>JAAXCT010000537.1:0-447023 GCA_012490785.1 Eragrostis nindensis | reverse complement strand
TATGCAACTAAACACAAGGCAACAACTCTATATTTCGACCACTCAATTTTCTCAAAGCATCTAATATGATCCCTGTTAGTGTCTCACACACTCACAGCAGACACTCCAAAGCACATTATCAGTCTACAAACAAAGTTGTGGTTGGCTACAAATGAAACCCGTAAGAACAAGCAAGAAAAGTTCAAAGAAAAGGAAAGAAGTCATTACCAGTCTGTTACGAAGACACAACTGTCAAAATGTGTTGAAGAATTCCAAAGGTCCTTCTGCAAGGTCAAATCAAGTTAGGCTGCCAAACCTGTTAGCAAATGTTCAAGGTTCTCAGATACTAAGAATTAAGAAACACCCAAATGAAGGTAAAGGAACTTGTTCTTGTTCAAAATACTCTATGAGGTTTAGTGGTCCTCATTTTTCTTTTCTTCTTGCAGGAGTGGAAAAAGAAGTTACTTTTTAGAGGAGCAAGATCCATGGATGAATTTGTTTGTTTTGAGTCTATTGATGCCAAGACTTTTTAAGTGGATATGTTGGCAAACTGATTAGTCGGAGGTAATAATTCAATCAACATTTCCTCCTTGATGAGCTATTATAATTCAATAAAACTTTAAGAGATTGATTTGTATCTTGCCTAGACATATGTGAGGCCAAAAAGTCAAAACGAAAAGAGTGGCATCGGTGGCAGTTGCTTCTTTAGCCAGGACAAAGAATTTTGTGGTTGCTGATACACATTCCTCAATTAACATCCTCTGCATGTTTATGCGTTTGGTCCTTTTTTTTCTTTTCTAATTAGATCAAGAAAGTTTTATAGTATTGGAAACAATGACATTTGTATCATTGCGTCCAAACAATCATCTATTGGTCTAGCAGATTCCAATCTTAAACCAAAATGATCTAAGTTTTGCCGCATATAAATACAACCATACATAAAAGGTTAATCGCACAACTACATTTCCAATGTCTCTTCGCCAACCAAACTACATTTCCGATAGACCATTCAGCTCTCAAATATCCATATGATCCATGTTAGTGTCTCACACACTCACAGCAGCCACACTCAAAGCACATTATCAGTGGTCAACAACAACAGCAAAAGCAATAATAACGACAATGCAAGATCAAAAGGGGGCCAATAACGCCAACCTAATGAAATAACCCATACAAACTTACACCAAAACAACATTTCCAAAAAAAAAAAAAGAGGGAGGACCATACAGGAAACCCAGGAGGCGAACCATAACCTGTAGCCTAAATCCGCCCTAACTGTGGGGCAGACACGAATGCGATTGTCGCGGGCAACAGGGATCTTTCCCCAATTTTTTTGCAGAAGAAAGGGCGCCTGTAATTGGGTGGACTGGCCTTGCACTCTGACAAAGAAAGGCCTAAAAACCAAAGCACGAACGTAACCGGGCTACGGACGGAGATGCAGCAAATCCGCAAGAGGACAATAGCGTTTTGACCATTTGAACTTCAATGGTGGGACAACCATAGTTTTCAGGTTTGATAAGATGACCACGATTTATTGGACCCGAACGCGCCAGTTACCATCGATTCGTGCCATCATTACCTGAAGTGGAATAAATGAAACAAAAAAAAAGAAAAAAAACAACTGGGAAAAGGGGTTGGACTCGACCGCCCATCTCTCCCACACCCAAACCTTTCCCACTCTGACTCTCTCGCTCTCTGGCGGTGGGCAGGTGGTCCAAGCCCTAACTCTAGGGCGGCAGCGGTAGGAGCGCACAAGAGAAGGGAAAACTTGCGGGCTCGCGATGCACTAAAGGCATCGCTCTAGCAGGCACCCTCACCGCCGATCTCGCCTCCTCCGGCTTGCCCTTCATCCCTTTCTCAGCTCCATTTCTCCATACCCCATCTGACCTCTCCCTTCGTCACCAGTGAGCCTAGTTCTATTCAATCGCATCGCTGAGCACGAGCCGAGGTCATTCTAGTGAAGCGGCACGGGACAGCAAAAAACTTGAGGTGGTCCTCGAGGACATTCGAGAATGCTTTGGATGCAGCCTCGATAACACTAGCGCCATCCTGCTGCAGGAGGCTGCTTACAGTATTGTTCTTATTGACGCATGATATTGCCAAAAACTTTTATGCATTCGAATGCTAATTTTGAAGTGTTCGAATGTGTTGCAGTTGTGTTGTTGAACCTTAAGCTGGTCTGATGATTGCATATTACTTGCAATGATATAGATTTAATGTTGGTAATTTCTGTTATATTATGATGAAATTACAAAGTCTAATAATGAAGCATTATGCTTGTTTAACCTCACCTATGCACCAAGAATACACACTACGATTTCTGGATCTGCAGTTCATTCAAGATTTACAGAGGAGCGCTTTAGAGCATGCAAGGAGGCAGCCAAGTCTACATAGGTTAGAATGCAAGATTTACACCTAATAGCTCTTTTGGTGAGAGTGTGGTTAGAACATTGAACTGTGGTAAAATCACAAAGGGCAATTTTGTGTTTGTGCAACAAAGTCAAACACTATTAGAGACACTAAACGGACTTGTGGTAGACATGTGGTTCATTCGGTTCAAAAATCTATGGTGAAATCGCAAATCTAAATTCAATGGTTGTCTCACAATTGGACTCAATCCGCAGCCAACACATTGGAGAAGATGAAAGATTCAGATTCTAACAATCCATCACAAGGATGCTAGAGTTACTCACCAGCGAAAAAAGAGTGGAGTTGGATCCGAAGCAGAGGGATCACGACCCTCTTAAGACGTCTTATCTGGTCCAACACATTGCATATATAAATTCATACGCGAATCTGACTCGCTGCATATTACATTTATATGAGAATGCAACATACAGTTGCAATATTGGGTAAATAAATTGTAGGGGTGGAGTGGCAAAGAATAAACCTGGCAGTCTGTTGTATATTTTGTAGTACTTAAGTTAGGCAAAATCTGTAACATGTGTGAGGTGGCAGGCATTTTACTCCGATCTAGATGTTTCTATCCTGTGTACAAATGTGTGATGTGATATAAGATGACTCATTTATATCTATATTGTGTATTGATATCATATCTCATATCATATGAGTCTGTAATTCCAACTGCAAATGTTTCGGTTCGAAAGTATATATACTTCAGTATCTGAAAACTACTACATGCTTTGGATATCGGTTACATGTTCCATAAGATTGGAAGAAGCAGTTCCATTTCTATCAAACATGCTTCCTTTTTGTTTGATGGATCCAGGACATAGGGATATTAAGTCATCAAAATACCGTATTAATGTTCAGCTCATATCAATGTTAGCTAAACACTAGCTTTAGATGTTTATTACTTCAGAAACAAGTGCCCTTTTACTGCTAAATTTATGTTAGATAACAACAAAGATCCACGCCACTGCAATGTCATCAGATAAGAGGTATAGTTTGTTTCTCAAAACTCTCTACTTGCAAGCTTATGAGATGTTTAACATCCATTTATTGTGCCCCGCTGCAACGCGCGGGGGTCTCACCTAGTATGTACATATATGGTCGGGCCTCCGTATCAACCGACCAGGAGACAAGGAGGCTCCGTATACTGACACACATACACACGATTACATCCAACTCACTTTACAGCAAAAAAGAAAGACCAGCTAGTAGGTGACTTGTGCGAGTTATGTTTTGTGACGATCCGTTTCATGAGGAAAACAAATTTTTCACCTAGGACGCTGATTATCCCAGATAAAGCCTACGGCCACCTCCTTCCTCGTTTATCCCAGTTGATCTAACAAGCTCTATCTCAACAAAGCCCATATCTCCAAGTGAACAATGCGCCATGTACAACCAAAACAAGGTGAGGAACTCTCCTCCAATGCTGAGCTGCTTCGCATGTGCCTCTCCACGGGATTTGCCAGGGCGTAAAGGAGGATCATTACCCATGCATATGCGAGAAATTCCAACGATTCATGAGAAGGACTCTCACCTTGAAACACAAACCCAGCAGCAAGACCGGGCTACTTGGTGCATAGAGGGTATTGATCTGTGGCTAATTTCTCCAGAAATTGCTCCTTGCTCCAATCAGTACCACTAGCTTTGGCCACGCTCTGTGAAGCTTCCTCCAGGACATCCCGTATATTGCTACTGACGTTGAGCGTTGTGGGATGTAGAACCAACAGATAAACCATGTATTCAGATACTTTCCTGCATGTATCCATAAGGGGCCATGTTCTCTGAAATGTGGCAGCTAGAATTGTGGGATTCTTGTAGCGATGCAGAAATATGTCTGTGTAGGCATGTAGGAATAGTAGACCTCTTAAAGTTCTGAAGTATTGTATCTAACGCTGACCCAAGACCTGGTGATGGGCTTGTACCACCCCTAAGCATCCCAGGATGATGCTTAGTTTCAAGATAGCATCCTTCACTCAGCTTTGATCTGCACGTTCTTGGTGCCGGAAGTTGCGCCAAAGCTCCTTAGCTCAACCAGATTCATCATTTCCAACCACTGAATCAGAGAAGCAAGAATTCAGAAAGTTGAATTGTCCCATGGAATTTGACCACTGTGGCCTTGACTCTGGCGTGTATTTCTTGAAAATGCACCAAGATACACGGCCAAGGCGGTGGCAATTTCAGTACTCCAGAATGCCCATGAAAATGGAGACATCACCACCATAAAGAAGCATGCGCAAACTTCAGTGCAAAATGCTCAAACAAACAATGCATAGGTTTAGAGAAACATCAACATTACTGTAATGTCTGTGCTTTTGCCCACAAGGAAGAGCACAAAGCAACTATCAGTGAAATGTTGCTGATGCACCGGAGTATGGCCCGAGCCATGTTCGAACCACCCTTGCCTTGTGTAAAGATTGTCGTACATCATCCCCAGCTCAATCTCCAAAATCTTGAATATGAGTCGCCCTTCTGCTGGTACTTGAAAAACATTAACAGCAGTATATGTCCCGATGTTATCTTTCATTTTGGCAATATTGCGCCCAACAAATAGATCTATGACACCAGGTGCACTAGAAAGAGCATACTTGACAATTGTCAAGTAGTCCAGCTTCGGGTCGCCCTCCCACAGTTCAGGAAACTGACCTGCTCCTTCCACATGAGTAGAATCCCTAAGGGCCTTCTGGCTTGAGCACCTGAGAGCCCATGTCCTCTCCCCATACTTGATGATTTTCAGCTACAAAGACAAGTATGGCTGGGACCAAAAGCTGGTTCCGTGTTGCTGACTTCCAAATACATACATCGCTAACCCAACTTGAGTCAGTAGTTAGATTGAGAAGGTGTCTCAGCCACAATCATTGTCCTCAATATGGAGAAAGCTGTGATGGTGTCTTGCCACCGAGATGAATGAGCAGGAAGGGTGCCCAGAAAAACGTGAGCTGGTGCGTTTCCCCACCACCATGCGCATTACTTTCATGTTGTGAAAGCTGACCAAGAGTGTATACTGCAAACAAGTCGGACAGCAGGTAAGCCAGCCAAATCAGAAGCCTCAGTGCCGAGTTGAGTTGATGCTGCGACGCCGGAGACCACCAAAAAAGAAGACAAAAATCTGCAGCGTGAAGCTAGTAGCACAAGTAGCTGTATTTCCAATCCTTCCATAGTTGCGAATGAACATCCCGCCATCTTTAGATGACTAATCTTTCACGGGGTGGTTTCTTCAATCTCTTCATGTACATATATATTCGAATATTTATATATGTCAGCTTAATTCAGAATGTACATCACCGTGGCTTAGGACACCATCACGGCATGTATTATTGCTAACAATCATTTCCCCTGACCATAACTCGGAGCTACGACTCATATTAAACCAACATAAATGTCCACATGATACCCGCAGAAAATAAACAGTGAGGTGACACTAGGTGCTGTGGTTAGAAGTCCTGTTTTTCAGTGATAAATAAGTATTGAAGATTCTAGAGGACAGCAAAATTTTTTCAAATTATGCACTGAAATAGAAATCTGAAAAAAAAGTCATTATCCACTGGTTCTTATAATTGTAGACATTAGCAAAATTTCTTCTGAAGTTATCAACTCATTGTCTAAGTCGGAGTTGTTTCCTCTGTTTGCTTGTGCGTGCCTGGTTCTAACTAGGGAAGCCTGGCGCGCTACGCTGCGCCAATATAGGAAAAAAAATCAAGCAAGGAAACCTTTTTTTTGTTTTATTATATTTTGTATATGTTCTTTGTAAATAAGTAAAAGGATCATTTGATAGTTAGTACCGGATCAGGGGCCCAAAGCAAGACAAAAAAAGTATGCACACCAATAGGAGCACGACATATGGACCAATAAGAGCACAGACATATGGACCAGTTGAGAAAAACATGTAGACCAATAGAAAAATAACACGTGGACCAGCAAGAAATGACACGTGGACCAGTAAGAAAATCACTACCAGAGATCGCCTTTTTCTGAGTGTCCAACCCTTTGCTGAGTGTAATATTCGGGCACTCGGCAAATGTCCCCTTTGCCGAGTGTCAAGCTCAGGACACTCAGCAAAACATAAACACTCGGCAAATGGTACATTTGCCGAGTGTCCCATCAACGATACACACGGCAAAAAGGATACACTCGGGAAAGGTGGAGCACGGCCCCACACGTAAACGCGGACGTTACTGGTTGACGGCGGGGAGGGGGCTTTGCTGAGTGTCCCCTTTGGTGACACTCGGCAAATGTATGTTTTGCTGAGTGTCAAACATAGGCACTCAGCAAAAGTTTTTTTTTTTTTGGATTTTTGCCAACCAAATTTTTTCCCTGACCCATATACACTTCACTGTACTTCATTGTTGAAATTTGGTTAATTTCACGATCCATTTACTAAATTTAGTTATTTATTTTCATTAATTGTATTTTTGAGTGATAAATCAAAATTGAACTGCAAGTGACTCGAATATGGAATCGATCGAGGTAATGAAAAAATGTTATTCATGTCAGTGAGTTGAACGTGACGCCGTATCCAGGAATGATATGAAATTTCATGAATTTTGTTCATGAAATATGATTACGAGCGTGTGACCGATTTGTTTTAAAATTCTATAAAATACAAATATTGTCGGAAAATTCCGAGATTTGTCAAGATGTCATGATATCATACGGAGATGTTGTGATAAATAGTAGAGGATGTTTCGTGCAAATTGTCACTAACGTTGTTCACAAAACAGAGAATCTCCGAAGAGGAGACATACAGTTTAGAATAGGTCATTAAGATTTGAAGACAAATATGTGTGTCGAATTTGAATTTGACTTCGAACCTATTTTTTATAGACACTAGATCATATAAAAAGTGTAATGTAAAATTTTGAATAATTTCAAATTTGTTTGCTATTTTAATTTTTTAAGGTGATCATGAATTATATTTGCCGAGTGTATAAAGGGTACACTCGGCAATATACACCTTTGCCGAGTGCCTAAGGGTTGTACACTCAGCAAAGGTCGAATTTTTTTCCGTGTGTAAAAAAAACTCTCGGAAAATTTTTTACACTTGGTAAATGTACATGGCACGGGGAGGAAATTTGGCGCCCCCCTTTGCCGAGCGTGTTGATTTCGGACACTCAGCAAATCCCCCCGCCGCCGCCCCCCCACCCCCCCCCCCCCCCTTCTTTTCCCCCCTTCTCTGCTGAGTGTTTTGAACAGGATTCCAGGCCGCGCGTTTCTCTTCTTCTTCTTCGTTGCTAGCTCGGTGGCGCGCCGTCGATCCTCGTCTCGGCTCACCGCCTCGCCTCCGCTCGCCCCCGCACCCCGCCCGCCGCCTCGCCCCGGCCCCGCCCCCGCACCCCGCCCGCTGCCGTCGAACTAGTCCTCGACCCCGGTGCCGGCCGTCGTCGCGCCCCGGTCCGGCTCCGGCCCCGGCCGCCGCCGCGCCCGGTGCCGGCCCGGCCTCGACGTCCCGCCCCGCCCCGACCTCGGCCCGGCCTCGCCGTCACGCGCCGCGCCGCCCCGACCCGCCACCGGTTCCGGCGTCCCGCTGCGCCCCTGCTCGGGCGTCCAGCGCCGCCCCCGACCCGCCCCCAGCTCCGGCAGGCCAGCTCCACCTTGGCGTCGGCGCACCCGGCCCCTGCTGCCCCTCCACAGACCCGCGTCCCCGGCGTTCATCACGTTCAGCTCCTCCTAGCTAGAGGTATCAACTCAGTTCGTTGGTTGAGTCTCTGCTAGTCCGTGCATGCCCGCTAACTGTTCGATGAATTGCTCGAGTCAGTGCTCTCTGTCTGTGCGCCGTATGTCTGCTATGTTCCAGTCTGCCAAGGCTTCGTTTAAGTTTGGTTTGAATCTGGTAGAAGTCACATTGGATACATTTGGATGGCTGCCAAGTTTGGTTTATCGCAAGAACTTGTGGAGTTTTTGGAACAGAGCACCTGTGCATGCTAAACAACTCACCATGGTCGCCGTTGCCACAAGCAAAACTGATTGCCATAGAGCAAGCTTTGATATCTCTGATGTAGTATAGCCGATGTGGGAGAACCGTCGTTAGTGTCAGGTGTTTCACTAGCGAATGATTTTGTTAGCCTCTTACTAGAGAAGAGAGCCGTAGAGAACCGTCTTGACTTCTGTTCCTCTCATGTACATGTTTGGCAGAAGTATGTGCGTCAATAAAATAAATTCATTTGAGATTGGTCTAGCCACAAATTAGTTGGCAAGCAACTGCAGTAAGTATTAGTACTAGGCTAAAGCCACAACTCCACATATTTCAGTCTTGTCTAAAGGCAGCACTAACCATGCATTTGCCAACCTGTTTAGTAATATTGATGTCTTACTGTTCAAAGGTTGAAATGAAACTGGATTAGAATAAATGTCATTGCTTTTAATATTTGCTTCAGCATTTCCAAATGGCAGCCATATGTGCACTCTTAAGTAGATGATAAGCTGTACAAAATAATTCGGTAGTACAATATTCAATTTCACATTTCGAATAGTTGGCAAGTGATCACTGCATAAAACTCTTGGGAACACCATTACGCTGCAGATGCATACATGTTTAAGACATTTCAGTTTTCCAAAATTCCTATATGAAATACGTGCTGTCCAAAATTCCTATATGAGTAGTGGTTTTTGGCCATCGTGCCGTTGTTTGTTGCAGGTGTTGAAAACCTCACCGTGTAGGAGAGGTGCTGCCAAAATTTACGAAATTGACACTATTATCGTCTTTTTTTTCAGTCAGAGGCTGTTGCATCGTCCTCATCTCGTCACTTTGCAGAAAAGCAAGGTGAGACATAAAAGATCCCCCATTTCCATTCATGTTTGTAGGTCACGCGAAACCTAGTTAGGCGTCTCCCGTTCGAAAGAGATACGGTTGGAAAATATGCAGTTCTTTGCATATGTATAGCCGTATCTGTTTCGAATTGTCCACGTTTTTTTGGACAGCCCTAGGATGTGTAGATGGGTTAGTTTTCGTTGCTCTATTCCTATCCGAGACAGTTTCGGCACCATCTTCCAGTTGTTCTCCGGATACACAATCTCCTTGTCAGGACGTGTATTGGAGAACAGCGGGGAGGTGCTGCCGGCATCCTGGGTCTTTTGTGCAAGATAAACTTCCCTGGCCACGTTCTGATTGGTGAGAGAGTAGAGATGGCCACCACGTTTGAGCACTACGCCTCGGCCGACAGTGCGGGATCGAGGTGGCAGGGTGTTCCGCAACAAGATGGAGCGGGTGATCATGGAGCTGTGGGTAAGTTTTTCTCATTACATTGCTCAACACATCGCATTTATTGAACATTCTTGAAATATTGATTGGATACACCGCATATGTATGCAGGATTTCTTCAGATGCGAGCCTGGATACGAGGCCCAAGCGCAGTAGGTGGCACGTACAGTCTGTCAAAAACTTGTCAAGGACATGCTATACGAGGCGCGCGGCCAGGCCATCGTGGATTCCCACGCTGCCTAGAAAATTAGGATTAAGAAAAAGAATGCAATAAGCATGAAGTTGACAAAAGAAGAATACTTGCAGGTAAATGATGACGAACAAGCTTTCATGAGATTAAATATGTCTAATTTGATCTTCTTATGTGTCATATGGTTGATGACGTGCAGGCGATTCTGTGGTGGATGGCAGCGCATCCCCGGTGCTGGGCGGAGATGGTGGACAAGTGGTGCGCCGAAGACTGGGAGGCGATGCACGAGGCTTGCCGACAGCATCGACTGATGATGCAAGGTGCAGCACACCATCAGGGCAGTCTTAGCCTCAACGAATATGCGGCCAGATATGTATGTCAAATCATTTGTTCACTCTAACTCTCAATAACGCATAATTCTAATCATGTTTCTTTCGGCAGTCGGCGGCTCATGGAGGCGAGCCTATCAACACTTTCGAGGCTTTTGCTTTGTCCCACAAGGGCAAGGCGACGGCGGACATCCACTACAACCCGGAGGACCCGCCCGAGGCGTACAGCAATCCGAGCGTCCATAGCCGCCTCAGTTCGTACTCAGAGGTGGCAAAGGAGGTCCACGGGCCAGACTTCGATCCGAGATCACACGACCTCGATGGAGAAGTCGTCATAAGGGCTGGAGGAGGCAAGAAGCATGGGCGGTACTATCTCGGTGACAGCGTCATCGACACGGCGAGTACTCCCACGCTCTCCCAGATTCTAGCACGGAGCGTTAGCGGTGGCCCGAGCATACGCCAACGACCGACCGCTACACAGGCCCTCCAGGTTATTACTGTTACATTCCGCGTTCGTTTAATTGTTTCATTTGATTCAATATTGCACTCGAGTTTAACATTTGATTTAATATTGCAGGCGCAGCTTGACGAAGAGAGGATCAGAAGGGAGCAGCTCGAGGCGACTATGGCGCAGCAGTTGTCGGAGCAGGTGCAAGCGCAGATGTCGGAGATGTACTCCTTCTTTCAGGCTCAGTTCGCGGCTCTGGGTCACCAAGTGCCGACACAGATGCCGTGGGCTCCTCGTCCTCCTATGTCTTCTCCGGTGAGTCTCTTGACAACCTTAGGCAACTTGGAGACTTACAAAACCTAGAGACTTAGAAAACTTAGAGATTTAGAAGATATAGAGACTTAGAAAACTTAGAGTTGTGCTATACATTTTGTATCACAAATGTTATGTCTTCTTTGTGCAGCCGATGCCTCCATCGGCGGGGTCGAATGCTGGAGTGCAAGATGTGGATCTATCGGCAGCCGCACTCTTTTCCCACCACCATCCCCACCCCCACCCTTTGCCGAGTGATTTGTGTATGGTGGACTATATGTGTATTGTGAACTATATGTGGACTATATGTGTGGACTATTGTGGACTTGTTAGCGTTTGTAGACTATTTGTGGACTTGTGAGCACTTTGTGGACTATTTGTGTAATATTTGTTGAATTTGGACTATTTAACCATTTGTGCCCAATTTGAGGTTTTTGAGATGTGGATGTGGTTGTAAAATGAATGCATATTGTCATATATATTAACTGCCTGTGTGTTGTCAATTGAAATTGTCGAAAAAACGATTCAAAACTGATTCTGTAAAACACCTTTGCCGAGTGTAATTGCACAAACACTCGGCAAAGGATGGGGGCCTTTGCTGAGTGTTACGGCACAGACACTCGACAAAGGGGGGGGGGGGGCCTTTGCTGAGTGTCTGGTGAGCAAACACTCGGCAAAGGGGGGCCTTTGCTGAGTGTCTGTCGCGGAGACACTCGGCAAAGGGTGGGTCTTTGCTGAGTGTCTGGCGCAGAGAGACACTCGCCAAAGGGGGGGGGGGGGGGGGGTCTTTGCTGAGTGTCTAGGCGTCAGACACTCGGCAAAGCTTCGCCGAGTGTATTTTTGGACACGCGGCAAATGTTTTTGCCGCCAGCTCGCCGTTCGTCAACTCTAGTTGCCGAGGGCCCTTCCCAACGCTCGGTAAAGCTTTTGCTGAGTGCCCGAAAAAAAACACTCAGCAAAGGGGGTATTTGTCAAGTACCCTCTCCCCGTGTGACTTTTGCCGAGTGTTACACTCAACAAAGCTTTTGCTGAGTGTAATTGGGCCTTTGCTGAGTGCCCCAGGCACTCAGTAAAACAGGGATTTCTGGTAGTGAATGACACGTGGACTAGTAAGAAAATGACATATGTACTAGCTGGAAAATGACACCTGTCCCAAAAAAAATGACACGTGGACTAATAGGAAAGTAACATGTGGACCAATAGGAACTTGACATGTGGATTTTCCATGTCATCCTTCTTTGTGGCAACGCTGCCACGTTGGATGCCATGTCATCCTGCCAACATGGCAGTATACGTATATGAAATACTGTAACATACAAGGAAGTTTATGACAATAGAAAAACCATCAGTATCGTTTAGAAAAGGTCATAAATCACGACTGGCCACGCTCGACTGTTGACGGACGCAATAAGGTCATAAATCATGATTTATGACAAAATTTTCGTCACTAGCAGCAGTCGGTGACACCTTAAAATCATCATTAATCAGCATATCTGTTCTAGTGCGCCTATGCGGTGACGTAGAATCGGTTGATTTAATTCAGTTATACGGTGTTCTTCTCTTAGTACAGGGGAAGAATATTAGTTGTGTTCATAGGTGTGGTGCCTAGGTTCATAGCTTCCTTGGGTTGCACCTTACCCCACGAAATGTGTGGTAACCGCGAGTGAGAAGTGACAGCCTCACTGGTCTCTGTAATCCACCACGTTCTGGTCAGGGCCTTCTCCGGGAATTTGGGGGCCGGTTCAAAATGAAAAATGCCCCCCCCCCCCCCCCCCCCTCCAATTACTAGCCTAGGCCAGAGCCTTCTTCATCTTTAAGACAATTGCACTCTCTCTACCCCTACCATTGTTGACAACGAGAGCTCCCATCAGAGCACTATCGAGCGGCCGCGACCCCAATTAACAAGCAAAATTCGAAACTACATCGTGTATCTAGCGAATTAAACACAATGGCGGCCATGAGGGAAGCTTGAGCTCGGGGCCCCAAATATTTGGGGACCCTGTTCCGTCGGCCACCCTGCCCATGCTCATTGACAACACTGTTCGGATCGGTCCGAACATGCCATCCCTGTCTAGAACTTTCATGCGGTGGCTCCCTCTGTAGCTGATCTTGATATTTTCCTTAGATCCTCACATCAAACTTTGCCAAACTTGGCTCCTCCACTTCTCTTATTCCACTTCTAGTGTTTGAGAGACTCACCATGCATCCAAAGATCTCTACACCAAGTGTGCTTTAAGAGAAGGCTTGATTCTAATGCAATACATTGGTGGCAACCGGATCATCGTTCAATCTAACTGCATGGAAGTTGTTCAAACAATGAAAGATGGTTGTTTCTCTTCGTCGGCGGGAGCGGCTATACATGATGAATGCAACCTGAAGTGGCATGGTTTTGATTGTATTTCTATGGAGCATTGTAATAGAGAGGCAAATCGGGTTGCACATGAGTTGGCAAATTGGAATAGGGAAAAAAATTCTTGTATTTGGGTCGATGAACCTCCTAGCCACATTCTGCAACACCTGGTAAACGATGTGTAAGTATTTTTTTCTAATCAATAAAGTGCGCCAGGTGGCTTCCTTAAAAAAAAGTGTGCTCTAAGAGAAACAACTCGAACCCCCTTGGTAGTTCGGAATTTCCTATAAACTCAAGCCTACATCTACGCCAAGCCAACACTTGGTTGGTTCTAGCATGTCCTTAGCCCTGATCCAACTCCTCTACCGCGACTGCATCAAGTCCCAAGTAGTTGAGGTAGCCATTCATCGAGATATCCATTTGAGAAAAGGTTGGCTCGGCCCGCTCCCCAATCCAATGTGACCATAATGATTGTCCGCGTGAAAATGTTAGTCACACATAATATGGTCACACAATCACCAAAAATTCATACCTTTAGGTTTTCTTGCTCCAATGGTCATGAAGCTCACAACCGTTCGCGCTGTTGCTGCCAGGATGCATGTGGCCGCCATGCTGCGGGCGTTGTCCAGCAAAACGAAGAAAATGAAATCACTTGCCACAGATAGTGCATCACGATAAGCATTATCGTCGTCGAAGTGCCGAACACAAGCGCACATACCATGGCGAGGGAGAACCCGGTGCAGTAGGGGAGCTACATCCCACCACCACTACTACCGGCCACACCGTCAAAAAGGCTCCCGAATCTCATCCTGCTGCACTAGTCACCTCCTCCCACGCAAGTAGGAGCTAAGCAGACAGGCTCGTACTAGTGCACGATCCCCCATGTGCCCCTCCCATTCCCCCATCTCTGAGAACAGCTAGGCATGTATCTGCTGAAATCCTAGCTGCGCATCGGAGAGCGAGTGGGAGAGAGAAGAAATGGGTCGGTTCGTCCAGTCATCAGCTGGTATCAAGTCTCGACAGCGCGCGGGCCGCTAGCTTGAACGAGCAAGCGAGGGAGAAGGATGGAGGAGGGTTGGAAAATCCCTAATCCTCCATGGCAGAGGGAGAGGCAGCAGGGAGGGATAGCTCTGACAGTCAAAGATTAAAGAAAGGCTTCTGTAGGTGGGGTCGAGAAGGCAAGGAGATAGGAATTGGAGGGTCAAAACAAAATGGCAAGTGGAGGAGACGAGAAGCGAGCCAAGTGAGATCCTAAGTACCCAAATCAGGTAGAAGGGTCTTCTCCGTGTTCTGAAGTTTTCTTCTATGAGGTTTTAATGGCACTTTATTTTCCTTTTGTTGTTGCAGGGAAGGAAAAAGTTACTTTTTGAGATAAGCAAGATGATTTCTTCTTTATATATGATGCGCAGTTTTTCTGTGTGTTCGAGAAAAAAGAGGAGCAAGATCCTAGATAGGGTTTGTTTGCCGAGTCTATTGATACCCAAGACTTTCTAACTGATATGTTGGCGAACTGATTACTTCGCAAGGTAATAGCTCAATATTCGATCAACCATTGCTTCATTGATGTGCTATTATTTTCAGCAATATGTTAGAGATTGAATTGTGTCTTGCACAGATCTCAGACATACGCGAGGTTCAATACGAGAAGAGTGGCATTGGTAGCAGTTACTTCTTTCGCCTGGACAAAGCTTGTCTTGTTAAGTGATACACATTACACAATTAACATCCTCTACATGTTTTATGTGTCGGTATCGTTTTTTATTTTATTTCTTATTTAAACAAGGGAAACAATGTCATTTATATCACTGTGTGCAAAAAATCAATGTATATTCCAATATAAAAAAAAATAGATATCCACTCCAAAGTTTTACCACATATATATGCGACTACACACAAAACGGTAATTGCAATAACTATATTTTCGACCACTCAATTTTCTCAAGCATCTATATGATCCATGTTAGTGTCTCACACGCTCTCAGGAGACACTCCAAAGAACATTAGCAGTCTATCAACAACAACAAAGCCTTTCATGCAAAAGAAAGTTGTCATTATTAGTCTGTCACGAAGACACAACTGCGGACTGCCAGAAATGTGTTGAAAAATTCCAAAGGTGCTTCTGCAAAGTCAAATCAAGTTAGGTTGCATAACCTGTTAGCAGCTGTTTAGGATGGTGGAGGTCCGCAAAAACCCTAACCCTCCACAGCGGAGGAAGGAGAGAGGCAGGGAGAGCTAGCTCTCACAACCGGCGATTAAAGAAAGGTTATGTATAGGTGGGGGTGGAGAGGCGAGGATATAGAAACGGGAGGGTCAAAACAAAATGACAAATGAATTGAAGGAGACGACGAGCAGGCCAACTGAGATAGAAGTACCCAAATCACGGTAAAAGGGATCCTGAAATCTTCTTCTTGGTGTTCTGAAATCTTCTTCTATGAGGTTTTAAAGGCACCTTCTTCGATGAAGTGCCGATCAAGGCCCAACCTCTTGCTGAGCTCGCCACACTACTTGTCGCCTGGCACTCCTTGAACAACCTATACGCACGCACCATGGGCACGGATCCATGCATGAGAGAAGAAATAATCTCGAAAGAAAAAGGTGGACCTGAGGATGCGAATACGAGTTCAGGCACAGGGGCGACCTTACGCTTCGAGCTTCGAGCTCCTGTATCTGCTGTGGCGTTGGTGGCGGTAGCGCTTCTTCTGTTGCAAGGGTAGCTCTCATTTTAGAAATCTAGTTCATTTGGTTGAACTAAAGAGGGTCGGAGGTTACCCTTAGGGGCACCTATTTACAACCCTAGTACATCCCTCGCAACTGCTGCCGGCTCCGACGTCAAACAGGCTCCAGATGCTCATCCCGCTGCCACTACCCACCTCCACCCACACAAGTAGGAGCTAATCAGGTAGGGTCGTACCAGTGCACGGTCACCAGCGTGCCCCTGCACCTAGACCTGGATCTGCCAGAATCCTAGCTGTGCATCAAAGAGCGAGCAAGTGGAGGAGAAAAGAGGGTCGGTTCGTACACACTGCCAGCTTGAGCGAGCGAGGGAGGCAGAATGATGGAGGAGGGCTAGAAAACTTGTGTTATTAAGTCCAAATAAGTGGTAAATTGCAAATCCCACCCTATAAATGGCCTCATTTCTGATATTCCCCTCCATAGGCTCAATTGTTGCATAAACCCACCCACCCAGCACTGTAGAGTCTGATTCCCTACCCCAATGTCCATGTGTGTATACCAGCAGCCGCTCGCCCACGCGCGCCACTCCCGTCGGCACGCAGCCCACCCCGCGTCGCCACCCCGGCACCACCGCCAGCCGCATCGCCTCCGCACGCCGCCGTCCCGCGCGCCCAGCCGGTAGCCGAATCACCTCCACGCACTGCTGCCCACCGCATTCCCTTGACTACAATGAGAGGGGAGGTGATGTAAATCAAAGGATTGGGAAAGGGGAGTTTCAGAGGGTATCGCTTGGAGTCCCACAAGCAAGTTTATTTTCTTTAATTATATTCTCAATCGACGAAGGATAGGAGGGAGGAATGAAAAGGTTCGCTTGTCCGTCGACCCGAAGCTGAACTGAAGGTGTGCCAGGGAACAGTTGACTTGCACAAGGAAAAGAAGAAAGGAAGCCAAGTCATCATAGCTTGCCGCCGCCAGCCGCCTCGCCCTGCTCCTGGCGCGCACCGTCGCTTGCTGCCTCGGTGGTGGTGGTGGTGGTGGTCTTCTTCCTCATCCTCGGCAGTGGAGGCTGAGCTGCTGGTGGTGGTGGTGTTTGCCGTCAACGCGACCTCGTCGAGGCTGAAGCTCGGAGAAGGTGGGGAGGAGGCGGGGGCAGGGCACGCGCAGCGAGCTTCGTGACCGGAGGTGAGACGGTGCACGGGGCACGAGCGGTGAGGTGGTGTGGTGGCTTTCGGGGCGCGAGGACGCCGGTGCCAAGGGCCAGAAGGGCGGAGCGGGCGGCGACGGTACCGCTGGTGGCGGCGGAGTTGGAGGAAAAGACGTGAAGATGGTGTTGCCGCAGCCGACGCCGCAACAGCAGATGGAGGGAATGAAGCTTCCACCTCAGCTCATGGGCGGCAAGATCCCGTTGCCAGCAGTCGTGCCGGCCAAGGACCCTAAGTGCGTCAAGTTCAATCTTCCCGAGGACGAATTCATGAAGAAGGCAACGAATTCGATGATGAGTTCGACGACGAGTTCGATGAAGATGAGGATTTCGAAGACGACGACCTCGATGATGACTTGTATAACGACCCTAGAATGATGATGAAGCCAGTGGCCATGCCGCCGGCTGGCGGTGGGGCCGACAAGAAGGGTGGCGCTGGCAGGGGCGGCAATGGTGGCAGGGGCGAGGCGACGCGGCGGCTTCCGGGGCGTGAGCGGCGAGCGCCGCGGCGGCGGCGCACGTGGGGTAGTAGGGTGGGAAATGGGACTAAATAGTGGTGGGTCATGTTAGTGTGTCACACACTCACGGCAGCCGCACTCCAAAGCACATTACCGGTTGGTCAACAACAAGAGCAGCAGCAGCGAACGCCACCAACCTAATGAAATAATCTCAAACAAGTGTCTCAAGTGTCTCTCCCACCCCGACTCCCTCCCTCTCCGGCAGCGACAGGAGGGCGACAGGGGCAAACACGACCACCCCTCATCTCTCTCCCACTCAAGTGTCTCTCCCACCCCAACTCCCTCCCTCTCTGGCAGCGACAGGAGGGCACAACAAAAGGGAAGGCACGAGGGCTCGCGATGCACGCGAGCCCAGGCGTTGCTCTAGGGGGCACCGTCGTCGCGGATCTCGCCTCCTCTGACTGCCTTCCATCCTTTCTCAGCTCCCACATTAAGCAAACTTAGTTGAGCTGTGGTCGTACTTCACCAGGGTTGCTAGGCAGATTACAGTGCAAGGATGAAATAACCTTTGGTTCCGTATGTTTACTCTTTTAACTGAAGACATGCAAACTAGAAAGTATATAATCAGGCTACAGTTATCTATTATTACAACAACTAACCAAATAGATGTATAATTGAACTTCCATAAAGCTGGCCAGACATTTACTAACAGTACAAAGAAACCTTTCCCAGCTAATGCAAGTACACAGGCTCAATATTTTATTTTGTATGGAGATGATTGGTTACTAATGGTTACCATGCCACAAACCACAATCTTTCACTGAAGAGGACAATATCTCTCTGTCACAAACAGTTCATCCAGAAGCTGGTCGGAGACTCGTGAGAGTAATCTTAATTAGTTCACATAAGAATAAATTGGCCACTTTTCATATCAGAAGCTAAAATTTACGAAAGATTACCATTCTATGCTCGAGCCATAGATATTATGCTCTGCTCCTGTGTAGCCAATAGGGTGCAATAAACAAAGAATAGACTGTTATCTTTGCAACTTCAAACAGATATCTTTTTTTCATCGTCTTTTACTGCCTCGGATAAATAAATTTATGCAATGCTGTCCTTCACACTACGTACAAATGAGAAACTTTAAGGGATGTATCAACTGGAAGGCGCAGCTATACCTGATTCTTAGAAACTTACAAAACCAGGACCCTCAGGAAATCATTTTCCAAGGGTTTATGCATCCTATATCCCTAAAGAAAACATGGATCCAAGAACGCGATATCTCTCCCCTCCACGCAAATTAATAGCAACAATGAGTTAGTAAAAGAAGGAATTTTCAGCGAGGGTTAGCAAAAATCTCACTTTGGAAGAGCCGCTGCCGGCGATGAGGACGAACGCTCACCGAGATCATATAGAGATCGAAAAGAGAGACACTTAAACCCATGATGATTAAGAATTCGCAAAGTACATCTTTGGCAAAGGAGAGGAAGTCAAGTGCCATGAACAGACGAGACATGCTATTTTGTAGCCACTAAGACCCCATTAAGAAGGTAAGAAATTCACTGTCTACAATCTATAACTTCTTGTCACAACTGAAATTCATGCCAGAAGGAAGAAGCAGGCTGAAAAATTGTATACCGGTTCACAAAGGACCTTGTGAGCTCATAGACTGAATGATTGCAGGTACTGGTGTACGTGAGACTGGAAGACAACATTTGAAGTTATTTCTTCAGGAAAACAACTTGACCTATTAACAAATGTGCAGCCTCTAGAGAGTCATGTGTATGAGACACCAAACTTCGACCATCATGCATATTCAATAGTTGATGTTGTCAGCTTGCTAGCTCTCCAAGCTAAATTCTTGATTGTAAGGATTGTGGGATATGTCCATGCAAACAATCCCCATCAAAAGTCTCCCATAAAAGGGGAAGATCATGGTGGATTGATTGATAGAACATATTGTATTGATAGAAATTTTGCAGATAATGCAATCAATGAATGTTGATGGACGAAAGGAGGCCTATTTATGACAATAAAATCACCATCCTGCAACGGTTTGAGGGAAATATCACCAATTTCTAGCTGGTTTGCCTTCCAAACATTAGCTTCTCACCTCGCGGAATAAATAGTTCTTCCTTGGAACGAGGTGAAAGTTGCACTTCCAATATATGCTTTCCGAATTATAGCATTTGGTATGCTCAGAAACAAGCAAATTTGAAGCTAAATCTTCAGAAATGCCAATTTATGCAACCTAATCTTAGGGTCCCCAACCATAGTACATCAAAAAGCATTATCCCCAACCTCGTAACAGCACACGATCGCGCTGTGCCCCTGCAGCAAGGCCTGGATCTGGTGGAATTCTAGCTTCCCATCAGAGAGCGAGTGGAGAGAGAATAGGGGGATGGTTCGTCCGGGTAGTCAACTGGTGTCTGAAGTACCGACGGCGCAGCTTGAGCGAGCGAGCGAGGGAGGAGGGTGGAGGGCCCGAAATTTGTATTGCGTCAAAAAATAGACTATTCTAGCATAATCCAATCTTAAACAAATGATAAATGTCCCATCCGAAGTTTTGTCGCACATATGTGGTAACTACATTTCTGATGTCTCTCTTACTCGGAAAAAAAAAAACTACATTTTTGATAGACCGTTCAACTTTCTCAAATATCCATAGGATCTATGTTAGTGTGTCACACACGCAATGCAGCCGCACTCCAATGCACATTATCAGTAGGAGAACAACACAAGCGACAGACAACAGCAAATCGCAATAAGCATTATTGTCGTTGAATAGCCGAACACAAGCGCACGTAGCAAGCCGAGGGAGAGAGCCAGCGATGACGAGAACCCGGACGAGTAGGTGAACCACATCGGCCGCCACTGTCCTTGGAATCGCCGTCAAACAGGCTACCGAAGCCCATCCCGCCGCCACTACTCATCTCCTCCCATGCAAGCATGAGGTAAGAAGGCAAGCTCGTACCAGTGCACGATCGCCCGCGTGCCCCTGCAGCAAGACCTGGATCTGCCGGAATCCAAGCTCCGCATCAGAGAGAGTGTAGAGAGAAGAGAGGGTCGGTTCGTCCGATCTGAAGTCCCAACTGCACGTGGGTCGCCAATTTGAGCGACCGAGCGAGGGAGAAGGATGGAGGGCCGGATAATTTGTGTCATTACGTCAAAAAAATCGAGTATTTGTCTAGAATCATCCAATCTTAAACAAATGATAAATGTCCACTCTGAAGTTTTGCCGCACAAGAGGTAACTACATTTCTGATGTATCTCTTATTCAGAGAAAGACTACATTTCCGATAGACTAGACTACATTTCCGATAGACCATTCAACTTTCTCAAATATCCATATGATCCATGTTAGTGTGTCACACACTCACGACAACCGCACTCCAAAACACATTATCAGTAGGAGAGCTACATCCCACAATTCCCTTCCATTTATTCCCCCTTCACCCCTCTTCCATTTCTAGTGGTCGTAAAATCGATAGAGACATCGAGGGAGGCATTGCACTACAAGCTCGTTGAGCGACGTGAGGGCCATTGTTGTCGATCCCACCATCAAACTGGCTCTCGTAACTGATCCAGCCACCACTACCCACCTCCTCCCAAGCAAGTAGGAGCTAAGCAGGCAGGCTTGTACCAGCGCACGATCGCCCGTGCACCCATCCCCTTCCCCGTCTGTGAGAATAGCTAGTCTTGGATCTGCCAGAATCCTAGCTACGCATCAGAGAGCAAGTGGAGAGAGAAGAGAGGGGTCAGTTCATCAGGTCGTGAGCTGGTGTCTAAAATCCCGAGATGGCACGTGGCCACCAGCTTGGGCGAGCGAGCAAGGCAGAAGGATGGAGGAGGGCCGAAGAAACCCTAATCCTCCACGATAGTGGGACAGGCAACAGGGAGGGATAGCTCTCACCATCGGCGATTAAAGAAACCCTTGTAGGTGCGGGCGGGGAGGCGATGAGGTAGGTATTGGGACGGTCAAAACGAAATGGCAAGTGGAAGAGACGACAAGCGAGACAACTAAGATGGTGAGAAGTACCGAAATGGAGTAAAAGGGACTTCTTTGTGTTCTGAAGTCTTTCTATGAAGACGATAGGAGGGCGCAGGAGCGTCCCTCTCCCACCCCAACTCTCTTCATCTCTTGCGGTGATAGGAGGGCGCAGGAGAAGCAAAGGCACGAGGGCTCGCGATGCACGCAATACAAGCACCGAAGCCGTCGATCTAGGGGCCCCCTCATCACCGATCTCGCCTCCTCTGACTGCCTGCACCCTTCCACAGCTCCCACATCTTCTTATCACTTGCCTATGTCAACCTCTTGCCCTGCGCTCTCCTAACCTCTCCTTTCGCTGACCAACGCGAGTCTAGTTCTAGGCAACCACGTTGTTGAGCGTGAGCGCGAGGTGGCCTACACATGGAATGCCGTGCATGCCGTGGTCATTCTGGCGAAGCAGCGCGTGGCCCTCTACGTTGAGCAAGATTCCCAATGTCCAAGATTGAGATGCTCTTCGAGAAACATTCAGATTCTCTTCGGTGACAGCAAAGAAATGGTCCTTGAAACAAGCAAAGGTAACAAGCCGTCACAAGGAAGCTAGAGTTACTCACCAGCAGGGAAAAAAAAAGGAGGATTCGGACGCGAAGGGATCGCCACTTGACGAAGGTCCCAACCCAGACCGGCATACAGGGAGAGCTAGCTCTCACAACGGCGATTAATGAAAGCTTATGTAGGTTGGGGGGGGGGGGGGGGGGGGGGGGGGGGCTGGGAGGCGAGGAGATAGAAACGAGAGGGTCAAAACGAAATGGCAAATGAAGGAGACGACGAGCAAGCCAACTGAGATAGAAGTACCCAAATCACGGTAAAAGGGACTTCTTAGTGTTGTGAAGTCTTCTTCTATGAGGTTTGAAAAGGTATCTTCTCCTATGAAGCGCCAATCGAGGCACAGCCTCTTGCTGAGCTCGCCGCACTACTTGTCGTCTGGGTGCGGGCACTCCTTAAACAACCTATACGCACGCACCACAGACACGAATCCATACATGAGAGGACAAGAAAGAATCTCGAAGGGAAAAGGTGGACTGAGGATGGAATATGTGTTGGGCAGAGGGGTGACCTTACGCTTCGAGCTCCTGTATCTGCTGCGGCGTGTGGCGGCGGTAGCGCTTCTTCTCTTGCGAGGGTTGCTGGGTTCGGCGTCGTCCTCGTCCTTGCCGTCGCCGGATATGGAGTCGAGGTGGTCGCTCCCAGACTGGATGTAGTTCTCGGCGTTTGTGTCCCTCCCCATTGCGTCATCTGCGTCGGAGCGGCCAGGATGCACGTGCCCGCCCATGCAGCCGGTGATGTCCTGCAAAATGGAGAAATGAAAAATAAATCAAATCACTCGGCACAGACAACAGCGCATCGTGATAAGAATTATCGTCGCCGAAGTGCCAAACATAAGCGCATGTACCAAGCCGAGGGAGACAGGGACGGCGATGATGAAAACTCGGTCCAGTACGGGAACTACGTACATACCCCACCACTGTCGCCGGCCCCGATGTCAAACAGGCTCCCGATGTTCATCCCGCCGCCGCTACTCACCTCCACCCAGACAAGTAGGTGCTAATCAGGCAGGGTCGTACCAACGCAGGGTCACCAGCGTGCCCCTGTAGCTAGGCCTGGATCTGCCAGAATCCAGAGCGAGTGGAGGAGAAGAGGGGGTCGGTTCATCCGGGCCGCCAGCTTCAGCGAGCGTGGGGGAGAATGATGGAGGAGGGCCAGAAAAATTGTCATTAAGTCCCAAAAATCACCTATTTTGCTAGCATAATCCAAAATTAAACAAAGGGCAAATTGCAAATCTCACCCCATAAGTGACCTCTTTTCTGATATTCCTTCCATAAGCTCAATTGTTGCATAAACCCACCCACCTAGCACTGTAGAGTCTGATTCCTCACCCCCAAAGTCCACGTGCGTGTACCAGTCGACGCTCGCCCGCGCCGCCACTACGCTCCTTGACGGCACACAACAAGCCCCACGTCACCACCCCCCGCGCGCAGCCGCCTGCCGCATCGCCTCTGCACACCGCCGCCCACCGCATCGACGCCTCGCGTGCCCAGCCGCCAGCCGAATCGCCTCCGTGCGACACCGCCACCGCATCGCCGCCATCAGCTGCCTCGCCCCGCTCCTCGTGCGCTCACTGCGTCAGTGATGGTGGTGGTCCTCTTCCGCATCCTCGTCGAGGCTAAAGCTCCGGGAAGGTGGGGAGGAGGCGAGCCTAGGGGTGACGTGACGTGCGGGGCACGAGCGGCAAGGTGGCCTGGCGGCGTTCGGGATGCGAGGACGCCGGTGGCAAGGCCCAGAAGGGTGGAGCGGGTTGTGGCGGTGCCGCTGGTGGCGGAGGAGTTGGAGGAAAGGATGCGAAGATGGTTTTGCCGCAGCCGACGCCGCAACAGCTTCAGCCGCTGCAACAGCAGATGGACCAGCTTCAAATGAATGGTGTGAAGCTTGCACCTCAGCTCATGGGCGACAAGATGTCGTTCCGGCGGCGCGTGCCGACCAAGGACCCCAAGTCCGTTAAGTTCAACCTGAATTCGATGAAGAAGGCAGCGAGTTCGACGACGAGTTCGATGAAGATGAGGATTTCGAAGACGACGGCCGTGATGATGACTTGTACGACGGCCCTAGAATGATGATGATGAAGCCAATGGCCATGCCACCGGCCGGCGGTGGGGATTACAAGAAGGGTGTGGAGCTGGCACGGGCGGCACCGGTGGCAAGGGCGAGGCGACGCAGCGGCTTCCAGGGTGCGAGCGGCGAGCGCGGCACCTGCGGCATACTTGGGGTAGTGGGGTGGGAAATGGGACTAAACGTTGTGGGTCATGTTAGTGTGTCACACACTCACGCAGCCGCACTCCAAAGCACATTACCAGTTGGTCAACTAAAGTGCCATGAACAGGTGAGATGTGCTATTTTGTAGCCACTAAGACCTCATTAAGCAGGTAAGAAATTCACTGTCTACCTTGTCACAACGAAATCCATGCCAGATGGAAGAAGCAGGCTGAAAAATTGTTTACCGGTTCACAAAGGACCTTGTGAGCTCATAGACTGAATGATTGCAGGTACTGGTGTAGGTGAGACAGGAAGACAACATTTGAAGTTATTTCTTCAGGAAAACAACTTGACCTATTAACAAATGTGCAGCCTCAAGAGAGTCATGTGTATGAGAAACAAACTTCGACCATCATGCATATTCAATAGTTGATGTTGTCAGCTTGCTAGCTCTCCAAGCTAAATTCTTGATTGTAAGGATTGTGGGATATGTCCATGCAAACAATCCCCATCAAAAGTCTCCCATAAAAGGGGAAGATCATGGTGGATTGATTGATAGAACATATTGTATTGATAGAAATTTTGCAGATAATGCAATCAATGAATGTTGATGGACGAAAGGAGGCCTATTTATGACAATAATATCACCATCCTGCAACGGTTTGAGGGAAATATCACCAATTTCTAGCTGGTTTGCCTTCCAAACATTAGCTTCTCACCTCGCGGAATAAATAGTTCTTCCTTGGAACGAGGTGAAAGTTGCACTTCCAATATATGCTTTCCGAATTATAGCATTTGGTATGCTCAGAAACAAGCAAATTTGAAGCTAAATCTTTAGAAATGCCAATTTATGCAACCTAATCTTAGGGTCCCCAACCATAGTACTTCATAAAGCATTATCCCCGACCTCGTAACAGCACACGATCGCCCTGTGCCCTGCAGCAAGGCCTGGATTGGTGGAATTCTAGCTCCGCATCAGAGTGCGAGTGGAGAGAGAATAGGGGGACGGTTCGTTTGGTAGTCAGCTGGTGTCTGAAATCCCAACGGCGCAGCTTGAGCGAGCGAGCGAGGGAGAAGGGTGGAGGGCCGGATAGTTTGTGTCATTACGTCCAAAAAATCAAGTATTTGTCTAGAATAATCCAATCTTAAACAAATGGTAAATGTCCACTCCGAAGTTTTCCGCACAAGTGGTAACTACATTTCCGATGTCTCTCTTATCAGAGAAAAACTACATTTCTGATAGACCATTCAACTTTCCTCAAATATCCATATGATCCATGTTAGTGTGTCACACACTCACGACAACCGCACTCCAAAACACATTATCAGTAGGAGAGCTACATCCCACAATTCCCTTCCATTTATTCCCCCTTCACCCCTCTTCCATTTCTAATGATCGCAAAACCGATAGAGACATCGAGGGAGGCATTGCACTACAAGCTCGTTCAACGAAGTGAGGGCCATTGCCGTCGGTCCCACCGTCAAACTCCCTCTCGATGCTGATCCCGCGGCCACTACTCACCTCCTCCCTAGCAAGTAGGATACATAGGCAGGCTCGTACCAACCCACGCGGTCGCCTGCGCGCCTCTCACCTTCCCCGTATCTAAGAATAGCTAGGCCTAGATCTCCTGGAATCCTAGCTATGCATCAGAGAGCAAATGGAGAGAGAAGAAATGGGTCGATTCGTCGGGTCGTGAGCTGGTGTCTAAAGAGTCCCAACGGCTCGCAGGCCGCCAACGTGGGCGAGTGAGCGAGGAAGAAGGATAAAGGAGGGCCGAAGAAACCCTAACCCTCCATGACGCCAGGACAGGCAGCAGGGAGGGATAGCTCTCACCGTCGCCGGTTAAAGAAAGGCTTATGTAGGGTGGGGCAGGGAGGCAATGAGATAAGAATTGGGAGGGTCAAAACAAAATGGCAGGTGGAGGAGATGACAAGAAAGCCAACTAAGATGCTGAGAAGTACCCAAATGGAGGCTAAAGGCACTCTTCTAAACCATTCACTGGTTGCTCCAAAGCTTCATATCCAGCTTCTGAAATGGAACATGCAGCCCAAGAACCAACAGAGGAACCAAGTTCACCAACTGGACCACGATGAAAGTACATCCCATCAGCAATATCATAAGAGAACTGCATTATGTGCTGCCCACACAAACTTCTAACAGTCGCGTCATAAGCAACAAGCAGCTCTCTCAAGTGAATAAGTGATACATCAAGTTTCTAGTCAATGCCCCAGGGATATTAGTTTTTTTTTTAAAAAAATATCTTCTCATCCTGACATGGAATGTAAAATGCACTCTAATGGGTTTAAACATTTGATGAAGGAACTCCTAATCACAGCATATGGGTTCTTGTCTCCCAAGTTTTCATTGGTGCCTCAATTATTTCAAAGTTTGATAATTTCTCCTTATTGCAGCACATACAAGTGAGTTGTGAAGGAATCCTAAAGGGAAATTTGCTTGCTAGAAGTTGAAGAGCAACACATGCAGTTTATTGGGCATACTTCAACATGCTACCCTTGCTTCCCGAATTAATCATTGCCATCATTGAATTATCATTACTCACATGTTGTGGAACCATCTTTAACGGATCATTGAAGACATCCTTAAATGCCATGACTAAATATCTAATAATATGTTGATTGCTTTGAAAAGAATGGAATTCTCTGTAAGAACATGATACTTCTTCAATGTCCTGATAACATTTTAGAATTGGTGCCTTTGCTGGATCTAGCAGTATCTGCTTGATACGAAGTGCTTCTTCAGCTTCATCCGGTGCCAGCTTAACTCTCTGAGCTAGTTTTCTCCTCAAGTAATGGTCTAAGAACATATAGAGATCAAAAAGAGAGACACTTACCCCCATGATGGTTAAGAATTCTCATAGTACATCCTTGGCAAAGGAGTGGAAGTCAAGTGCCATGAACAGGTGAGACGTGCTATTTTGTAGCCACTAAGACCCCGTTAAGCAGGTAACAAATTCACTGTTTACAATATGTAACTTATCATCACAATTAAAATTTAAAAAGACCTTGTGAGCTCATAGTTAAACTGAATGATTGCAGGTGCTGGTGTTGGTGAGACTGGAAGATAACATTTGAAGTTGTTGAAAGTTCTGATTTCTTTAGGAAAACAACTTGACCTATTAACAAATGTGCAGCCTCTAGAGAGCCATTTGTATGGGACACAAAACTTCGACCATCTTGCATATTCAATAGTTGATGTTGTAAGCTTGCTAGCTCTCCAAGCTAAATTCTTAATTGTAAGTATGATGGGATATGTCCATGCGAACAATCCCCATCAAAAGTCTCCCATAAAAGGGGATGATCATGGTGGATTGATTGATAGAACATATTGTATTGATAGAAATTTTGCAGATAATGCAATCAATGAATGTTGATGGACGAACGGAGGCCTATTTTTGAGAATAAGATCACCATCCTGCAACGGTTTCATGGCAATGTCACCAATTTGTAGCTGGTTTGCCTTCCGAACATTAGCTTCTCACCTTGCGGAATAAATAGTTCTTCCTTGCAACGATGGTGAAGGTTGCACTTCCAATTTATGCTTTCCGAATTATAGCATTTGGTATGCTCCGAAACAAACAAATTTGAAGCTAAATCTTCAGAAATGCCAATTTCATGCAACCTAATCTTAGGGTCCCCAACCATAGTACTTCGAAAAGCATTATCCCCAACCTCGTAACAGCACACGATCGCCCTGTGCCCCTGCAGCAAGGCCTGGATCTGGTGGAATCCTAGCTCCGCATCAGAGAGCGAGAGGAAAGAGAATAGGGGATGGTTCGTCCGGTAGTCAACTGGTGTCTGAAGTCCCGACGGCGCAGCTTGAGCGAGCGAGCGAGGGAGAAGGGTGGAGGGCCCGAAAATTGTATCATTGCGTCAAAAAATAGACTATTCTAGCATAATCCAATCTTAAACAAATGATAAATGTCCCCTCCAAACTTTTGTCGCACATATGTGGTAACTACATTTCTGATGTCTCTCTTAGAAAAAAAACTACATTTTTGATAGACCGTTCAACTTTCTCAAATATCCATAGGATCCATGTTAATGTGTCACACACTCAGTGCAGCCGCACTCCAATGCATATTATCAGTAGGAGAACTACACAAGAGACAGACAACAGCATATCGCAATAAGCATGATTGTCGTTGAATAGCCGAACACAAGCGCACGTAGCAAGCCGAGGGAGAGAGCCAGCGATGACGAGAACCCAGACGAGTAGGTGAACCACATCGGCCGCCACTGTCCTTGGAATCGCCGTCAAACAGGCTACCGAAGCCCATCCCGCCGCCACTACTCATCTCCTCCCATGCAAGCATGAGGTAAGAAGGCAAGCTCGTACCAGTGCACGATCGGTTCGTCCGATCTGAAGTCCCGACTGCACATCATAAGCAACAAGCAGCTCTCTCAAGTGATACATCAGTTTTCTTGTCAATGTCCCAAGGAAATTAGTATTTTCAAAAAAATATATATATCTTCTCATCCTGACATGGAATGTAAGAGGCACTCTAACGGGTTTAAATGCGTGATGAAGGAACTCCTAATCACAGCATATGAGTTCTGGCCTCCCATGTTTTCATTGGTGCCCTCAATATCCATATGATCCATGTTATTTAGAGAAAAACTACATTTCTGATAGACCATTCAAATTTCTCAAATATCCATATGATCCATGTTAATGTGTCACACACTCACGACAACCGCACTCCAAGACACATTATTAGTAGCATGTCCCTAACCCTTCACGACAGAGGGACAGGCAACAGGGAGGGATAGCTCCCGTCGGCGATTAAAGAAACGCTTGTATGTGCGGTCAGGGAGGCGATGAGGTAGAAATTGGGAGGGTCAAAACGAAATGGCAAGTGGAGGAGACAGCAAGCAAGACAACTAAGATGCTGAGAAGTACCCAAATGGAGTAAAAAGGACTTCTTTGTTTTATGAAGTCTTTCTATGAAGATGATAGGAGGGCGCAAGAGGGTCCCTCTCCCACCCCAATTCTCTTCCTCTCTGGCGGTGATAGGAGGCCGCAGGAGAAGCGAAGGCACAAGGGCTCGCACTGCACGCAATACAAGCCCCAAAGGCGTCGATATAGGGGCGCCCTCGTCACCGATCTCGCCTCCTCCGACTGCCTTCCACCCTTCCTCAGCTCCCACATCTTCTTATCACCTGCCTATGTCAACCTCTTGCCCTGCGCTCTCCTGACCTCTCCTTTCGCTGACCAACACGAGCCTAGTTCTAGGCAACCGCATTGTTGAGCGTGAGCGCGAGGTGGCCTACATCTGGAATCCGTGCACGTCGAGGTCATTCTGGCGAAGCGGCCTACGCGAGATGGACCTTTACCTTGAGCAAGATTCCCAATGTACAAGCTTGAGTTGCTCTTCGGGAACCATTCAGATTCTCTTTGGTGACAGCAAAGAAATGGTCCTTGAAACAAGCAACGGTAACAATCCGTCACAAGGAAGCTAGAGCTACTCACCAGCGGAAAAAAAAAGGGAGGATTCGAACGCGTAGGGATAGCCACGACGAAGGTCCCAACCCAGCCCGGCAAAGCAGAGGGTACGGAAGAGGGGGGGGGGGGGGGGGAGGAAAACAGGAACCCCCGTTGCAGGCAGTGTCACTCACACGATAGAATACCGAGGGTTGCAATTTAGGGGTTTCCTAACAACCCAAGGTTTAGTGTTAAACCCTCCATTTTAGCCGGTTCCCTTGCAAAAGCTACCCATTTCAATTGGTTCCTTCAGGTCTAACCCAGTCCAAGACTAAGGTTACCACCCTCCAAAGACGTCTTATCTGGTCCAACACACTGCATATGTACATTCATGTGAGAAGTCCAGCATGCTGCATATATACATTCGTGTGGTAATCCAACATGTTTTGCATATAAACATTCATGTGGGAATCCAACACCCATTGGCAATAGTGGGTAAACAAAAGTGATGGGATAGAAAGTGGTGATGGCAGATTGACCATCACCACCTACAAAATAACCAGAGAATAGACTGATCAAGACGAGGTGACTCACAAACATAGACGAATATGCTTCCGCACAAGTAGCAAAAGCAGTCGTTGTAGTTTTGCCAGCACCACCCACCTGTGATGGCACGGAGAAAGAAGCATGATATTTCGTGGGTAAAAATATTTGATAGATAATATGCTGCATCAAAGACTACCTTAAAATTGTCACTCCACCGCTCATAAGCTAAAAGAAAGTAGCAGCACGAGCATGGAATAAAATAACGATTGGGACAGCTTACCATCCCGCTACAAGTTCTTCTTTGAAATGAGTCAGGTGGTCTCATTTAGGTCGGCTCAAGTTAGCACATCCTCTTAGGGTAGAGGTAGTGGGTAAATAGAATTGTAGGGGTAGAAAGGTGGTGATGGCAGATTGACCATCACGCCCATTGGCAATAGTGGGTAAATAAAAGTGTAGGGGTAGAAAGGTGGTGATGGCAGACAGACGAGGTGCCAACTTGGCCTGGCGAAGCAGATATCCAACATACTGCATATATACATGTATGTGAGAATCCAACACACTGCATATATACATGTATGTGAGAATCCAGCACACTGCATATATACATGTATGAGAGAATCCAGCACACTACATATATACATTCATATGAGAATCCACTGCATATATACATGTATGTGAGAATCCAGCACACTGCATAAGTGCATATATACATTTATGTGAGAGTCCGACACACTGCATATATACATTTATGTGGGAATCGAGCACACTGCATATATACATTCATGTGAGAATCCAACACACTGCATATATACAAATATAAGAGCGGCAATGGTGGGTAAATAAAGAAAAGTGTAGGGGTAGAGCAGTGATGATGGCAAATTGACCATCACCACCAACTTCAATTTTTGGGATAGTAGAGATATGCAGTTTTATTCTTTATATGCCAACTTTATTTCGAAAATTCGTAAAGAACGAAGAAACTTGATATCAAGGATATGTTAGGCTGTTTGGTTTGCAGGGACAAAAAAGGGAAGTACTATTCAAATCTTTTGTAGGCATCAAAGACAAGAGAACTGACGGTTGACTATACACACGTTGTAAATTTGTAATAATCAACCCTTAAAAATATATTTCCTATTTTATCTTACAAAGTACCTAATCAGCATCTTTGTATTATTGTATAGATATCTCTATCATCATGAATTCACGCACAGCCTTAGGGGTGGAAACGGATCGAATACGGATCGGATAGTGCCTTTCTCACATCCATATCCATATTTGTAAATGAATATGGACACGAATACAAATGTTTTCGAATACGAATATGGATCCGATATTAAAAGAATGTGAATACAAAATCGAATGTCACTATAATTCGGGACGGATACAGATACATCTAACTTTCTATGTTGTTAAGACAACTACTACACTTTTACCTCTCTAAAGTATCTTTAATAACCTTATTTCACATGGTTTACACTAGTTCACACCAAAATTGAATCAATTTTTATAATACTTTTGATATAATATATGAGTATATTTATGATATAGTGGTGGATACGAATACAAATACGGATATGTCGGATATCTGATGTCAAAACTTCAAACCATATCCACATCCATATTTTCTAATCGAATTTGAATAGTGTAAAAATATTAATCGAATGGCAAAGTCTGTACCACATTTACATTTTATCAGATACGGATATCGGATATTACGGATTATCCGTATCTGCTTTCCACCCCTACACAGCCTAGTCCTAGCTAGGTTCTCAGGTTTTTTTTATTGTTACGGTTCTGTAACCGTATCTTGCATGAGAAAACTTTAGGTAGGTGCTACCGTACCTTGAGGTGCTACATGCTACCAAGGTTGGTAGCACCTCAACGGATGCACAAAAAAATACAACTAAATATGGATAGATAGAGCATGTCATGATCTACAATCTTGCAAAATATAAGATACAACGGATAATTGTACGAAGAGAGACAAAAAGAGAAATCATCCTGTGAATAGTACAGGTTGCAACTATTCATCAGACCCGGAACCTGTTACTATTTACAGGCTGGCTTCTCTTTTTCGCTTCTCTTTGCACTAGTATCTGTTGCATCTCAAAATTTGCAAGATGGTAGATCATGACATGCACTGTCCATTCGTATTTTAGTTGCAATTTTTTGTGCATTCGTTGAGATGCCACCAACGACGGGTAGCACGAACCTGCGGGAGCATAGGAAGTGTTCTCTATCTTGCATCTGTTTCACATGTGTATTAACATATTAGCATGTTAGTTCTGTCCCCTCCCCCCTCAAAAAAATAAAACACTGCCGAATTTATAGCCTTCACAAGCCCAGCACAAACCCACACATGGACAATATAAAATATTAAAATGGCATGAATAGAACAGTTACAAGTCAACCAATACACCTAGTCAAACTAATTATCACATAAAACTTGGTGAACAACGATGTAAATAGGAAAATAACACACTCAGTTGAAGTAATTTTAAAGTTATGGATAGTGATGCAAGCAAAACTTTTCATTTGAGTGAGATAATGAACAATATATGAATAAGATCCGAGGAAATCAATAAGGAAAAGAGAGTACGACTCTAGATTACCTTCAAATTTTGCACGAAATACATCATAACCGAGCATTTTTTTCCTACAAGTCAGAGAAAATTAAGCAAACTTAGTTGAGCTGTTGTTGTAGTTGACCAGGGTTGCTTGGCGGACTACAGTGTAAAGATGAAACAACCTTTGGTTCCATATGCTTACTCTTGCGATTGAAGACATGCAAACTAGAAAGTATATAATCGGGCTACAGTTATCTATTATTACAACAACTAACCAAATGTATAATTGAACCTCCATAAAGTTTGCCAGACATGTAGTCCGCCAACTGCTAGCGTCCACATAACACATTAACCAGTGTTACACTAACAGTACAAAGAAACCTTTCCCAGCTAATGCAAGTACAGAGATGGTTAGATACTCATGGAGTAATGGTTACCATGCCACAAACCACAATCTTTCAGTGAAAAGCACAATATCTCTCTGCAAAAACAGTTCATCCAGAAGCTGCTGGTCGTGAGACTCGTGACAACAATCTAAGTTCACATACGAATAAATTGGCCACTTTCCATATGAGAAACTAAAGTTTATGTAGGTTACCATTCAATGCTCGAGCCAACTGCTAGCGTACACATAACACATGACCAGTATTGCTGATCTCCATTTGTGACTTATCATAACAACGACAGAAAGGTAAAGAGTCCTCTACAGATCAGGGGGTTGCATAACAAGAAAGAACTTGATCAAAATGCAGCAGGAAAAGATGGAGAAAAAGTTCAGCATCTGTGTGTAACATGAATAATGAGATTCCAAACACAACAAGATTTGCAAAGAATCGGTAGTGTTTCATTACTGTCAGTTATTGTACTCACTTGCAATAGGAAAGTAACCAATACACCCCCTGCATCCCCCAACCCGTACGTGCCACTCTTTGGGCACTGGCCATGGGAAGAGAGGGAGAACAAGAAATAATGTTAACCGTATGCCAATGCACTCTTGTAGTTGATGTTCTATATGTGTATAACATGACACATGAATATGGTTAACCATACAAGGAAGAGAGCAAGCTAATGTAGCTAACGGACTCCTATCACATGCTATTCTTTAAATTTTACTTTGAGATCTTCACCACAGATATTATGCTGTGCTTCTATGTAGCCAACAGGGTGCAGTAAACGAAGAATAGACTGTTATCTTTGCAACTTCAAACAGATAGCCCTTTTTTTCATCCTATTTTACTGCCTCGGATAAATAAGTTTATGCAATGCTGTCCTTCACACTACGTACAAATGGGAGGAACATTAAGGGATGTACTAACTGGAAGGCGCAACACTCTCAGGAAATCATTTTCCAAGGGTACATGCATCTTATATCCCTCAGAGAAACATGGATCCTATATAGAACGCGATACCTAGCCCATTCACGTGAAGTAATAGCAACCATAAGCTAGTAAAAGAAGGAATTTTAAGCGAGGGTAAGCAAAAATCTCACCTGGAAGAGCAGCTGCCGGCGGCGATGAGGACGAAGGCGCACCGAGATCCTACCCCATCCGCGTACATACGGAGGGAGGCAGGTAGGGAGGGGTCTGCTCCATCCACGGTTCCCTCCGGGACCGGGCCAGGCCCTACTCCAGTGAGCCTAGGGCACGCCGCCGGTGAGCTGCGCCAGGCGGACGGAGGCGACATCTGCCGGCGTGGTGGTCGTTTGATTCGTCTGTAAGGGGAGCGGCGGATTGTTTCATCACTTGGTTAAAGGTGGAGCGAGAGCCCAACTTAAACGTGGGCCAAATGGCAGCCCAATTTTAACTGGGCCTGCCTGGCTGCACATGCTCGCTTAGGAATTCCAACGTCCGTCCCTCAAAAAAAAATAAAGGAATTCCAACGTCCAATCATTTTGGCATTTCGTCGAACACAATGTACGCATGCCGCCCCGCCACCCGACCACGCCGCGCCTTCCAGCCTACCTCGCACCACTGTCGCGCCGCGGCTCCGTACGGCTGCGGCCACGGGCGCTGCCTGCTGCGTTGCCCTGCTGCCTCGCCGCCTGGCCGCGCACCCACGACGAGGACGCGCTGTTGCAGCCCTCGCGTATCCCTGCCGCGCCGCACGCGCCACCCATCGGCCGCCTCGCGCAGGAAGTGGAGCTCGACGGCTCCTGCATCCTCGCACGCCCCTGACGGCCGTGCCCTGTTGAGGCTTCAACGTCCTGACGCCGGCCATATCAATTAAGATCTCCTGGTGAGACCAAGACACCAAAATGTTTCATCAACAATACCACCAGAAGTGATTCTCATTGGAGTTTTCTGCAGAGGTACATGAAAGCGTCAGATTTGTCTGAAGTGATATTTTTACCCTCTTCCACGGTTTGGGTGAAACAGCTATTATCGCACATTATTTTGACTGATGTGGTTAATGGGGGACAGAGCTGCAAAAAATATTATTCCTGTGCATATGTGATTTTTTTTTTTTTTGAAAGTCAACCGGGGAGGAGAACTCTCCACCTGAATTTCATTTCATGAAATGGAATGGCCCCTGACGGCCCGGTTCAGGTGTACAAATAGTTGAAATAAGCAACAAGTAAACAGAGGTTTTGCTACATTGGATTAATCATAGAGCACCAGGACGAACTGCTCGCCGCTTCATCTCCCGTAGACGGCATCTCCATAGACATGCTTCCTCCCGACAGTCACGAAGTAGTCGGCTGAGGTTGGGGGCTTCTTCCCTGAACACCACCGCGTTCCTGTGCTTCTAAATTTGCCACAAGCAGAGGAGCGTCAATGTGTCTCTATGTTGTGCCGGTGTTGACGCTGGCCATCTCAAGCGCCATGGCGTGCGCGCAGATAAGTCTTGCAGCGGCTCGACGTTGATGGCGTTCCAGAATGTTTGCACGAACGAGCACCCAAAAAGGATGTGGAATGTGTTTTCAGATTATGTGGAACACAGCTCACACTTGTCGTCATCAACAATGTTCTTTGCATGTAGGTTCACCCGACATTGGACTCTCTCCTGCACAACCAGCCACGCAAAGAATTGCATTTTCGGCGGTGCTCTGTTCTGCCACACAAATTTTGCAAAGTTGCAGTCCGGCGCATTCACTAACTTCAACAATTTGTATACACGGGATGCCTTCAGCTGACCGTGTTGATCAAGCAGTTCGCTGCAGCGTTCATCTAACTCTTCGCTGAACACCACACCTGAGATTAGGTCCTGAACCTCCTCGAACTCTGCCTCTGCAACCGCGACAAACGCGGCACCAGGTGGGCGTGAAACCCCTCGGCAAAAACTCTGCGCACGCTGACCACAGGATTGGTTGCATGACTTGCTAGTCTAATCTATCTAATCTAAACCCTTAAAGAACCAGTTGAGACAAAAATAATTTTGACCTGCCAAATTGTACCCAACTATGTATCAACCGTTGATCTAAAAGGAACCCAAATCAAATACCGTCTGATCCTGCCATAAGAAACCGCCTCCACGGCCCACAAACATCGCGTGACGATTGTGTCATTTGCAGTGCAACTCGTATGACGCGCGCCTGACTTTTTTCACCTACGATTTTCCTAGCCTCCCACCGCAAATCACGCCTGCCTTTCCTTCTCTCCTTCCTCTCTATCTATTCCTCGATCCCGATCTCCATCCCCACCCCGCGGACCATCTCGTCCCTCCCGAGCGGCGTGAGCTGCCGTCTTACTCTTGGCGCAGCGGTGGCGGGGCGAAGTCGCGGCGGCGGGGCCAGGTCGAGGCGGCGTCGGGGCCAGGTCGCTGCGCGGCTGTAGCGGGACGAGGTCGCGGCGCGGCGCGGGCCAGGACCGCCAGGTCGAGGCGGCGACGGCGGGGCCAGGTCGCAGCAGGCGCAGGTCGAGGCGGCGGCGACGGGGCGCGGTACAGGAGGATTGACTCGACGTCCGGTGATCCCTAGGTTTCGTCGAGGTGGATCTTGGCGTCGTGAATCGCTGACATCGTGATGCGGATGCTCGAGCCTGTCAAGGATTTTGCCATACTCCCCTACGCTGATCTCTACCAGGTTCGCCAAGATCTTTCCCTGATCTGTTTCGATTGATGTGATGCATCATGGCGTCGCCCAGACCTAGCAAGGGTCGTTGTCGCACGACGCCATCGTAGGTTTGCAGACCGCCGTCGCCCAGACAACGGCGCCGTCGCAGTTCCGGCAGGTCGAGCTCAATGAGTCGATGGAGGACCGGTGGCAGCGCCGTCAACTTCTTGACTTGGGCCATGGACGTTTGGGGATCCCACGGTTCTAATCTTCCAGCGCCTGCAGTCGAATTTTTGGCTGGAGAATCGAGCCTTTCTGCGAGTGCTGGCACCCTCCACTGGTAAGGTCTCACCAAAAAAAATATGTGTTCAATTTTGTGTTCACGATCTCCCACAAGAGATTTATATTAGTATTTTGCTTCATATGCAATTGTTTTGCTCTTCTATTTCATAAATATTACCTGTTTTTGTTTTTTGCTTCTGCAAAGGACCCAAAATCTGCAAGTCTGCATGGCCTCGCCCTCCAGGCAGTCCACGGATTGGCAATATGCATCAATGGCCGCTCTTATCTTCACCATTCGGTTCGTCCAGCTTGTCAATGATAATGTAGATTGGGAATCACAGCACTACATGCACCACCACTTAGGTTGCAAAATGTACCTCAGTCAGGAGACAATTAGCTCAAGGCATGCCGCATACAGGTATGCTGTTATGCTCGGTAATTGTATGTGAGTGGTGGCTAATATGCTCGGAAAAATTGGACTATTCATAATTGGGTGAAGCGACATCCATAATTAAGGAAGGAACGACCAATGCATCCTGGATGGGCTATTATTCTCGATCAGATGCTGCTTCATTGTTGCTTGTTTGCTAGATTGGTGATTGTATTAGTCCAAAATTTACACCATTGAGATCATTCCTTGGGTCTGCTAACAACAACCTTTACACCAAGGTTAACCAACTGAATAAAACTCAGTTTGATAAGTTTGCTCTTCTCGAACTGTTGCTACATCGACAACAGTTTGGAATCATTGAAATAAATGCATTGAAAACAGTCTTGAGTGACGAAATTCTAATTTCCAGAGTTTACACCGTCTACAATTATTTGCTCCTGTGAAATTTTTTATCTTATTTTCTAATAAGCATACAATAGTTATCTTTCCTCATTTCTAATTTTGTTATAATTACAACATTACATCACTGTTAACATCATTGTTTCCTCTAGGCTCTTTGCCACTTCAGATCAGTTTGGGGGAATATCAAGCTGCTTCTGATTTTAAAATCCACAAGAGTTCCTCTCAGTACCAATTAGTTAGATTATCGTTCCTCTTGTTGATTCAGTGATTTGTAATCATGGGGTGTTTTCTTAATTTTAGAGATACTTGAAGCACCTTGCTTACTAGCATGAATGGTAATCTATTCACTTTTGTTCTTATCATGAAGGGACCATAGCCATTACTGTTCTCCAACAGAACCACCTTTGCCACTGTTGAAACTGCTTTATTTTGTTTCTTTGTTCAGGTTACAAGTACTGTGCTACTGCTAACTGAACAGATTGCATTGTTGAATCATGTAAATTGCTGGATCAACCAGGACACTTGCCATGCTCAAAGACCTGTTGTTTAAGCAGTTTTATCAAAATCAACAGAGTATATCCAAAGTATTTTTCCAAAGCAATGGAAATACTATGATGTTAAGGTATTGCATGGGCAGAAGCCTCGGGCTGGCAAATTAAGAAAAACCACTCCGGATTCTGTAGCTAGCACTACAAGAAAGGGCAATCAATACTGAGGGTAAGATGTTCCTGAATTTTTAAACTGCATTAGTAACCTGGAAGTTTCCATTATTCATATTTCCCAATTGCTAATAACTAGAAAGTTTTCAACTGCAGCAATAGCACTGATGCAGTAACCAATTCTAATTTTCCCCTGATCATCTGCCCCTAGATAGGATGGAATACTTGAGACTCTCCTAATTTTCACACTGCACCAGTAGCTTTTATTTAACCATTTAGCAAAAGTATATTTGTTACTTTGTATAAAAAAAGGCTTGGTTTGAATTACCATGGTTGTTAGTTATATTTGGTTTTTTCAGCTTGTGTGATAAATCTGGAGACTTCAATCCGTGCTTGGACCAGTTTCTTCTTTCTTTTGTGAAATGGTAAGTAACTTGGATTGTTTGTTTTCAATTTCATTTTTGTTCTGGGAAATATCAATTAATTTGATACTAGGAGTATAGCAAGAAAATGTGATCTTCAATACAGTTCAGTTATGCATGAGAGGTTTCTTAAGATTCCTTGGATTTTCTTTATTTTTTTCTCAATCATACGGATCCCAGACCAGAGTTTGCTGAGCTAAGTTTATTTGGTTAGATGCGTTGAAATAATCCCGCATACAAGGATTTATTTATTTGTTTTAAGATCGTGTTAATTGACCTTTCATCATCTCACATTATGCCAAGGTGGAAATAGTATGTCAAATGCTTGGCTCCTTTTGCAAATCACTAAGGGACTAGACATGGCCACAGGAAATAATTTGATATGCTTCCATATGTGTACTCTCATTTTGCAGTGGATCGGAGGATGAGCTCCTGATTTTTTTTTTTCTATGTGCTAGCAGCAGATTTCTTGTAGTGGGGGAAACACAGCTGGAAAAGTGAAAAGCGGCAAGCTAAAATACCACTAAAGGTGAAGCATATCCTATGGCTTCTTATGCAAAACATAATACAATCGGCAGAGCAGCTGAGAAGAGAGGAGCGGGAAGGGCAATAGAATGTAAATTCTGCAGGCAAAAGGAAACATAAAGTATGATGTTTGCATGACCAATATATCTCGAGTGTGATCAAAGATATGATGGGATGGGAAAGAGTACCAAGCAGTTTACACAACTTCACCAATTCGTTTTGGACATAGCGGTGAACAAACCAACTTTTTGTAGAGATTCTTTTTTATCCCTGATTGTTTGTTGAAGAGACATTGTAGGAAATCTCAGTGAGTGCAATATTCGTTGCAAAAAAACTATTTCTGTTGAAATATCCAACCAAACAAGTTCAGGCGGGGCTCGCCCCTCGGGTACACTCCGTTGTCCAATTTTGATCCATGTGCATGGTGTAGGATAAGCATTATCATATCCCTAAACTCTAGAAACACAGACCTGTTGTGTAAAATGTAAGAATGAAAATGAATTGCTATGAATTTCAAATTAGTTTTGATTATTTGAATGTCCTGACAAAAAGAGAGAAAATATTGGACTAATAGAGAAATGATTGGACTAATATGAAGCATGCTATTAATTTCAAATTAATCAGATGTGGCATGATTGATGTGGTGACGGAGTAAGGTGCAGTTACTTTTATTTTTCGTGAAACAGTTCTAAATTAATTAACCTTTTTCTAAAATAATGAAGCAACAAGTAGTCTAAGTTACCCATAATTCTTATGGTCCTGTCAAGTGATGCAATTTTTTGAACACGTGCGTGGCGCACGTGCATTTTTACTAGTGCCGGGAAAAAAGCTCGGCATGTTGTATAGTACTTCACATACGATGAACATTTCGAGAGATTGTGCGCTGAGCTGCTGTACTCATGGTTTTTTTTTTCCTTCACGTCTGGAGAAAAATTCTGGCGTGCTGGCTCCACCTCCAAACCAGGTGGCCCAGGCCAGCCACAGATTGCAGACAAGCAGAGCAAAGGAACTGAGGACACTTAGGTAAGGGTGGGCAAGAAACACGAACAAACCCGCATCAGTGATACAATGTCCAGGATTATTTGGGCAATTAAACTATTACAATAGCAAATTACAAGGAAACTAATGACCCATTGGAACAACAACATTCAGGGACAATCACTAGTCACTACAGATACTCTGTAATTTTTAGAGGCGAATTATACTACCTTTGCCTGCACCACCTTTAATACCAAATCGCTGGGAGGCCAAAGATTATAGGAAGGAACAGAAGTTTAGCCCCACAACAATGAAGACGTTGTAGAACATAAGTATACAACTCCATCGTATAGATAATCGAGTTCCCAATCTAGCCCAGGCCGCGTTTACAATGGCTAGGATCTGTCGGGCTTCCGAATTCCCATAGAGCGAAGTTATAGAAATAATGACACAGACCGCGATCGCAGTGGCGTGAGCAACCGGAGCCAGCACCAGGTATAACCCCAGCGCAAAAGCGACCAGAAAGCTTCTTCCTGAACTTCGCAGCAATAGGCCAGAAATTTCGAAATACCGTAAGCGTATGTTGATGTCCATTGCAGGAACCCCAGCAAAGATCAGGCTGAAGGTAGCTAAACATGAGCAAATGAACGCCAACGTGTCGGCGAGAATGAATGCATCAAAAGCGTAAGTCCCAGCAAGCAATGGTGTGCCAGCGTTCCTAGAGCCGGCTCCATAACCTCCAGGCAATGTGAAAGCTGACGCAAACGTCACGGTTGCAACAAGTACAGAGACAATGCCCATCACCTGTGCTGCATTTGTTAGATGCCCCGACACCGCGTCGTTGTCTATATTTGGGATGTGTTCTTCGGATATGAGGTCGGGGCGAATTCCACCGCATGGAGCTCCCACAAGTTGTAATGTTAAATGTATACGACACCGAGGATTCTGCGAGAATGAACAATGATAATTTTATTATATGAGTTATTATGAACTCGTATAAATATACTACCCTGGATCGGGTGGATAAGGTGCATCATGCTACGTACTTGAAACAAGAACAAGATATAATAATTAGTTACTTACCAAACCGTAATAAAACAACCGAGGGATTCTGCACCATGAAAGATCAAGAGGCGTCAGCTCATCCTTGTTTGGTATATTCAAATCTACATGGTGATTCTGAATTAGACACATAAAGACTGGCCGATTCCCAACATGGACAGCCCGGTGTAGGGCAGTGTCCCCGTTGTTATCCTGGACATTCAGGAACGATGAAAATTCTTGTGGCACTAGGCGGCTGGCATATTGAACCACCCTGTATCTTTCCTTCTCCACCGCAACATGGAGGAAAGTTCTTCCTTCGCCATCTTGCAAAGTGGCGCAGTCCGGACACTTCTCTAGCAGGGTCTTGACGGCGTCGAGGCTGCCTGACAAGGCGGCAACATGTATTGGGTACAATCCTTGAATGTCCGGTTGATACGCAGCACATGGGTTGGCATCTAGTAGCAGTTTCAGTGCTGTTTCTGGCCGTGGCCAAACATTTGGAAAACATCTAGAAAGAATGTTTGCATCTGGCCACCCCTCCAATGCTGCAGCCAAGTGAAGAGGAGTGCTTCCCGTCTGCGTGTCCCTTTGGACTGTGAGGTGTGACACAATATCCACGCTGATATGGCGATTCCCTTCCAGTACCTCCACCTTCTGATCCCTGAACCATTCCAATAGCTTAGGCAGCGCTGCATGCAGTTGCAGTTGGGGTCAGTTCCTCTGTCTCTCTTTTTCCTTTTGCATTTATATAATAGTCAGAGAAACAATGCATTTACTTCGCAAAAGAAAGAGAGAGAGAGAGAGAGAGAGAGAGAGAGAGAGAAACAATGCATTTACATAGATGAATCAAGAAAAAAGGAAGCCAAAATCCTGCTGATTATTTTTGTTTTATTTTCTCCAAGGAAATCAAACAAAACAAAAAAATAATCCATGTGGAAACTATAGTGTACGTGCATATATACCTTGGCCTCGAGAAACAGCTGCATGCAAGATGTTCCGTCCGTCTGGTCCGGAGTAGGACAGCTTGCCGTTACTTTTGTGGATTAGGTGCTCTGCTATATCCATTTTGCCTAATGAGATGGCCAGGTACAAGGGAGAAGTAGGATTACCCTCGTCGCCCTCACGCGGAAAGCGGGCCAGCTCTGAGTCCTGGGACATGAGGTTGTCGATGGAGGTCTTACTGCCAGCACGGATTGCCTGGTGCAGGGCGGTCTCCCCACGCTTGTTCTGCATCCTCAGGAATTCCTCCACCGCCATCTCAGCCCTGGCCGCCTCGGTGGTCGCGAGATCAACGAGGCAGGAGACCATGCTGGCATTCCCAGCGCCGGCGGCGCAGTGCAAGGGGGTGTCGCCCTTGTTGTTGCGCGCCACGAGGAGACCATTGTTGCCGTCGTAGATCATCTTCGCGCAGTCGAGGTGCTCCTCGACGTCACCACTGCTGGCAGCAACGACGTGAAGCATGGAGTCCCCCTCAATGGGGGTGACTCCATCAAGGAGCACAAACGTTGGGGCTTGCTCTTCATCGTCGTTTCGCCTCAGCAGTTCCCTAAGCCACTCGATCTTGCCGCGGCGAGCAGCCATGAACAGCTTGGGATCTAGTACGCCGGCAGCCGGCTGCCGTGCATTTGCTGCTCCACTTGTGGGAGCGGCTGGCAGGTCACCACCACCAGCTTGCTCGGCTCCGTTGGCTGCTGCGGAGGCGATCTCCATCGGCATAGCTAGCTCACTGTTAGGTACGCAGTCGATTTGTGTTAGCTTGGATCCCAGCGGGTGGGCATATATGTTAGCGTGAAACCTTTCCTCGAGCCGCGCGCCAGTTAAAGATAACCCTGCTCTTTCCGGGTGCTTACGGGGAGACGCCTTTTCCATTGAAAATATGTTTGAGCTTTTTGTGCTACAGGTCACCAGCACATGCGATACGAGACGATGTACACATGCTACGGCTCACACGCGCATGCTACGGCTCACACGCGAGGGCCGGAGAATCTTTTCGAGTCCTGCTACACGTACAGCCCCTTTCGTATATTAGCGACGACATTAAAAGATCCAAATCACTTGATAGTAACTCTGTCTCGCCTATAAATCCAGGCACTGCTTACATACAGTACACCTAGTTCCAATCATTTTCTTGTAACGTCAAGACTCGTCAAGAGGAGACGGTACTTCAGCAATCGTTGGGTCACTGTAAAGCTCAAACGAATCATATTAACTAAGAACGTAACTGAAATTTGTTCGGGGACTCAACGACACTATCATAAATCGGGCCTGTAGCGACGGGTGAAAATCAACTATACCGGCGGAGCAGCCCAGCCGCCGCTGTGTATGTGAAGCTTAGGCTACTCCCAATGGGAGTTTCATTTTCAATAAATGAGCTGCCACATAGACATTTTTGATGACATGGCAAAAGAATTATGAAGAGAGAGGGGGAAAGGGTTTCATCTAGATGAAACCATGTCTACACTGTTTCCAACATAGTTTGTCTCTTGCATGTGTTTCTTGGAAACAGTGAAAATGAAATTGTGCATTGTGTGAGCTATTTCAATCATCAAGTAATTGCATTATTGCTTATGCCTCTCTTGGAAACAACAAAATGAAATCCCTCATAGGGACTAGCCTTAAAATAAGGCGTTTCGAGAGGTGGCGCAAACAAACCGCCTCTACAGTTACATTTTTAGCGGCGAAGCCTGCGACGGACCGCAGCTACAACTAAAACACAAAAAATACAATAAAAGAGCCGACGGGGACCACACCCACTGCCGTCGTTGTTCTTCGCCATCGTAGCAGCGCCGGGACCCTGCGATGTCGGGGGGGCGACGGCGGGGCCAGGTCGCAGCGGGCGCAGGTCGAGGCGGCGGCGACGGGGCGCGGTACAGGAGGATTGACTCGACGTCCGGTGATCCCTAGGTTTCGTCGAAGTGGATCTTGGCGTCGTGAATCGCTGACATCGTGATGCGGATGCTCGAGCCTGTCAAGGATTTTGCCATACTCCCCTACGCTGATCTCTACCAGGTTCGCCAAGATCTTTCCCTGATCTGTTTCGATTGATGTGATGCATCATGGCGTCGCACAGACCTAGCAAGGGTCGTTGTCGCACGACGCCATCGTAGGTTTGCAGACCGCCGTCGCCCAGACAACGGCGCCGTCGCAGTTCCAGCAGGTCGAGCTCAATGAGTCGATGGAGGACCGGTGGCAGTGCCGTCAACTTCTTGACTTGGGCCATGGACGTTTGGGGATCCCACGGTTCTAATCTTCCAGCGCCTGCAATCGAATTTTGGCTGGAGAATCGAGCCTTTCTGCGAGTGCTGGCACCCTCCACTGGTAAGGTCTCACCAAAAAAAATATGTGTTCAATTTTGTGTTCACGATCTCCCACAAGAGATTTATATTAGTATTTTGCTTCATATGCAATTGTTTTTGCTCTTCTATTTCATAAATATTACCTGTTTTTGTTTTTTGCTTCTGCAAAGGACCCAAAATCTGCAAGTCTGCATGGCCTCGCCCTCCAGGCAGTCCACGGATTGGCAATATGCATCAATGGCCGCTCTTATCTTTACCATTCAGTTCGTCCAGCTTGTCAATGATGATGTAGATTGGGAATCACAGCACTACATGCACCACCACTTAGGTTGCAAAATGTACCTCAGTCAGGGGACAGTATTAGCTCAAGGCATGCCGCATACAGGTATGCTGTTATGCTCGGTAATTGTATGTGAGTGGTGGCTAATATGCTCGGAAAATTGGACTATTCATAATTGGGTGAAGCGACATCCATAATTAAGGAAGGAACGACCAATGCATCCTGGATGGGCTATTATTCTCGATCAGATGCTGCTTCATTGTTGCTTGTTTGCTAGATTGGTGATTGTATTAGTCCAAAATTTACACCATTGAGATCATTCCTTGGGTCTGCTAACAACAACCTTTACACCAAGGTTAACCAACTGAATAAAACTCAGTTTGATAAGTTTGCTCTTCTCGAACTGTTGCTACATCGACAACAGTTTGGAATCATTGAAATAAATGCATTGAAAACAGTCTTGAGTGACGAAATTCTAATTTCCAGAGTTTACACCGTCTACAATTATTTGCTCCTGTGAAATTTTTTATCTTATTTTCTAATAAGCATACAATAGTTATCTTTCCTCATTTCTAATTTTGTATAATTACAACATTACATCACTGTTAACATCATTGTTTCCTCTAGGCTCTTTGCCACTTCAGATCAGTTTGGGGGAATATCAAGCTGCTTGTGATTTTAAAATCCACAAGAGTTCCTCTCAGTACCAATTAGTTAGATTATCGTTCCTCTTGTTGATTCCGTGATTTGTAATCATGGGGTGTTTTCTTAATTTTAGAGATACTTGAAGCACCTTGCTTACTAGCATGAATGGTAATCTATTCACTTTTGTTCTTATCATGAAGGGACCATAGCCATTACTGTTCTCCAACAGAACCACCTTTGCCACTGTTGAAACTGCTTTATTTTGTTTCTTGGTTCAGGTTACAAGTACTGTGCTACTGCTAACCGAACAGATTGCATTGTTGAATCATGTAAATTGCTGGATCAACCAGGACACTTGCCATGCTCAAAGACCTGTTGTTTAAGCAGTTTTATCAAAATCAACAGAGTATATCCAAAGTATTTTTCCAAAGCAATGGATATACTATGATGTTAAGGTATTGCATGGGCAGAAGCCTCGGGCTGGCAAATTAAGAAAAACCACTCCGGAGTCTGTAGCTAGCACTACAAGAAAGGGCAATCAATACTGAGGGTAAGATGTTCCTGAATTTTTAAACTGCATTAGTAACCTGGAAGTTTCCATTATTCATATTCCCCAATTGCTAATAACTAGAAAGTTTTCAACTGCAGCAATAGCACTGATGCAGTAACCAATTCTAATTTTCCCCTGATCATCTGCCCCTAGATAGGATGGAATACTTGAGACTCTCCTAATTTTCACACTGCACCAGTAGCTTTTATTTAACCATTTAGCAAAAGTATATTTGTTACTTTGTATAAAAAAGGCTTGGTTTGAATTACCATGGTTGTTAGTTATATTTGGTTTTTTCAGCTTGTGTGATAAATCTGGAGACTTCAATCCGTGCTTGGACCAGTTTCTTCTTTCTTTTGTGAAATGGTAAGTAACTTGGATTGTTTGTTTTCAATTTCATTTTTGTTCTGGGAAATATCAATTAATTTGATACTAGGAGTATAGCAAGAAAATGTGATCTTCAATACAGTTCAGTTATGCATGAGGTTTTCTTAAGATTCCTTGGATTTTCTTTTTTTTTTTTCTCAATCATACGGATCCCAGACCAGAGTTTGCTGAGCTAAGTTTATTTGGTTAGATGCGTTGAAATAATCCCGCATACAAGGATTTATTTATTTGTTTTAAGATCGTGTTAATTGACCTTTCATCATCTCACATTATGCTAAGGTGGAAATAGTATGTCAAATGCTTGGCTCCTTTCGCAAATCACTAAGGGACTAGACATGGCCACAGGAAACAATTTGATATGCTTCCATATGTGTACTCTCATTTTGCAGTGGATCGGAGGATGAGCTCCTGATTTTTTTTTTCTATGTGCTAGCAGCAGATTTCTTGTAGTGGGGGAAACACAGCTGGAAAAGTGAAAAGCGGCAAGCTAAAATACCACTAAAGGTGAAGCATATCCTATGGCTTCTTATGCAAACATAATACAATCGGCAGAGCAGCTGAGAAGAGAGGAGCGGGAAGGGCAATAGAATGTAAATTCTGCAGGCAAAAGGAAACATAACGTATGATGTTTGCATGACCAATATATCTCGAGTGTGATCAAAGATATGATGGGATGGGAAAGAGTACCAAGCAGTTTACACAACTTCACCAATTCGTTTTTGGACATAGCGGTGAACAAACCAACTTTTTTGTAGAGATTCTTTTTTATCCCCTGATTGTTTGTTGAAGAGACATAATAGGAAATCTCAGTGAGTGCAATATTCGTTGCAAAAAACTATTTCTGTTGAAATATCCAGCCAAACAAGTTCAGGCGGGGCTCGCCCCTCGGGTACACTCCGTTGTCCAATTTTGATCCATGTGCATGGTGTTGGATAAGCATTATCATATCCCTAAACTCTAGAAACAAAGACCTGTTGTCTAAAATGTAAGAATGAAAATGAAATGTGCTATGAATTTCAAATTAGTTTTGATTATTTGAATGTCCTGACAAAAAGGGAGAAAATATTGGACTAATAGAGAAATGATTGGACTAATATGAAGCATGCTATTAATTTCAAATTAATCAGATGTGGCATGATTGATGTGGTGACGGAGTAAGGTGCAATTACTTTTATTTTTCGTGAAACGGTTCTAAATTAATTAACCTTTTTCTAAAATAATGAAGCAACAAGTAGTCTAAGTTACCCATAATTCTTATGGTCCTGTCAAGTGATGCAATTTTTTAAACACGTGCGTGGCGCACGTGCATTTTTACTAGTATCAAAGAGAAGATGCGATTACATTATTTTAATACCTGATCCAAAAAATTATACAGCCTATTACTTGAAAACAAGGATTTTGTTATTATACATCCTATTGCTTGAAAAAATAAAATATTTTGTTACGTATAATGTAAACATATCTTCTCTTTGACAACCTAGCATAAATCACCAAATTTGTGTTAAAGAATAGAAAAATATGTGCAGCTTATCTCATGGAAAAATACAAACACTTTTCCTTGTTCCATTGCGCAAGAATCCCCCTTCCTAACGTTAGAAAAACTTGTGTAACTTAACAAAGTAAAGGCTTTCATCATAAAATAGCTAAAATCGATTTTGCATGTTGGAAAAAAATTAATTTCCTATTTTCGTGCGTTCAACGTACTAAAATTATTAAATATGTATTTTCATCATTTTTTCATTTTTTATTGCACATGGACCTATTGTCGCATATTGGATACACGAAAACTTAATTTTCGTGCAACCAATACACGAAAATAGGATTCTATAGCATATTTTATATTGTCGTACGTTCAAAGTACGAAAATTGGTATTTTCGTGTGTTCAATGCACGAAAATTGAATTTTCTTGCGTTCAACGTGCGAAAATTCAATTTTCGTGCGCCCAACGTAACACAGTGTATTATTTCTGTAATTTTATTGATTTCGACATTATTTTTGTAAATTCCAAATAAAATAATATTATTTTGAAAAAAAATTCGCGTTGTCTGGGGCTCTAATTTCCGCACGGACGTGTGCCACTAGAACTATTCGGCGACGCACAGCGATCTCGCTAAATTCCGTACGTAGCGCCCCACGAGGCCACGACTGCTGGACCTGGACATTTATACCAGGCTCTCCTGGACCAGGACTTCTAGTTGGCTCAAGTCTGCCGGTTCAAGTCCAAGCCGACACAATGCGTTTTGTACGGTGAATAAAGGGCACCGAGAGGAGAGGGGAGGGGGGGGGGGGGGGTGAATAGGTGTGTCAACAATTTCTCCCAAACGTACTTTAGGCGTGAAGCTAGCAAGACTAGATATAGTGATAACAAAAGCAAGCGATGCGCGCACACAATCTAGTCTATGCAACAAGCAACACCCTAACAAGCAATTCTACCAAGTAGTAAAGAGACAACCTATCATGCAATTCTACTAGCACATAAGGTAAATGCGGAAACGTAAATGCTAGTAAGTAAAGGAGATAAGGATAGGAATGCTCATGATTTTTCCCGTGGTCTCGGAAGGATGGCACCTTCCCCTACTCCACGTTGGGTCACTCCCGCCGGAGTCTCGACCCCGTCCCTCCGCTCGAAGGCGATCCCTCCTAGAGCACACTTCACCCTCCGAGTGAAGTCGCGGGCACGTCCCGCCGGGCTCGATCCCGGGTACTCTTCCGGAGGTAAGGCTCCGCACGTGATGCGTGCCAAAGGGCGCTCCACTAGTGATGCTTCTTTCGCACGGGAAGCTCCAAGACCGTGTACAAACTTGTGTTGGCTTCCACACTCTCCTCGGACAGCTCAACACCAACGCCTAACCGGTCTAGGCCTTGCCATAGACCAAGAGTAACAAACCGAAGTGACTCTCTCAAGCTCACACTAGCCTAGAGATCAAGTGGATGCAATTGCTACTCTCTCAAGCACTAGGATCACTCCAAATCCTTCACAAGTGCTTCTCTCTCTGCTCTTGGCTTCCTCTGAATTTCCTGCACTCCAACAATGGCCAAGAGACCCCTCAAGGGGCGGGCAACCAACTATATATAGGCTACCAACCCAAAACTAGCCGTTGCCCAAAAGTGCCCTGCGAAACTAGAGACCGTACAAAGGACCGTACTGTCCGGTCTCTTCCAGACCGTATTGTTCGGTCTCTATTTCCAGGCGCATCTCCATCTTCTTCTTCATCTCCAATGAAGACCGTACTGTCCGGTCCCTAGGACCGTACCATCCGGTCGATTGTCCGGTCTTCATTTCTTCCACTTCCAGAAACTCCATCTTCTCTGTCTGGAAATCCTCTGATGACCGTACTGTCCGGTCCCCTTGACCGTACCATACGGTCCATTGTCCGGTCTTCATTTTCTCAGCATCCCGAGACTTCACTTCTCTGTCTGGATCTTCAATGAAGACCGTACCATACGGTCCCTAGGACCGTACTGTCCGGTCTCTACCGGATAAGCTGAAAACTTGATCCACTCTTGATCCTTGCTTCCAACTTCTTCATCCTTGGTTCCTCTTCTTCTCTTCAGCCACCCTAGCCCTCAAGAGACTCACAATGCATCCATTTGATCTCTAACCTAGTGTGCTCTAAGAGAACCAATTCGATCCCTCTTGATAGTCCGGTTTTTCCTATGGACTCAAGCTAGCATCTACACCAAGCCAACACTTGCTTGGTCTATCATGTCCTTAGCCTTGATCCATCTTCAACCTTGACTCCATCAAGTTCTCGATCCGAATTGTCGAGGCAACCAATCACCAAGTCGTCGATAGATAGAGTATGTGAGACGACGCTTCATTGACATGACCATTTGAATATCCTACAAGGAAATGTTAGTCACATCAATATGGTCACCCAATCACCAAAACATTCATACCTTTGGGGTTTCCGAACTCCAATGGTCATGAAGCTTACAATCTCCCCCTTTTTGGTGATTGGTGACAACACATATGAAAAGATATCAAAAGATATATAATGAAATGCGTAAGAGTGATCTAGAAGATTGGATATGAAATGAAGAACAAGTAAAACGGAGAACAAGGTAGTCATAGCTCAAAAGGTATCTCCTGCAAAATAGAGTTAAAGCACATGGGTGATATATATGGAGTAAAAACATGAGCTATGACCACAACTCTGTGATGATAAGATTATAAGATATTCCTGCAAAAGCAAGTGAGTGCACATATCATCACAGAAAGAGGAAACCTGGCAAGATAGATATAAAAAGCGCATCCAGGTAAACATACACAAACTCAGAGCAATATATCAGAGCAATATACAAGATATATAGATAACGAGCAAGTGTATGTAAATGAAACCAAGTGCATTCTTGATGAGCTAAACACAAGCAAAAGCAAATCAAGCTCAACAAGAACCACGAAGTACCAAAAGAATATACAAATGAAGTACCAAAAGATCTCCCCCTGGACAAAAGCTGTCTCACACTCCCCCTGGACACAAGATCACTCCACTACTCCCCCTAGACCTATACAAGATCTCTATCTCTCTCCCCCTTTGGCACCAATGACCAAAAAGAGAAGGAAGGAAAGAGAAAACTGCTGTCCTACGCGTCGGAGGCTGGAGGAGGTGCAGTGGCAGCAGGTGCTGAAGAACTGGTAGAAGGCTGAGCACTGTCCTGCTGCTGCTGAGAAGGTGGCACTGGAGGTGTCCAAGTCCAAGTCCGCGGCATCCCTAAAGTCTCCTGAGGCTGAAAGAGAGGAGTGTACGGCACAAGCTGCCTGTGAGCTATCCCAGAAGAGTCTGTCTGGAGTAAGGTCTGCTCAAGCTGTGTCGCATACTCAACTGCCTCTGAGTCTGAAGCTGAGTGGACTGAAGGAGAGGGTGAGCGACTGGGGGTCCAAGTGAAACTGCCAGTAGGTGAGGCTGCTCTGGATGGTGGATCCTGTCCTGCAGCGAGAGCCTCATCTATCTCCTGGCGAGTGTACCCAAAATCAGTAAGATCCACTGTGTGCTCGACAACCCGAGGCGGAGTAGGTGTCCTGGGAGACTCTGTCTGCTGTACTGCTGCTGTCTCAGCTGTAGTAGACACGACCTCTGCCTGTGAAGCTGTAAGAACTGAGTCAGTCTGCACTGAGGTGGTCTGTGCTACTGTGTCAAAGTCAAGTGTACGAGCTGGCAGTGGTGACACGAAGAAGGGACTCGTCAGCTGAAGCGGTGAGAAGCTCGGAGCTGTAGTAGCTAGTAGGGCTGACGGAGTCATGGAGAGGCCTGGTGAAGAAAAGTACTGCTGAGAAGGTCCTGCCTCTCCGGTCAAACCAGCAAACGTGGACGTCGATGGCGCCACCGTAGGTGCACCAGCAGGTGAGATGGGAGCCGTGAGTAAGATGCTGAAATAGTGTCCCTGACTGGATGACTGTCCTCCCTGTGTCTGAGCAAACTGCTGCTGCTGCTGCTGCTGCTGTAGCTGCTGAAACTGTACTGTATCTGGTGGCAGCACACCTGGGAAAGTAAGGGGACCGAACGACGGGAGGCCTGGCAATGCCTGTCCAAAGAGACGAAGAGTCTGAGCGATCGCCTCGAAACCAGTGAACAACGAAGACAAACCAGAAGCCATCTCCCTCTGAGTATGTACCACACTGTCTAGCATCTGTCGGTCCCTCTCCCTATCCTCTCTCTGACTCTGGATCTCTCTGCGAAGGGCTGCTAGCTCTGCATGAAGTAGCGAATCTGTCTGAGCTGGAGCTGTAGCAGACGCTGAAGGTCCTGCTCTAGAGTCCGGAGTCACGTCCTCAGGAATGGCTTCCATCTGGCTACCAGTGTGGATATGCTGCTCTGTCTCGGTAGCCGTCTCTCCTAAGCCCTGTGAGGAACTCCCCTGTGAAGCTGACTCCCGGGTAGCAACCCGTCTGTCGGAGGCAGGTAAGGGAGTGTACGCTGTGGTCTTCTTGGGCAGCTCATCGTAGTCCTCCTGAGACAACAACTGTAGCCTCCTCAGAATATAGCAAATCAGTGGAGCGAAGGCTAAGTGTCTAGCAGCTATGCTCTCTGCAATGACGTCCTCCATCTGGCTCAGTATCAAATCCACCAAGTCAAAGCCTCTGTGCCTCAGTATCAGCATGACGACCCACTGTGAAAGTATAGAAAACTGATCCCTGTATCCACTCCTCGGCACAATGGTCCTGCTAAGAATACTCCTGAGAACTCTGCCCTCGTGAGTAAGTCTGGTGTGAGCTCGGCTGAAGTTCTCCGGGTGAGGTGGAGGGAAAGCAATACTCATATCCTCATCAGACGGTAGGTGTCCCCCAAGAGGTCTGCGGGGAGGCTCCATCCCTGGGTGAGCAAGAGGAAACACCCTAGTCTCGTGCTGGATGGTCTCAAGTGCCTCTACGAGGTTCTCCCTCGTCACTCTGTGGGGCTGTCCTCTGAGCATAAACCATATAGCTGAGCGGTCTGGCGCTATCCATAGAGAAGCGTAGAAATCCATCACTATATCATAATCCCAACGCATCTGAGTGGTGATGATCTCCTCGAGGCCCGGGATATAGGTCAAGTGCTGTGTGAAGTCTGTCCCGGCACCTCTGCTGGCAGCCTGTATGCTGCAGTGCTGGTGAGTGACAAAGAGCTTGTCAGCTCCACCAGTCCTCAGTCTGCTCCTCAGACCAGCTGCTATCCTCTGCTGTAGTAAGGTCCAGAAGCGACCTCCTGCCTGTGGGTCCCTCCTGGCAGGTACCCAAACCTCCTCACTGACTCTCCTGAACTTCTTGAGGACGGGGCCTGGCAGCCTGAGAGCGTCCTCAGCAAGTACGTCCCTGAGAGTAGCAGTCCTGTCGAGTGCACAGAACTTGGCGGCCATCCTCTGCCTGTCATCCTCGGTGACCTCGTCTCCAGAGCTGGAAGAGCTCTCCTCCTGTGGCTCTGGCTGCACCTGCTGCTCCTGCGCGGTCCTCGACGTACCAACCTCGCGGGTGGACGGAGTCCGCTGCACTGTGACTCTGGCCCTGGAAGACCTCCTCGGAGTCTCCCCCTGTCCTCCAGTAGGTGGGTCCCTAATCCGGAACCCTGTGTCTCTGCCAGAAGGAAGGTCAACCTCAGCTGCCCTGAGAGCACGATCCCACTCTGGATCACCTGTCCTCTGCTTCTTCCTCTTGGGCTGCTCTACAAGCTTGGCCTTGCCCCTGTCACGATCTCCTCTGCCCCTGCCTCTGCCTCTGCCAGAACCTCCTGCCATAACTGCTGACTGGCCTGCAGACTAGATAGGGCGAGTGAGCTTGGCTCACCAACCCGTCCACTGAAAAGCTGACTGCCAAAGATGGGACTAAGGGCTTGGCCCTCAATCCGTCCATTGTCTCTGCTCTGCTGTCAACTGCCCACTGTCCGCTGACCACTGCCACTGCACGATAGGAATAGACAGGGTATATGAGTATAGAATAACCTACTATAATCTACAAGCAAGAATCGTAGGTAAGCGCGTAAATCTAGATGAAGTCCTAGCGCAGAGGTAAAGGACACAATGCCGGCAAAATATGCAATGGGGAACTACGGCATTGTCGATTATGAGTGGAGATCGACTAGTGTACATAGATCATATGCAATAGACACAATGTACCACTAACCGAGGAAATGCTAGTGTCGAGCTAGTGTATAGTATGGAAACGGAAATCGACACAAAGCGACCAACTACCACAAGTCATAGATAAATGGAGTGCAATACTCGAACACTATGACAGCAGTAGGCAAATGACCTAAATTGCGAAGCAATAGACAGCAATGCATATCGATTTCGCAATAAAGGATCGATTTTTGGATGATTTTCTAGGGATTTTAATTGATGAAGGAATTGAATGGCTCAAACCCTAGATAGATATTGGAGACGCGACTACTGTGCAATCCAAGAGTCCAGAAGCTCACCGGACCTCAACTGATCGACGGCGATCGTCGGTGAAGGAGCTCGAGTCTGGTGAGGTGCCGTGGAGAGGGAGCAATCCGCGTGGAAGAAGAACTCGATGTCGCACGGGAATGGAGGTGCTCCTCGGCGCAGAGCTCAGCGAGGTCCTCATCCTCGTCTCCAGCTCCGGCAGGCGGCGCGCGCAGGCGAGGTGGAGCGGCGGCGGCTCGGCGAGGTGCGGCGGCGCGGCGCTAGGGTTCGCGGTGAGTGCGGGCGAGGGTGGAGGGAGGAGGCGGAGCGGCGGCGCGGTGGCGCTCGACGGCGGGAAGCTCGTCGACGGCGAAGGCGGCGCGCGCGGGAGGCGAAGTGGTGGCGGGAGTGAGCGGCGAAACGGCGGCGGTGATTTGGTGAGGAAGCACAGTAAAACGCCGGAAATCCGTTAGAATTACCTTTAATTCGAATGGACGGCCGAGATCAGTCCAGAAGAGAATCAACGGATCAGATTGGACAAGGTCTCCCGATGAAATTAACCAGACCGTATGGTACGGTCATAGGGATCGTATTGTACGGTCTCCTTTGGAACCCTGACAGTTAATCTATAGAGACCGCATTGTACGGTCTGTAGGACCGTATTGTCCGGTCTCCTTTCTGCCTCAGGTTTCGAAGGATCTCGTGCAAAAGCACACCGTATTGTACGGTCCCTTTGACCGTATTGTACGGTCAGGTCCAGAAATGCTGATTTTCAAGGAATTTCCTTCTAAGTCCAAGTTTCTCACACAAGAACCAAATAAACACCAAACATGGACTAGAAGGGGAACTCTCAAACACTCCTTTGAAAATAAACCAATATAGGTTGCGCATAGGCTTATAGTAATTTTTCAATCGGCAAATAAGATGCGACCAAATAAGAACCAAAAGAGATAAAACCAAAGGAGGGGTATGTATGAGCCCTTTGCCTATGATCCGTGCAAGTAGATTTAACCTTGAGGATCATTTAGCAAGACTCAATGGGCATGAAGCGCAATTCTTTTCTTTAGTCACACTTCTATGAGATGTGAGATCATATTACGAATGAAGCACTTCCTCATAGTGTGACAACTCCTTTGTGATTTCCTATATGCAATGCATGAGACAAGCATATCATACAAATGCAAGGGAAAGTAAACATGCCATGTGATATGCAAGCAAAGTTAAGACAACGCATAAAGGAAACCTACTCAAGGTCAAGTTTGAGCCTCTCTCAAGCTTACTCACTATGAGCCAAACCTTGCCTTGAGTCCATCGGCCCACCAACTCAAGCATCCCCCATGCTCATAGCTATCTTGAGAAAGTTAGACCTTGAACTAATTTTTATGTTCTTTTCTTTTAGTTATTTACATATGCATGGATGCAAACATACTAGTTCACAAAGGAGCACCTAGCTACCATGCAAGCAATGCAAGAAAAGAAACTACTATGATACAAGTTACCTCCTTGAAGAGTAGATTTGTCATGAAGCACTCGAAGCTTGTGGTGGACGTTCATGAGTTGACGTTGCGGCGCACGGTCCACCACCATCACCCTTCTAGGTCTTGTTCTTGGGAGCCCACTCGCACTTGGTTGGCCTCTCAAGGTCAACAATGCACTTGGGCACCCAAATCTTCCTCATCATCCTCCTCTTGTCGGGTGATCCAAGAGGTTTTGCCTTCACTCTTCCTTTCTTGTCCCTAAAGAGCTTGTAGTGTGTATTCCCATGGAACAAGTTAGCGTTAGGCAAAACTTTGGAACTTCTCACCTTGGGACAATTCTTGCTAGTGTGCCCATCACGGCAACACTTCTCACAATAGTAGTCGTCCGCCATGAGAGGGACTACCCAAGGTGGAATGTCATCGTCCTTGCCGATGAGGTTGATGGCGGCGGGGTAGGAGCCGAGTCCCTTGTGCCCGGGGTTGTTCACAAGGTTCCGACCAAGTATCTCCTTATGAATGGTCCTTCCCCTTGTGAGCCTCTCGAAGCCGTCCATCACCGAAGCTCTCTCCTCCTTGAGTTGATGATATTCCTTCAAGATTTTCTCATCAAGAGAGATGCTCTCAAGAGAGGGAGTTAGTCCATCACAAGTAATATATGAAGAATCGGAAATAGATGAACTAGAAGAAGAAGTGTTACTCTTTTCGAGGATGGATTAATGTTCTTCCTCAAGAACCTTGAACTTGTCGTTGAGGCTCTTGTGATCAACCTTGAGCTTGTCATAGCTTTCATCCAAGGTTATGAGAGAAGTGGAAAGGTGCTTGATCTCATCCTCTAGTAACTTGGACTTCTCCTTGAGCTTCATGTGGTCTTCCTCAAACTTGTCATAGTCCTCATCAAGAGACTTGTAAGAGATGGATAAGTCCCTAAGTTTACCCTCAAGTTGACGAACTCGGAAAGCGGCCACTTCATGTTCCTTCTCCAACCGAGCAATGGTCTTGTCTTTGCCTCTAGAGCTTTCCTTCTTGACAAACCTCTTCCTTGTCTTGTACTTGCTTCTAGAGTCTTCTTCTTCATCATCGCTTGACTCTTGAGTCTTCTTCTTGCTCTTCTTGATTGGCTTCGGGCATTCCTTGGCAAAGTGACCCTTCTCCCCACAATTGTAGCACTCGGCATCTTTCTTGTTGATGAACCTTCTCTTGAAGAAGTTGCTTCTCTTCATGAGGAGTGCTAGATCATTTGGATGAAGTTGCAACAAGTCTTCAACATCTTCTTCAAGCTCTTCATCACTTGAATCTTGAGTCACCACCTTCTTCATCTTCTTGCTTGATCCCTCGGATGCAAAAGTAAGATTCTTGGAGGGCTTCTCATCAAGCTTCTTGTCGAGGTTGTAGCTCTCGAAGGCGGTGATCTTCCCAAGTAGCTTGTGGGTGGTGAGGTCTCGCATGTCGGTGTTGAAGAGACATGTGATGAGTGCTCCATATTTCTCCCTTGGGAGAATCCTCATGATCTTCCGCACAAGGTCACCATCATCAATCTTGTCCTTCACACCGAGAGAGTTGATATCCTCTACAAGCACATTCAAGCGAGAGTAAGTGTCATTAATTAGCTCATTTGAAGACATGGCAAAGTCATCATACTTGTTCTTTAGCACATAGTATCTTTCCTCTTTCACGTCCGTGGAACCCTCATGAATTTGTTGAATTTGGGTCCATACTTCATGAGCGGTACCCGCGGACTTGACTCGAGCAAAGACCTCTTTAGTGGTAGCTTCAAACAAGGCATTTTTAGCTTTAGCACTTGCCTTTGCGAGATTCACATCAAGAGTACCAATGGGAGTCCTTAGAGAGACACCGGAACTTGTCACCTCCCATGCGATAGGGTCGAGAGCCTCGAGGTAAGCTTGCATGCGAGCTTTCTAATAGGCATAGTCGGTCCCATCGAACGGGGGCGGTCCATGATCTCTCGGCATCCTTACTCAAGGCGGTTAAGCCCTATTTGAGCAATGAGGCTCTGATACCACTTGAAAGGATCAAGGGCACCGAGAGGGGGGGTGAATCGGTGTGTCAACAATTTCTCCCAAACGTACTTTAGGCGTGAAGCTAGCAAGACTAGATATGGTGATAACAAAAGCAAGCGATGCGCGCACACAATCTAGTCTATGCAACAAGCAACACCCTAACAAGCAATTCTACCAAGTAGTAAAGAGACAACCTATCATGCAATTCTACTAGCACATAAGGTAAATACGGAAACGTAAATGCTAGTAAGTAAAGGAGATAAGGATAGGAATGCTCATGATTTTTCCCGTGGTCTCGGAAGGATGGCGCCTTCCCCTACTCCACGTTGGGTCACTCCCGCCGGAGTCTCGACCCCGTCCCTCCGCTCGAAGGCGATCCCTCCTAGAGCACACTTCACCCTCCGAGTGAAGTCGCGGGCACGTCCCGCCGGGCTCGATCCCGGGTACTCTTCCGGAGGTAAGGCTCCACACGTGATGCGTGCCAAAAGGCGCTCCACTAGTGATGCTTCTTTCGCACGGGAAGCTCCAAGACCGTGTACAAACTTGTGTTGGCTTCCACACTCTCCTCGGACAGCTCAACACCAACGCCTAACCGGTCTAGGCCTTGCCATAGACCAAGAGTAACAAACCGAAGTGACTCTCTCAAGCTCACACTAGCCTAGAGATCAAGTGGATGCAATTGCTACTCTCTCAAGCACTAGGATCAATCCAAATCCTTCACAAGTGCTTCTCTCTCTTGCTCTTGGCTTCCTCTGAGTTTCCTGCACTCCAACAATGGCCAAGAGACCCCTCAAGGGGCGGGCAACCAACTATATATAGGCTACCAACCCAAAACTAGCTGTTGCCCAAAAGTGCCCTGCGAAACTAGAGACCGTACAAAGGACCGTACTGTCCGGTCTCTTCCAGACCGTATTGTCCGGTCTCTATTTCCAGGCGCATCTCCATCTTCTTCTTCATCTCCAATGAAGACCGTACTGTCCGGTCCCTAGGACCGTACCATCCGGTCGATTGTCCGGTCTTCATTTCTTCCACTTCCGGAAACTCCATCTTCTCTGTCTGAAAATCCTCTGATGACCGTACTGTCCGGTCCCCTTGACCGTACCATACGGTCCATTGTCCGGTCTTCATTTTCTCAGCATCCCGAGACTTCACTTCTCTGTCTGGATCTTCAATGAAGACCGTACCATACGGTCCCTAGGACCGTACTGTCCGGTCTCTACCGGATAAGCTGAAAACTTGATCCACTCTTGATCCTTGCTTCCAACTTCTTCATCCTTGGTTCCTCTTCTTCTCTTCAGCCACCCTAGCCCTCAAGAGACTCACAATGCATCCATTTGATCTCTAACCTAGTGTGCTCTAAGAGAACCAATTCGATCCCTCTTGATAGTCCGGTTTTTCCTATGGACTCAAGCTAGCATCTACACCAAGCCAACACTTGCTTGGTCTATCATGTCCTTAGCCTTGATCCATCTTCAACCTTGACTCCATCAAGTTCTCGATCCGAATTGTCGAGGCAACCAATCACCAAGTCGTCGATAGATAGAGTATGTGAGACGACGCTTCATTGACATGACCATTTGAATATCCTACAAGGAAATGTTAGTCACATCAATATGGTCACCCAATCACCAAAACATTCATACCTTTGGGGTTTCCGAACTCCAATGGTCATGAAGCTTACAATCTCCCCCTTTTGGTGATTGGTGACAACACATATGAAAAGATATCAAAAGATATATAATGAAATGCGTAAGAGTGATCTAGAAGATTGGATATGAAATGAAGAACAAGTAAAACGTAGAACAAGGTAGTCATAGCTCAAAGGTATCTCCTGCAAATAGAGTTAAAGCACATGGGTGATATATATGGAGTAAAAACATGAGCTATGACCACAACTCTGTGATGATAAGATTATAAGATATTCCTGCAAAAGCAAGTGAGTGCACATATCATCACAGAAAGAGGAAACCTGGCAAGATAGATATAAAAAGCGCATCCAGGTAAACATACACAAACTCAGAGCAATATACCAGAGCAAAATACAAGATATATAGATAACGAGCAAGTGTATGAAAATGAAACCAAGTGCATTCTTGATGAGCTAAACACAAGCAAAAGCAAATCAAGCTCAACAAGAACCACGAAGTACTAAAAGAATATACAAATGAAGTACCAAAAGATCTCCCCCTGGACAAAAGCTGTCTCACACTCCCCCTGGACACAAGATCACTCCACTACTCCCCCTAGACCTAAACAAGATCTCTATCTCTCTCCCCCTTTGGCACCAATGACCAAAAAGAGAAGGAAGGAAAGAGAAAACTGCTGTCCTACGCGTCAGAGGCTGGAGGAGGTGTAGTGGCAGCAGGAGCTGAAGAACTAGTAGAAGGCTGAGCACTGTCCTGCTGCTGCTGAGAAGGTGGCACTGGAGGTGTCCAAGTCCAAGTCCGCGGCATCCCCAAAGTCTCCTGAGGCTGAAAGAGAGGAGTGTACGGCACAAGCTGCCTGTGAGCTATCCCAGAAGATTCTGTCTGGAGTAAGGTCTGCTCAAGCTGTGTCGCATACTCAACTGCCTCTGAGTCTGAAGCTGAGTGGACTGAAGGAGAGGGTGAGCGACTGGGGGTCCAAGTGAAACTGCCAGTAGGTGAGGCTGCTCTGGATGGTTGTTGACGGTCCTTAGAGCAAGAATTTTACCGTCAAATACCTGCATGAAAGAATTAAAATGAAACACCAAACATAGACTTAGGACTTGAAACTAACGAATTCCACAAGTCTTGGTGCATTTCATAGGAAACCGGGGAAAAAGAAGCATAAAAGGCCCACTCTGCAAACACCAAATTTCCCCGTCATAAAAGAAATCTCCCCAAAAGCCCAATATCAAGGAGATATGAAGAAAGATCATCTCTTGGAGATCCTCAACAATGGCAAAGATATATGGATCCACCAAATAAAACCCATACCATATTCCAGAGAGGACACCACTCCGAGAAATCAGCATTGGCAGCCAAGGATGACATACACCAAAAGGGATACAAACCCTATTCACTTTGGGTCAACACATTGAGATACATCATTAGAACCCAAAGGGAGACTCCTTGGCCAAAGCCCAAGAAAGATATCACTCCGGCAAGTCCACGTCATCGCAGAAATTACCCGGGATGGAGAAAAGGCCAAAATACAGTCTTCTGGACTCATCCTGGGCCATACACCGGGGAGAGGCCTTATGAGGACCCCATGGACCACTACACCAAAGCCCAAGGCCATAGGGGCCAAGGTGGGGTCGGCCGACCCCAAACCCTAGGTCGGCCGACCTGCTACAGTGGCCATTCTGGCCCATTTTTCTGTGGCGGTTCCCCACCGACGTATCAAGGTCGGTTCTGCCTGCAATCAATGCCACCGACCTAAGGAACCGCCTCAATTCCACCGCCTTTGGAGGCTATAAATAAAGGGGTACCCCCCTCCTTTGAGGACATACACACGAAGAGGAATCCATTCTCTAGCATTAGGCTTAGCCTCCAGGCCAGAGTAGAGTAGAGGGGAGTAGAGAGGCTGACTAGAGGTCCTTGACCTAGTCTTGGAGAGTTTGGGGGTGGATCTTCTCCATTCCCCTCTTGTAAGACTTGTATCATTTATATAGCATTTACTCCTTTATTCCTTATGCCTTATGAGTGCACTAGTATGATAGCCATGTACCTTCTATGTGGTTATTGTCTAGTCATGTTTGGTTGCTTTATGCTTCACATACTAGTCCTTCTATGTTCATACGCTCGTTCCATGCATAATGAGGTTAGGCATGCCTTGGCCCATGACTTGTTAATCCGTAGGGTTAGAGTTCTATGCGCCATGGTTTGTGACTTGTTAATCCGTAGGGTTAGAGTCACGCTTGTCTTGCCTCTTGACTGGATGATCCGTAGGGTCAGAGTTATGCATGTTATGGCACTTGATCTGTTGATCCGTAGGGTCAAGGTTAGGTGTACTCTTGTTCCCGACTTGATGATCCGAAGGGTCAGAGTCCCATGGGAATTGGGAGTACTGTTTAGCAATGTAAGCGTGGTGCTTAGATTGGTAAATAGCTGTGAGTGTTTGGGTTGCCTCCATGAACAAGAATAGGTCTGGCATAGGGACTTGATTGCCCTAATGTCACGTGTCCTCTAGTAGAGGGTTGCCGGTAGGTGGTGACAGCCCTGCTGTGTTTACTCCTCTCTGTTCGAGGTTAACATAGAACCTAGATTGTATGTGATGCATGTATGACCCATAGACAGGAGTACAAGGAGTACATAGGGGCCTAGCTCGACCTCCTCTTAACCCCGCTTAACCTAGGCTTTGTACTGATGTTAGATTGGATTGCTCTGTGTGTCACCCTATCCATACATTGTATCCTTACCCCTGTTTAGACCTTGGTATATTATTAGTTATATGGTTATGAACATGCTATCTATAAACCGCTGCCTTCCCTTGGGAGAACTATAAATGACAGCCATTGGAGTAATCCATTGGTGAAATGCTACAACGGTATTCTCCGTGCGCTTGCGGATTTACCTAATCGACACTAAGACACATCTTTAGATTATTTCTGACATCACTGTCGGAGATGATTCATTTGGCTGTGACTTAACAAATGTCAACAAGCATTTCTGGCGCCGTTGCCGGGGAAGGCACTGGTTGAAGAGAATCACTAGCATTGTTTATAATTATATTTCTATTAATTGCCATTGTCTAGATAGGTCTACCTTTGCCTTGTTTTCTCTTTATGTGAGAACAGGGTGGTGTACCTCTGGCCTTGACCTGCCGAGGAAATACACAACATTGGAAGTCCCGCTCATTGGACTCAAAATTGGTGAGCCCTTGCCAAAGGTAAATTGGTAGTTATCTCATATTTGCTTCCTCGCATGCATATTTGCATTTCCCATCATCGTGCATTTTGCATTTTTGACCTCTTCCTCCCATGCATATTTGCTTTTTCCACAAAAATACATCCCTGCATATTTGATTTTTCACTTGCATTCTTGCATGTTTGAATCTTTCCAAAATTTTGTTTGGGATTTTTCAAACGACTTTGCATTTGCATTTTTAAAAAAAAAGGGGGGAGATTTTTTTCTTTTGAAATAAAAAGAAATTTATTTGGAAAATGAATTTAAGACAACCTTTTGTTGGAAAATGTTTTGAGCAAAATTTTGTTGGAATTTTTGGCACAACCCCCATTGACTTTTTTTTTCCATAGCCATAGGGAGTTGTGGACCAAATTGAACTTTATTTCTTTACATTTGGAGCAAGGGTGCTTGGACTCTTCAATTTCATTTCTTTTTTTTCACTCAAGCACCCTCACCACAAAATTCTTGCTCAAACATTTCTCCAAAATTTTCATTGGAATGTGTCTCAAGTTCAAGAAAAATATTTTCAACTTCTTGTTTCTTCCATTTGGTTTTTGGAGGTTTCCAAAATAACTCTCTTTCACATTGGACTTCCTCCAATTCTTCTTTTTTTCTTCTTAAAAAACCATTCGCAAAAAAAAATAAATAAATTTGAGACAACCCCTTTGGTATTTTGTCTCAAATTTAAGAAAAAGATTTTTCCCTTTCTTCTTTTGATTTTATTTGCTTTGCTGAGTTGTGATAAAAAGAAATCTTTGCAAGAGCGACCAACAAGTGATCCATTTGGTTTACACTAACGTAACCCGTTCTCGAGTTTGCTCTCTTGTGTTCTTGCTCTTGTGTGCAGCTATGAGAAGGCCGACAGGGGCTCATAGATGCATTGAAAAAGGCGACAAGCTCAAAACCAAGTCACTCTCAACGTGACACAAATCCGTACCCCTCCATCGAGCTCATGCTAAGCTTGAGAAGGTTGGCATGAAGAGCTTCAAGAAGATCCCACGGAGGTGGACCACAATTAAAACAACACGTCGAGACTCCTCTTCGACACCAATCTCATCTTGGTGTGCGATGAGGAGATGAAAGCCTACAACACTTATGGAACCATGTCTATGCTCACACATGAGCACGTGACTCGGAATTGCTGCACAGACAGGTATGAATATCAACTTTGCCAATAATGAGAAGCCATAGGGTGAGCTTGTTTTGCTTGTGTGGGTAAGGAAGGTTCCCTCCTACTTGCCATACAGCTTTTATGCACCCTGCTAGCAGTAGACAATGGTTTTACTCTTCCGTTCTTCTAGAATGAGTATCACCTGCTTTCATGAAACAATCTTAGTCTGCTACTCGGTTTCCATAAGCATTGCTTGCATGAGCTTTTCTACAACTCCTGATCTTCGCAACCATGCTCTTGGCAAAGTGTCATATCCTATCTTGCTCTTGATGCATGAATGGCTTGCTATGACTTGTTTTCCTCGAGGTGATCATTTGACCTATCTATGAGGATGAGCTTTGAATCCCTTATGCCATGGTTTACGATACCAAAACCTCTCCTGTGCTATGCATGTGCAATGGTTAGAACCTCCCAAGTGAGTAGGACCGTTTGAGTGAACCATGTTGAGTGCACCTCGTTGATTGATTTTATCGCTTCAAGAGTCGGGGCTTTAGACCATGCTTACGTTCATACATCACTAAGCCCCGAGCTCTTATCAACAAGGATTATCTTGTCATGGTTACACTCAAACTTGGTCCAGATCCACTTGTGTTTCTCTTCCTCGGCTATACAAATGAAATCCCGTCACCTAACCGGGACTTTATTTGTATATGGTCCGAGAGCTAACCATCCCTCTCCAAGTCGGATTGGGATTGCTTGCAGGATTAGTGCTTTTGGCAGGGATGATAAAATAGAAGGCCAAGGGTGCAGCCATGGTCATGCCACAACCGCAGCCCCTAGCCTATGAATATGTAAGGGGAAGGAAAACAACTGGGTATGCACTTGGTTGGGACCAACCCCAAGAACCATATGAGGCTGGAAGTTCGTTGTGACACTCGATGGCAGCAATCCACCAAAGACCAATTCGCCAGCACGCTGCAATAAAGCCCGGTCAATCTCATCACCAATTCCATTACTTGGGATCCACCCCAATCCAGGGCTTTGAGCAAAGAACAAGTGTGGGGGAGGTTCCCTCCCCCACTAAGGTAACTTGAATCACAACTTGTATCTTTTTGCTTTCATCATACATGATAAAATAAAAAAAAAAATATAAAAAAAAAATCAGAGAAAGAATCTAAAGTCAAATAAAGAAAAAAAATAAATAAATTAGGCGCTTTCATTTCCCGTTCCAAACATACAATGCGCCTTGAGTTTGCTTTTCCAAATGCAATAAACTTAGGCTCACCGGTCTTTAACCCCGGTAGAGTCCTTTTTATTTCCATATCCTTTTGTTTGTTTTGAATAAAAAGGTCTAGGTACAAGGACAAGTGTGGGGGAGATCTCTCGTTCTTCATCAAGCACACACTGAGATCTCCCACCAACATGATGCACAACATCGCACCGTTCAAACAGGCTAAGGAGTGGAGCCATCAGGCATAAGAAAAGAAAGTTCAATCGAACCTTCGGTTTGGTCTCCTATGGTCACTATTGGTCTCCACTTCATCTATGGCGATGGTTTGCACATCCTATCCCCTACTCCCTAATTCATGAGTTAAAAAAATCTTTGATGGTTATTGACTAAAATTTAACTCAAAGATAAAATGAACCCGCAACAAACATACTTCTATATGGTTGGCCTGCATACTCTTTATTCCTCGCATCATACACCTATTGCTTGTGAACACCAATCTCTTAGGACCCCGTGTTTATCTAAGTTGTTGGCGAATGTGATATGGTTAGATGAGAGGAATCTTGCTTCTTCTGTACTGAGTGCTTGGGAATTTATCTTGCAAAATTTATTTTAAAATCCATAGCTTTGCACTCCTCAATGATCTTATATTCCCACCAGAGAAAATATGATGATCACATTGAAAACCCTTACAAACGCTGCTTGTTATTGCTTTGAGCTTTGTCAAATTGTTGTGACCCTTGTGAGATGCTTGTCATACTTTCATGATCAAGATCACGTACACATACACCGCCACCACAAAAGCATGCTAAACTTCTACACTGGAAGTTAGCAACGCCATTTCCATCCACCCATCCACCAAAATAAATACTCCATCACTTGTTGTTGATGTCTCTCTCCAAATATTCTTGCAAAGAGACATGGCTATCGAAAAAAAGGAGAGAAAGAGAGTTAAAAAAGAAAAAATTTGAGAAGAAAGAAAGGGTGCTCCTATACATGGGCATGAATAAAAGAAAGAAATGCTCAAACATGATGAGCATGATCAAAAAAAAAAAGAAAAAAGAGAGAAAGAGAAAAGAAGTGATAGCCATGTTCTCTATTGAAAATCAATCAAGAGAGAGACATCGCCATCATCAAGGAGTATCCATCTCATTCCATTTTTTCATACACATATCCACACACGTGCACATTCTTGATCAGTTTGTATGACTTGTTTTCTCCTTGGATCCACTCTTTGACTTAGCAATATAAGTGATGCAAGTATGCTCCCTTTTCATTCCCTACCGAGCTCCACATAAAGCCATTTGTAGATGTAGGATGAAAAGAGGCAAATCCAAATGCCTTGGTGAGGAATCATACACATTGAGCGATCTGAGAGTTATCATTTGAGGAGTACAAGCTATGTTTTATTTTGAAAATCTATCAAAAACCCAAGTTACTCAACAGAGGAGTAATGATGACTTGAATCAAGACCGTTCCATTCCTCAACCGCCCAAGATGACATGGTAGACACATCAAAGTTCACAGGTGCAGGTATGGCTTGGAATAACTTGTATGCTAGCATCATACCAAGGAAGTTATGTTTCACCTTAGTCCTTCATTCTTTACTCGAGGACGAGCAAAGGCTAAGTGTGGGGGAGTTGTTGACGGTCCTTAGAGCAAGAATTTTACCGTCAAATACCTGCATGAAAGAATTAAAATGAACACCAAACATAGACTTAGGACTTGAAACTAACGAATTCCACAAGTCTTGGTGATTTTGTGAGTGCAGGTGCATTTCATAGGAAACCGGGGAAAAGGAAGCATAAAAGGCCCACTCTGCAAACACCGAATTTCCCCGTCATAAAGAAATCTCCCCAAAAGCCCAATATCAAGGAGATATGAAGAAAGATCATCTCTTGGAGATCCTCAACAATGGCAAAGATATATGGATCCACCAAATCAACCCATACCATATTCCAGAGAGGACACCACTCCGAGAAATCAGCATGGCAGCCAAGGATGACATACACCAAAAGGGATACAAACCCTATTCACTTTGGGTCAACACATTGAGATACATCATTAGAACCCAAAGGGAGACTCCTTGGCAAAGCCCAGAAAGATATCACTCCGGCAAGTCCACGTCATGCAAAAGAAGAAATTACCGGGATGGAGAAAAGGCCAAATACAGTCTTCTGGACTCATCCTGGGCCATACACCGGGGAGAGGCCTTATGAGGACCCCATGGACCACTACACCAAAGCCCAAGGCCATAGGGGCCAAGGTGGGGGTCGGCCGACCCCAAACCCTAGGTCGGCCGACCTGCTACAGTGGCCATTCTGGCCCATTTTCTGTGGCGGTTCCCCACCGACGTATCAAGGTCGGTTCTGCCTGCAATCAATGCCACCGACCTAGGAACCGCCTCAATTCCACCGCCTTTGGAGGCTATAAATAAAGGGGTACCCCCCCTCCTTTGAGGACATACACACGAAGAGGAATCCATTCTCTAGCATTAGGCTTAGCCTCCAGGCCAGAGTAGAGTAGAGGGGAGTAGAGGGCTGACTAGAGGTCCTTGACCTAGTCTTGGAGAGTTTGGGGGTGGATCTTCTCCATTCCCCTCTTGTAAGACTTGTATCATTTATATAGCATTTACTCCTTTATTCCTTATGCCTTATGAGTGCACTAGTATGATAGCCATGTACCTTCTATGTGGTTATGTCTAGTCATGTTTGGTTGTTGCTTTATGCTTCACATACTAGTCCTTCTATGTTCATACGCTCGTTCCATGCATAATGAGGTTAGGCATGCCTTGGCCCATGACTTGTTAATCCGTAGGGTTAGAGTTCTATGCGCCATGGTTCGTGACTTGTTAATCCGTAGGGTTAGAGTCACGCTTGTCTTGCCTCTTGACTGGATGATCCGTAGGGTCAGAGTTATGCATGTTATGGCACTTGATCTGTTGATCCGTAGGGTCAAGGTTAGGTGTACTCTTGTTCCCGACTTGATGATCCGAAGGGTCAGAGTCCCATGGGAATTGGGAGTACTGTTTAGCAATGTAAGCGTGGTGCTTAGATTGGTAAATAGCTGTGAGTGTTTGGTTGCCTCCATGAACAGAATAGGTCTGGCATAGGGACTTGATTGCCCTAATGTCACGTGTCCTCTAGTAGAGGGTTGCCGGTAGGTGGTGACAGCCCTGCTGTGTTTACTCCTCTCTGTTCGAGGTTAACATAGAACCTAGATTTGTATGTGATGCATGTATGACCCATAGACAGGAGTACAAGGAGTACATAGGGGCCTAGCTCGACCTCCTCTTAACCCCGCTTAACCTAGGCTTTGTACTGATGTTAGATTGGATTGCTCTGTGTGTCACCCTATCCATACATTGTATCCTTACCCCTGTTTAGACCTTGGTATATTATTAGTTATATGGTTATGAACATGCTATCTCATAAACCGCCGCCTTCCCTTGGGAGAACTATAAATGACAGCCATTGGAGTAATCCATTGGTGAAATGCTACAACGGTATTCTCCGTGCGCTTGCGGATTTACCTAATCGACACTAAGACACATCTTTAGATTATTTCTGACATCACTGTCGGAGATGATTCATTTGGTGTGACTTAATAAATGTCAACAAGCATTTCTGGCGCCGTTGCCTGGGAAGGCACTGGTTGAAGAGAATCACTAGCATTGTTTATAAATATAGAAATATAATTATATTTCTATAATTATATTTCTATTAATTGCCTATCCTCTCTCTGACTCTGGATCTCTCTGCGAAGGGCTGCTAGCTCTGCATAAAGTAGCGAATCTGTCTGAGCTGGAGCTGTAGCAGACGCTGAAGGTCCTGTTCTAGAGTCCGAAGTCACGTCCTCAGGAATGGACTCCATCTGCTACCAGTGTGGATATGCTGCTCTGTCTCGGTAGCCGTCTCTCCTAAGCCCTGTGAGGAACTCCCCTGTGAAGCTGACTCCCGGGTAGCAACCCGTCTGTCGGAGGCAGGTAAGGGAGTGTACACTGTGGTCTTCTTGGCAGCTCATCGTAGTCCTCCTGAGACAACAACTGTAGCCTCCTCAGAATATAGCAGATCAGTGGTGCAAAGGCTAAGTGTCTGGCAGCTATACTCTCAGCAATAACATCCTCCATCTGGCACAGTATCAGATCCACCAAGTCAAAACCTCTGTGCCTCAGTATCAGCATGACGACCCACTGTGAGAGTATAGAAAACTGATCCCTGTATCCACTCCTCGGCACAATGGTCCTGCTAAGAATGCTCCTGAGAACTCTGCCCTCGTGAGTAAGTCTGGTGTGAGCTCGGCTGAAGTTCTCCGGGTGAGGTGGAGGGAAAGCAATACTCATATCCTCATCAGACGGTAGGTGTCCCCCAGAGGTCTGCGGGGAGGCTCCATCCCTGGGTGAGCAAGAGGAAACACCCTAGTCTCGTGCTGGATGGTCTCAAGTGCCTCTACGAGGTTCTCCCTCGTCACTCTGTGGGGCTGTCCTCTGAGCATAAACCATATAGCTGAGCGGTCTGGCGCTATCAACAGAGAAGCGTAGAAGTCCATCACTATGTCATAATCCCAACGCATCTGAGTGGTGATGATCTCCTCGAGGCCCGGGATATAGGTCAAGTGCTGTGTGAAGTCTGTCCCGGCACCTCTGCTGGCAGCCTGTATGCTGCAGTGCTGGTGAGTGACAAAGAAACTGTCAGCTCCACTAGTCCTCAGTCTGCTCCTCAAACCAGCTGCTATCCTCTGCTGAAGAAGAGTCCAGAAACGACCTCCTGTCTGGGGTCCCTCCTGGCAGGTACCCCAAACCTCCTCACTGACTCTCCTGAACTTCTTGAGGACGGGGCCTGGCAGCCTGAGAGCGTCCTCAGCAAGTACATCCCTGAGAGTAGCAGTCCTGTCGAGTGCACAGAACTTGGCAGCCATCTTCTGCCTGTCAGCCTCGGTGACCTCGTCACCGAGCTGGAAGAACTCTCCTCCTCTGGCTCTGGCTGAGCCTGCTGCTCCTGCGCGGTCCTCGACGTACCAACCTCGCCGGTGGACGGAGTCCGCTGCACTGTGACTCTGGCCCTGGAAGACCTCCTCGGAGTCTCCCCCTGTCCTCCAGCAGGTGGGTCCCTAATCCGGAACCCTGTGTCTCTGCAGAAGGAAGGTCAACCTCAGCTGCCCTGAGAGCACGATCCCACTCTGGATCACCTGTCTCTGCTTCTTCCTCTTGGGCTGCTCTACAAGCTTGGCCTTGCCCCTGTCACGATCTCCTCTGCCCCTGCCTCTGCCTCTGCCAGAACCTCCTGCCATAACTGCTGACTGGCCTGCAGACAAGATAGGGCGAGTGAGCTTGGGCTCACCAACCCGTCCACTGACAAGCTGACTGCCCCAAAGATGGGACTAAGGGCTTGGCCCTCAATCCGTCCACTGTCTCTGCTCGGCTGTCAACTGTCCCACTGCCTGCTGACAACTGCCACTGCACGATAGGAATAGACAGGGTATATGAGCATAGAATAACCTACTATAATCTACAAGCAAGAATCGTAGGTAAGCGCGTAAATCTATATGAAGTCCTAGCGCAGAGGTGAAGGACACAATGCCGGCAAAATATGCAATGGGGAACTACGGCATTGTCGATTATGAGTGGAGATCGACTAGTGTACATAGATCATATGCAATAGACACAATGTACCACTAACCGAGGAAATGCTAGTGTCGAGCTAGTGTCTAGTATGGAAACGGAAATCGACACAAAGCGACAAACTACCACAAGTCATAGATAAATGAAGTGCAATACTCGAATACTATGACAGCAGTAGGCATATGACCTAAATTGCGAAGCAGTAGTTCATAGCAATGCATACCAATTTCACAATAAAGGATCGATTTTTGGATGGTTTTCTAGGGATTTTAATCGATGAAACGAATTGAAAGGCTCAAACCCTAGATTGATATTGGAGACGCGACTACTGTGCAATCCCAGAGTCCAGAAGCTCACCGGACCTCAACTGATCGACGGCGATCGTCGGTGAAGGAGCTCGAGTCTGGTGAGGTGCCGTGGAGAGGGAGCAATCCGCGTGGAAAAGAACTCGATGTCGCACGGGAATGGAGGTGCTCCTCGGCGCAGAGCTCAGCGAGGTCCTCGTCCTCATCTCCAGCTCCGGCAGGCTGCGCGCGCAGGCGAGGTGGAGCGGCGGGCGGCTCGGGCGAGGTGCGCGGAGCGGCGACGCTAGGGTTCGCGGTGAGTGCGACGAGGTGGAGGAGTAGGCGGCGCGCGGAGGTGCGGGGGGTGGCGCTCGACGGCGGGAAGCTCGTCGACGGCGAAGGCGGGCGGCGCGGGGAGGCGAAGAGGTGGTGGCGGAGCGGGAGCGGCGAAACGCGGGGCGGTGATTTGGTGTGAGGAAGCACAGTAACTCGCCGAAAATCCCGTTTAGAATTACCTTAATTCGAATGAACGGCCGAGATCAGTCCAGAAGTGAATCAACGGATCAGATTGGACAAGGTCTCCCGATGAAATTAAACCAGGACCGTATGGTACGGTCATAGGGATCGTATTGTACGGTCTCCTTTGGAACCCTGACAGTTAATCTGTAGAGACCGCATTGTACGGTCTGTAGGACCGTATTGTCCGGTCTCCTTTCTGCCTCAGGTTTCGAAGGATCTCGTGCAAAAGCACACCGTATTGTACGGTCCCTTGACCGTATTGTACGGTCCGGTCCAGAAAAGCTGATTTCAAGGAATTTCCTTCTAAGTCCAAGTTTCTCACACAAGAACCAAATAAACACCAAACATGGACTAGAAGGGAACTCTCAAAACACTCCTTTGAAAATAAACCAATATAGGTTGCGCATAGGCTTATAGTAATTTTTAATCGGCAAATAAATGCGACCAAATAAGAACCAAAAGAGATAAAAACCAAAGGAGGGGTATGTATGAGCCCTTTGCCTATGATCCGTGCAAGTAGTAGATTTAACCTTGAGGATCATTAGCAAGACTCAATGGGCATGAAGCGCAATTCTTTTCTTTAGTCACACTTCTATGAGATGTGAGATCATATTACGAATGAAGCACTTCCTCATAGTGTGACAACTCCTTTGTGATTTCCTATATGCAATGCATGAGACAAGCATATCATACAAATGCAAGGGAAAGTAAACATGCCATGTGATATGCAAGCAAAGTTAAGACAACGCATAAAGGAAACCTACTCAAGGTCAAGTTTGAGCCTCTCTCAAGCTTACTCACTATGAGCCAAAACCTTGCCTTGAGTCCATCGGCCCACCAACTCAAGCATCCCCCATGCTCATAGCTATCTTGAGAAAGTTAGACCTTGAACTAATTTTTATGTTCTTTTCTTTTAGTTATTTACATATGCATGGATGCAAACATACTAGTTCACAAAGGAGCACCTAGCTACCATGCAAAGCAATGCAAGAAAAGAAACTACTATGATACAAGTTACCTCCTTGAAGAGTAGATTGTCGATGAAGCACTCGAAGCTTGTGGTGGACGTTCATGAGTTGACGTTGCGGCGCACGGTCCACCACAATCACCCTTCTAGGTCTTGTTCTGGGAGCCCACTCGCACTTGGTTGGCCTCTCAAGGTCAACTGTAACATCCCAAATTTCAAATCAAAATTGAAATGGAATAAAAATCACTCCGATTTTGAATTTGTTTATTTCTTTCCTCCTCATCAAATTTTAGAAATAAAACTAACAAAAGTAATTCAAACTTAGTTGAATCTGAAATTTTCAAAATATAAAATCTATGCTCAAGTGTTTGTTTACATTTCATATTTACTAAAGTTGAACTTGGTATTTACAACAAATTAAAATTATATGTTGAACCCTAGTAAATTCACCTCGAATTAAAAATCTTGAATTTAAAATTTGCAAAAATATCACCATTTGCATTCTTGGAGTTTTGTTCGATTTCTGTGTTGATGGTTTTCATTCCTTTTTCTCAAATTTGAAATCCATTTCAATTTGAGCCAAATTTGTTGAACCTGAAATTAGAAAATCCTTTCTAATCGCCAGTGGGCCGAATTCCCTCTTTCTAGCCCAGCCAGCCAGCCATTTTCTTTTCTTCCTTTTTCTTTTCCCCGTCGCGGGCCTCCTCCTCCCTTTCTCCTCGGCCCGCTTCGGCCTGTCGCGCCGGCCCCCAGCCCAGCTACCGCGTCGTCTTCCTCCTCCGGTCTCTCTCTCTCTCGCGAACTCTCCGTCGGCAATCGCGTCGCAGTCACCGTGTTTCACGCCGGTTCCTCTCCAGCTCACCCATGCGGTCACTGTGGCCATGCCGCCATGACATCAACCCTGCCAAGCTCCGCGCCCGAGGCCACAGTGTTGCGGGCGCCGCAATCTCCCGCGTTCTCCGACTCTCACGCTACACCGCCACAGCTCGTCGTCGCCGTCCAAGTGCGCCCGCCTCCGTCGGTCAGTGTCGCGGACCGGCATGCCTCTGCGCGTGCTGCAGCCTTTGACCAAGGCGCCGCAATCCTAGCCAACGCCAAGCCGCCGCGTAGCGCGCCACCGCCGGAAAAGCTGCACTACAGCTCCGCGCGTTCTCCCCGCTGGCCAGGTGCACCTGACCCCCCCGCGCAGCTTGCGAACGTCATAGCAGACCTGACACGCCCACCTGCGCACACTCCCATCAGGGCCCCACAACCACCTCCCTGGCACGAGCTGCCATCCCCCTCCTTCAATGCCGATTAGAACCTCGCCGGGAAATATCTCCCCGGCGATATTTCTCGCCCACTCGGCCGCCTCGGCTATAAATGGGGCCGCAAACCTTCTGCGCAGCTCCACCTCACCACCCATTCCCTCATCGAACGCCGCATTCCCCAAATTCGCCCGTTTCGGTTTCGTCCCAAACTCCGGCGCCGCGTCGATCCGCCGCTCCGGTGAGCTTTCTTCCTCGCTCTCAGTCTCTCAAGCGTCGCCGTCACTCCTCGCCCTGTTCCGAGCTCTAACCCGAGCCTACCCTCGCCGCAACCTAGCCCTCGTCGCGCGCCGCTGCTCGCCGCCGCGCGAGCTCGTCGACGGCCCTCCTCCCAGCCTCGCCTGGCGCGTCTCGCGCGCGCACCACCTCCGCCACAGCAGCGCGCACCCGCCCGGCAGCACGCACTCGCGAAAACGCGCACGCACGCGCGTTTCCCTCGCACGCCGCCGCCTCCCCGGCTCCGGCGACCCTGCGCCGCCGACCTAGCGCCTGCCGTCGTCAACGAGCTCCCGTCCCAGCTCCGCCTACACGCACTATAGCCCGACGGCATGCTCCCGTCGCCCCTCCGCCATCGTAGCCGTCGCCGGTTAGGGTTCCGGCCAAGCGCCGCCGCGGCGCACTGCTCCGGCTCACCGTGAACCGAGTCATGGACCCGGTCCACGCCACCTTGGACCCAGTCCACCACATTTCCAATACAAGAATAAATCTAGAAAATCCCGAAAATTCCCAGCCCTTGTAAATTCTACAGATAGGCCCCTCTAGTTTATTTAATTCTGTTTAGGTCCTGCTTTTTACAGAAAGCCCCTCAAACTTTTCTGTAATTACCTTTTAGTCCCTACCTTTTTACACCAAGGTCCCTAAACTTTTCTTAATTACACATAGGTCCCTAGAACTCTTCTGTTCTTGCTGATGGGTCCCTATAACCTTTCTGAAATTGCAAACAAGCCCCTAGAATCTTTAAACGCCCATATCTTTTCCATCCTAGCTCCGTTTTGAGCGATTCTTGCGCTCACGCGTTCGTAGCAACGCGTAGTATCTTTTGGTACTGCCTTTGAAGCCCCGCATCAGGTCTACAAGTCATCAATACCCTAAGTTCCCCTCTCGCCCGACATGTCCCATTTCGATAAATCATTCGCCATCAATCACGCAGATCACAAATGTTCCTTCACCCTTTTTAGCGCTTAACCCAACCAATCTTGCCATATCGTCCCACATAAAAGCATAGCAACCTCTCTTATCGCAACTAAGGTTCAACCCTAGCATAGCTCAGCTGTCGATCAATCGAACCTAAACCCATATTGCCATCGACTGCCACTTAATCTATTTGATTTATCGATCTCGTTTATATGCGGCCTTTCATTGGATCTTATCGAAGTTATTGCTCATTGCTATTTCAATTGCAACCATGCATTCATATCATGCATGCATGCCTAGATTATATACGCCTCTGCATCTGCATATCCTTTTCCCGAACCACTCATGTTCTTTAATAGAAACAACTTAAGTTTTATGTAATAGATATGCACGCAATCACCATCAATGCAGCATGTGCATCTCATCATCCTCACTCTAGGGCTTCAGTAAATAGAGTTTCATGCCAAACCCTGCACCCTTCCTCTTTTAAGAGAACTTAGATAATTAATAGTTTGTCTAGGTGAATATGGCCCTTATAAGGCCATAAATATAACTCATAATAAATAATCTTTCATAAATAATATGCACTGCATAACCATAGTCATCTCTTGGAATTTTATTGATTCTTCTTATTGGTTCTTCTTATTAGAGTTAATTGGATTTTATTGGTTCTTTTCGATCTTTATTTCTTTTGCGGTAGTTGTTTATACGTAATGTTTCTATGCGCTAGCTTACGCAAGATTCGAGGAAGGGCCAGAAGAAGTCAAGGAAGATCCAAGCTTCGAGGATGAGTTAAAGAATCCAAGCCCGAGGACAGTCAGAAGATACAAGCTTAAGAGGAGGACTCGAAGACATCAACTTCGACAGAAGATCTGAGGACCAAGAACCGGAAGATTAGGATAGCGTCTTCAGGCAAGCTCTATTTCTCCTTGATCATGATTGAACCTACTGTTTTTTCGCAATGCACCTATATGGCCTGTTCTCGTACTATGCATTACTTGTTATTTTACTGATTGTGTAGTTATGATCCTACTTGCTATTTGATATTGATGTCTGTTACTTAGGCATTGATATCTAAACCCTTGTTTACCATTGTTTACCTGTCACCTTGATAACCTTAGGATAGTTCCATCATTTCTATGATGGCACGTTCACCTTGTTACTAGATTGCTTAGGACCCCTCGCAATGTTTCTACATCGCCACACACCGTACTCATATATATGCTTTTACAAATGTGTGAATGAGTTTGGTGTGTGTGTGATAATTGGGTTGGGAGTAGCACAACTGTGTTAGGTGATGTTGATGGAGACGGTGATGGGATGGGTTGGACTGCGGGCAAGGCCATTAGTGAATTGTGATGTTGTGATAGGCCCCTAGTGTGGGACATGGTGCTTGCCCGGCCATATAAGGACCGGTTCATTCAACCTTTAACAAGATGATTCTCGTACAACCACGGAACCTGTATGGAAGGACCTACCCTACCTTCTTGGTGCTCTCGCAAGTTCCATCTGGAGGCCAGTAGAGGCAACGAAAGCTCAGGAAAAGACGCGGGAACGTACCCGTGGTCCGGCTTGCGGAACCCGTTATTAGTTACGGGAATCCCGCTATCAGTTACGGGAATATCGCATGTCCTGCTATTCGTTACAGGATCCTGTTATTTGTTACAGGAGCATGATGTACCTTGAGTATTGTGCCAGTGACCTTTCAAGTCACAGTGACCTTTCATGTCACAAGCCCCTGGGTGTGATTTCGTGGTGGACTTGTGAGACTACTCGGAGAAGATGGATTAGGCGTTACGTATCCTCTAGCTAAGGGTGCGTAGCCCGTGGGGAAAGATGTACAACCTCTGCAGAGTGTAAAATTCATCCGGATGGACGTTGTCACGGCATATGACGCATCTATGTTCAGTTCGATATGATTAGCCACCTCTCACTCCTTGAAGTGTGAGTGAGCAGTAGTCTGCTCGTGATTTGGAAGTGATGGCAAGTGTGCCGGGTCGGTATGGCCATTGAGGTCAGAAGGCCCAACTAAAACTTGGGAACTGGCGGGAATGCTTCATACTCCCCCAGGGCCAACCAACTAAAATATTGACAGTTACTTCTCTGTTTTATCTAAAGAATTCCTTCACTTGCTTTAGTGAACCTTGCATAAAAATCTGCTTGCTGCAAAATGAACCATACAGCCTGTTCCTTGCTAAGACCAAATATGCATGTATATATATCCTTGTGTAGTGTAGGACCTGCTGAGTACCTTATGTACTCACGTGTTTGAAATTGTTGGTTTAGTAGGAGGAGACTTCGTAGAAGACGACGACGATTGGGTTTTTGGTTCTGCTTCTCAAGTTTACTTGTGGCTTTGGGCCAAGGTTTCCGCTGTCTGCTTCACCATTAGTCGGTCGGATGGACTTGGATGGTTATGAATCCTTGTCGTACCGCCACTAAAGTTCTTATATCAGGTATCTTACTTATTTAACTATGCGAAGTAAGCTTTCGATTATCATATCTGTGTTCTTGTGCGTATCAGCTACTGATCCAGGGACTGATACAGGATGCACAGCAGATTCCAGAAATGGGGTCTGACAGAGTGGTATCAGAGCATTACTTGACCGTAGAACGAAAACCTAGAATTTGTCGCGTCCGAAAATGTCTATTTTCAAAACTAGTTACAAAATCTTCCATAGTACCTCTCCCCCATCTTTGAAAATCTTCCGTTCCTCTCCTGATCATCCGCAGAAGTCACTTCTCAACTCGCCATGTCTACGCAGGCACGCTCGACCAAAATGGACGACCCCGATTACGAAGCCATAGAAGTGGAGAACATATTATATCAGGTTTACTGCAAACCATATGTGGCTCCTAAAGAAAGAACAAGGGCAATGCCGCTATGAGTACCAAGAGAACATGTTTCAATTGCCGCAGCCTCGAACATAAGTTCGCTGATTGCCCCTCCTTCGAACCAATCAAGAACGCAAGAACTGCAGAGACCAGTATGAGAAATGAAGCTTCTCAAATCTCAGCACCATCTACTGAGATTCAATCTTCAGCAAAAGAAAAGCATCAAGAGCGAGGAGTTTGGAATAACATGGATGGCACGTACCTAATGTCACCTAGTGTCATCGGTAGTGCAGTTGAAAGGTTGAGTAACTTAGAAGAGTCCGTGAAGAAGATAGGTGAAGAAATTGCGAATCTCGAAAAGCTGCTGCGACCCAAAGATGTCAACAAGAACTGTGGCAAGAAGAGGAAGTCTAATGTGCACGGATCTGGTCAGAATGCATCAGAAGATCTCAAGAAGTCAAAGTATTCGTTGCCCATTCCACGTCCTATAGTGGGACCTAGTCTTCAGCAACCAGTCGTCATACGTCAGTCGACAAGCAACACGAGCCAACCACGAGAGGTTCACTCAAAAGCAACCAAGAGCAACACTACCAAAAAGCAAAGAGTTTGCTTCCACTGTAAGGACCCAGGACATATGATAGCTAGTTGTCCCTACAGACAAGGCACCTTGTAATCGTGTTGAATGGAATTGTACTTCTGTTCATGAGCAATAAAAGAATCAGTATCTGTCTTATGGAAACGTGGAATGATTTTACAACCAATGTTTAAACATGAGTTGAATTGGATAAGTAAAAGCTCAACCTCATATGGAGCACAATGATAGTGCAACACCAACTCGAGCAACGTCAGACATCAAGATGATGAAGCCCCTTTGATGCGAAAATGTGAGCAATGGTTTCTCTTTATCTGACTAAGTCATATGACCCTCTCGATTTCTTTTGGTCAACGGACTATTGGTCGAGTTTTGAGGACGATCAAAAATCGATAGTTATCCTACCTAAGCCTAAACCTCGTTCCTAGCGCGAACATATGAGCCCACAACAAATAAATCACGTTGTTTGTCTGATTTGATGATTTTGTTGATTTTTGGCTCCTTATTTTCTATGATTGTGTGCTTTCAATCGAACTAAATAGAATAATAACAATAATAACAACAGCAAAATAAGTAGATTAGCAGCTTGACAACAACTTAAGACCTAAACCCTTTCCTAATCCTAGCCTAAATCTCTTCTGGTGTAACCAGGATGCCGCCAAAGAAATCTGTCAGGATTCAGACCCGCCAGAAGCGCAAGGCAAAAGTTCTTGAAAATCATGACACCACTGGACAAACTGCAAGAGGTGAAACTAACAAGAGGAAGAAGCCAACCACTCAGCAACAACACCAATCAAGCACCAGAAGACCCTCCATAGCCCATAGCGAGGAACATGAGGTGTCTCACCACAGTGAGGAAGAAGGCAATCAAGAGACCAATAGTAACATTGACCATGGTTCTAATGAAGTGCCTCAAGAACCATCACTGCCACTGGTCAACCTCACAGAAGTAATGGCCAAACAGACTCAATTGTTGGAAGTAATTTCTCGGGAACAAAAGAGCAACCATGGACATGAGATCGCTTCTAAGATAACGGAATTTCTGAAACTCAGGCCACCAGTCTATGATGGCACCGCTGATGACCCTTTAGCTGCCGATGACTGGATCAAGAATGTCACCAAGAAACTTGATGTTGTCGCAACTAATGATCAAGAGAAGGTAATGTTATCCACTCACCAACTAGTTGGAGCTGCGGAAGAATGGTGGGATAACTTCAAAGAAACTGTTACCGAGCAAGATGGTATTACATGGGTTGAATTCCAGCAAGCTTTCCGTGAATACCATATCCCTACAGGAATCATGGACATGAAAGCAGATGAATTCCGTACCCTTAAGCAAGGCTCTATGACAGTAAACGAATACATTCGAAAGTTTATGAAGTTGGCCCGGTACGCACCAGATGAAGTCAACACTGATAAGAAGAAGCAAGACCGTTTCAGAAAAGGGCTTAACCACAACCTGAATATACAACTGATCACCCAAATCTACCCGGATTTTACCACATTGATGAATCGGACCATTTTGCTTGAAGGAGCCCTGATAGATCAAGAAAATGACAAAAGCCATGAGATCCAGTCATGCGAGCCGCATGAGAGATATGAAGGACAAAAATGGAAATCTCCCCAGAAGCAAGAATATCGAAAGAAGAAGAAAAACAAACTGTGCATGAGACCTTCTGGTTTTAAAAGACCCAATAATCATAGACAGAGCAGTAAAGGCAAGCCACATGGGAAGAAGGTACCACGAGCAAATCAGAAGTGCTACTTATGTCGGAATCACGGGCACTTTGCAGCAGATTGCCCTGAAGCCCTCGAACAGGGAAACAATGAGTAACAACCGGGATCAAGCTTCAATCTAACACATCAGGAGAATGGGCATCGTTGATTGTAAACTCTGTGTAAGATGTTGTAGTATAAATAACAAGATGTACCCTGTATTTTGGAATATCAGGTGTTGTATCCAGAATTGTCGAAAACTTAAGTGTTACAGACTTTGGGGATGAAATATATGATAAGTTAATCCTGGTTAAGAATGGAATTCAAGCCACATTAATGGAGATGTTTGTACCTCCAAGGCTGGATAAAAGTCTTAGTAACCTCCTTTTAAGGATAATTTGGAAATAAAGGCCTTTGGAAAAGCTACCAACGGAACAATGAGAAACGCCTAAGCCATTGGATAAGATAAACTGAATAAGAGTCAAAAGTTATCTTCGGTACCCCCAAGTTAAAATCCTTTTTAAGTGGGGTAGGACCTCTCTTGCACCTTGAAGAAAGGACCTCTGCTACATAGATCCGTAGTGCTAAAGATCATAAAGATAGAAAGGATCCTCTATCAAAGCTCGCAGCATCAAGAAGCCTTCGACAAAAATTTTGGATGTACCACCGTCAAGCAAGAAGACGCAAGACAAGTGCTACACCAACCAGAAGACCGTTCGAATCTCGGGGACGAGATTCCTTTTAAGTGGGGTAGATCTGTGACATCCCAAATTTCAAATCAAAATTGAAATGGAATAAAAATCACTCCGATTTTGAATTTTGTTTATTTCTTTCCTCCTCATCAAATTTTAGAAATAAAACTAACAAAAGTAATTCAAACTTAGTTGAATCTGAAATTTTCAAAATATAAAATCTATGCTCAAGTATTTGTTTACATTTCATATTTACTAAAAGTTGAACTTTGGAATTTACAACAAATTAAAATTTATATGTTGAACCCTAGTAAATTCACCTCGAATTTAAAATCTTGAGTTTAAAATTTGCACAAAATATCACCATTTGCATTCTTGGAGTTTTGTTCGATTTCTGTGTTGATGTTTTTCATTCCTTTTTCTCAAATTTGAAATCCATTTCAAATTTGAGCCAAATTTGTTAAACCTGAAAATAGAAAATCCTTTCTAATCGCCAGTGGGCCGAATTCCCTCTTTCTAGCCCAGCCCGCCAGCCATTTTCTTTTCTTCCTTTTTCTTTTTCCCCGTCGCGGGCCTCCTCCTCCCTTTCTCCTCGGCCCGCTTCGGCCTGCCGCGGCCTGGCCCAGCCCAGCTACCGCGTCGTCTTCCTCCTCCTCCGGTCTCGCTCTCTCTCGCGAACTCTCCCGTCGGCAACGCGTCGCCGTCACCGTGTTTCACGCCGGTTTCCTCTCCAGCTCACCCATGCGCGTCACTGTGGCCATGCCGCCATGACATCACCCCTGCCAAGCTCCGCGGCCCGAGGCCACAGTGTTGCGGGCGCCGCAATCTCCCCGCGTTCTCCGCTCTCACGCTACACCGCCAGAGCTCGTCGTCGCCGTCCAAGTGCGCCCCGCCTCCGTCGGTCAGTCGTCGCGGACCGGCATGCCTCTGCGCGTGCTGCAGCCTTTGACCAAGGCGCCGCAATCCTAGCCAACGCCGAGCCGCCGCGTAGCGCGCCACCGCCGGAAAAGCTGCCACTACAGCTCCGGCGCGTCTCCCCGCTGGCCAGGTGCACCGGACCCCCTCGCGCAAGCTTGGCGAACGCCTCATAGCCGACCTGACACGCCCACATGCGCCGCAACCTCATCCTGGCACGAGCTGCCCATCCCCCTCCTTCAATGCCGATTAGACCTCGCCGGGAAATATCTCCCCGGCGATATTTCTCGCCCACTCGGCCGCCTCGGCCTATAAATGGGGCCGCAACCCTTCTGCGCAGCTCCACCTCACCACCATTCCCTCAATCGAACGCCGCGTTCCCCAAATTCGCCGGGTTTCGGTTTCGTCCCCAACTCCGGCGCCGCGTCGATCCGCCGCTCCGGTGAGCTTTCTTCCCCGCTCTCAGTCTCTCAACGTCGCCGTCACTCCCTCACCCTGTTCGAGCTCTAACCCGAGCCTACCATCGCCGCAACCTAGCCCTCGCCGCGTGCCGCTGCTCGCCGCCGCGCGAGCTCGTCGACGGCCCTCCTCCCAGCCTCGCCTGGCGCGTCTCGCGCGCGCACCACCTCCGCCACAGCAGCGCGCACCCGCCCGGCAGCACGCACTCGCGAAAACGCGCACGCACGCGCGTTTCCCTCGCACGCCGCCGCCTCCCCGGCTCCGGCGACCCTGCGCCGCCGACCTAGCGCCTGCCGTCGTCAACGAGCTCCCGTCCCAGCTCCGCCTACACGCACTATAGCCCGACGGCATGCTCCCGTCGCCCCTCCGCCATCGTAGCCGTCGCCGGTTAGGGTTCCGGCCAAGCGCCGCCGCGGCGCACTGCTCCGGCTCACCGTGAACCGAGTCATGGACCCGGTCCACGCCACCTTGGACCCAGTCCACCACATTTCCAATACAAGAATAAATCTAGAAAATCCTGAAAATTCCCAGCCCTTGTAAATTTTACAGATAGCCCCCTCTAGTTTATTTTAATTCTGTTTAGGTCCTGCCTTTTTACAGAAAGCCTCTCGAACTTTTCTGTAATTACCTTTTAGTCCCTACCTTTTTACACCAAGGTCCCTAAACTTTTCCTAATTACACATAGGTCCCTAGAACTCTTCTGTTCTTGCAGACGGGTCCCTATAACCTTTCTGAAATTGCAAACAAGCCCCTAGAATCTTTAAACGCCCATATCTTTTCCATCCTAGCTCCGTTTTGAGCGATTCTTGCGCTCACGCGTTCGTAGCAACGCGTAGTATCTTTTGGTACTGCCTTTGAAGCCCCGCATCAGGTCTACAAGTCATCAATACCCTAAGTTCCCCTCTCGCCCGACATGTCCCATTTCGATAAATCATTCGCCATCAATCACGCAGATCACAAATGTTCCTTCACCCTTTTTAGCGCTTAACCCAACCAATCTTGCCATATCGTCCCACATAAAAGCATAGCAACCTCTCTTATCGCAACTAAGGTTCAACCCTAGCATAGCTCAGCTGTCGATCAATCGAACCTAAACCCATATTGCCATCGACTGCCACTTAATCTATTTGATTTATCGATCTCGTTTATATGCGGTCTTTCATTGGATCTTATTGAAGTTATTGCTCATTGCTATTTCAATTGCAACCATGCATTCATATCATGCATGCATGCCTAGATTATATACGCCTCTGCATCTGCATATCCTTTTCCCGAACCACTCATGTTCTTTAATAGAAACAACTTAAGTTTTATATAATAGATATGCACGCAATCACCATCAATGCAGCATGTGCATCTCATCATCCTCACTCTAGAGCTTCAGTAAATAGAGTTTCATGCCAAACCCTGCACCCTTCCTCTTTTAAGAGAACTTAGATAATTAATAGTTTGTCTAGGTGAATGTGGCTCTTATAAGGCCATGAATATAACTCATAATAAATAATCTTTCATAAATAATATGCACTGCATAACCATAGTCATCTCTTGGAATTTTATTGATTCTTCTTATTGGTTCTTCTTATTAGAGTTAATTGGATTTTATTGGTTCTTTTCGATCTTTATTTCTTTTGCGGTAGTTGTTTATACGTAATGTTTCTATGCGCTAGCTTACGCAAGATTCGAAGGAGGGCCAGAAGAAGTCAAGGAAGATCCAAGCTTCGAGGATGAGTTAAAGAATCCAAGCCCGAGGACGAGTCAGAAGATACAAGCTTAAGAGGAGGACTCGAAGACATCAACTTCGACAGAAGATCTGAGGACCAAGAACCGGAAGATTAGGATAGCATCTTCAGGCAAGCTCTATTTTCTCCTTGATCATGATTGAACCTACTGTTTCGCAATGCACCGATATGGCCTGTTCTCGTACTATGCATTACTTGTTATTTTACTGATTGTGTAGTTATGATCCTACTTGCTATTTGATATTTATGTCTGTTACTTAGGCATTGATATCTAAACCCTTGTTTACCATTGTTTACCTGTCACCTTGATAACCTTAGGATAGTTCCATCATTTCTATGATGGCACGTTCACCTTGTTACTAGATTGCTTAGGACCCCTCGCAATGTTTCTACATTGCCACACCGTACTCATATATATGCTTTTACAAATGTGTGAAATGAGTTTGGTGGTGTGTGTGATAATTGGGGTTGGGAGTAGCACAACTGTGTTAGGTGATGTTGATGGAGACGGTGATGGGATGGGTTGGACTGCGGGCAAGGCCATTAGTGAATTGTGATGTTGTGATAGGCCCCTAGTGTGGGACATGGTGCTTGCCCGGCCATATAAGGACCGGTTCATTCAACCTTTAACAAGATGATTCTCGTACAACCACGGAACCTGTATGGGAAGGACCTACCCTACCTTCTTGGTGCTCTCGCAAGTTCCATCTGGAGGCCAGTAGAGGCAACGAAAGCTCAGGAAAAGACGCGGGAAACGTACCCGTGGTCCGGCTTGCGGAACCCGTTATTAGTTACGGGAATCCCGCTATCAGTTACGGGAATATCGCATGTCCTGCTATTCGTTACAGGATCCTGTTATTTGTTACAGGAGCATGATGTACCTTGAGTATTGTGCCAGTGACCTTTCAAGTCACAGTGACCTTTCATGTCACAAGCCCCTGGGTGTGATTTCGTGGTGGACTTGTGAGACTACTCGGAGAAGATGGACTAGGCGTTACGTATCCTCTAGCTAAGGGTGCGTAGCCCGTGGGGAAAGATGTACAACCTCTGCAGAGTATAAAATTCATCCGGATAGACGTTGTCACGGCATATGACGCATCTATGTTGAGTTCGATATGATTAGCCACCTCTCACTCCTTGAAGTGTGAGTGAGCAGTAGTCTGCTCGTGATTTGGAAGTGATGGCAAGTGTGCCGGGTCGGTATGACCATTGAGGTCAGAAGGCCCAACTAAAACTTGGGAACTGGCGGGAATGCTTCATACTCCCCCAGGGCCAACCAACTAAAATATTGACAGTTACTTCTCTGTTTTATCTAAAGAATTCCTTCACTTGCTTTAGTGAACCTTGCATAAAATCTGCTTGCTGCAAAATGAACCATACAGCCTGTTCCTTGCTAAGACCAAATATGCATGTATATATATCCTTGTGTAGTGTAGGGCTTGCTGAGTGCCTTATGTACTCACGTGTTTGAAATTGTTGGTTTAGTAGGAGGAGACTTCGTAGAAGACGACGACGATTGGGTTTTTTGTTCTGCTTCTCAAGTTTGCTTGTGGCTTTGGGCCAAGGTTTCCGCTGTCTGCTTCACCATTAGTCGGTCGGATGGACTTGGATGGTTATGAATCCTTGTCGTACCGCCACTAAAGGTCTTATATCAGCTATCTTACTTATTTAACTATTCGAAGTAAGCTTTCGATTATCATATCTGTGTTCTTGTGCGTATCAGCTACTGATCCAGGGACTGATACAGGATGCACAGCAGATTCTAGAAATGGGGTCTGACATCAACAATGCACTTGGGCACCCAAATCTTCCTCATCATCCTCCTCTTGTCGGGTGATCCAAGAGGCTTTGCCTTCACTCTTCCTTTCTTGTCCCTAAAGAGCTTGTAGTGTGTATTCCCATGGAACAAGTTAGCGTTAGGCAAAACTTTGGAACTTCTCACCTTGGGACAATTCTTGCTAGTGTGCCCATCACGGCAACACTTCTCACAATAGTAGTCGTCCGCCATGAGAGGGACTACCCAAGGTGGAATGTCATCGTCCTTGCCGATGAGGTTGATGGCGGCGGGGTAGGAGCCGAGTCCCTTGTGCCCGGGGTTGTTCACAAGGTTCCGACCAAGTATCTCCTTATGAATGGTCCTTCCCCTTGTGAGCCTCTCGAAGCCGTCCATCACCGAAGCTCTCTCCTCCTTGAGTTGATGATATTCCTTCAAGATTTTCTCATCAAGAGAGATGCTCTCAAGAGAGGGAGTTAGTCCATCACAAGTAATATATGAAGAATCGGAAATAGATGAACTAGAAGAAGAAGTGTTACTCTTTTCGAGGATGGATTGATGTTCTTCCTCAAGAACCTTGAACTTGTCGTTGAGCCTCTTGTGATCAACCTTGAGCTTGTCATAGCTTTCATCCAAGGTTATGAGAGAAGTGGAAAGGTGCTTGATCTCATCCTCTAGTAACTTGGACTTCTCCTTGAGCTTCATGTGGTCTTCCTCAAGCTTGTCATAGTCCTCATCAAGAGACTTGTGAGAGATGGATAAGTCCCTAAGTTCACCCTCAAGTTGACGAACTCGGAAAGCGGCCACTTCATGTTCCTTCTCCAACCGAGCAATGGTCTTGTCTTTGCCTCTAGAGCTTTCCTTCTTGACAAACCTCTTCCTTGTCTTGTACTTGCTTCTAGGGTCTTCTTCTTCATCATCGCTTGACTCTTGAGTCTTCTTCTTGCTCTTCTTGATTGGCTTCGGGCATTCCTTGGCAAAGTGACCCTTCTCCCCACAATTGTAGCACTCGGCATCTTTCTTGTTGATGAATCTTCTCTTGAAGAAGTTGCTTCTCTTCATGAGGAGTGCTAGATCATTTGGATGAAGTTGCAACAAGTCTTCAACATCTTCTTCAAGCTCTTCATCACTTGAATCTTGAGTCACCACCTTCTTCATCTTCTTGCTTGATCCCTCGGATGCAAAAGCAAGATTCTTGGAGGGCTTCTCATCAAGCTTCTTGTCGAGGTTGTAGCTCTCGAAGGCGGTGATCTTCCCAAGTAGCTTGTGGGTGGTGAGGTCTCGCATGTCGGTGTTGAAGAGACATGTGATGAGTGCTCCATATTTCTCCCTTGGGAGAATCCTCATGATCTTCCGCACAAGGTCACCATCATCAATCTTGTCCTTCACACCGAGAGAGTTGATATCTCTACAAGCACATTCAAGCGAGAGTAAGTGTCATTAATTAGCTCATTTGAAGACATGGCAAAGTCATCATACTTGTTCTTTAGCACATAGTATCTTTCCTCTTTCACGTCCGTGGAACCCTCATGAATTTGTTGAATTTGTGTCCATACTTCATGAGCGGTACCCGCGGACTTGACTCGAGCAAAGACCTCTTTAGTGATAGCTTCAAACAAGGCATTTTTAGCTTTAGCATTTGCCTTTGCGAGATTCACATCAAGAGTACCAATGGGAGTCCTTAGAGAGACACCGGAACTTGTCACATCCCATGCGATAGGGTCGAGAGCCTCGAGGTAAGCTTGCATGCGAGCTTTCCAATAGGCATAGTCGGTCCCATCGAACGGGGGCGGTCCATGATCTCTCGGCATCCTTACTCAAGGCGGTTAAGCCCTATTTGAGCAACGAGGCTCTGATACCACTTGAAAGGATCAAGGGCACCGAGAGGGGGGGGGGTGAATCGGTGTGTCAACAATTTCTCCCAAACGTACTTTAGGCGTGAAGCTAGCAAGACTAGATATGGTGATAACAAAAGCAAGCGATGCGCGCACACAATCTAGTCTATGCAACAAGCAACACCCTAACAAGCAATTCTACCAAGTAGTAAAGAGACAACCTATCATGCAATTCTACTAGCACATAAGGTAAATGCGGAAACGTAAATGCTAGTAAGTAAAGGAGATAAGGATAGGAATGCTCATGATTTTTCCCGTGGTCTCGGAAGGATGGCGCCTTCCCCTACTCCACGTTGGGTCACTCCCGCCGGAGTCTCGACCCCGTCCCTCCGCTCAAAGGCGATCCCTCCTAGAGCACACTTCACCCTCCGAGTGAAGTCGCGGGCACGTCCCGCCGGGCTCGATCCCGGGTACTCTTCCGGAGGTAAGGCTCCGCACGTGATGCGTGCCAAAGGGCGCTCCACTAGTGATGCTTCTTTCGCACGGGAAGCTCCAAGACCGTGTACAAACTTGTGTTGGCTTCCACACTCTCCTCGGACAGCTCAACACCAATGCCTAACCGGTCTAGGCCTTGCTATAGACCAAGAGTAACAAACCGAAGTGACTCTCTCAAGCTCACACTAGCCTAGAGATCAAGTGGATGCAATTGCTACTCTCTCAAGCACTAGGATCACTCCAAATCCTTCACAAGTGCTTCTCTCTCTTGCTCTTGGCTTCCTCTGAGTTTCCTGCACTCCAACAATGGCCAGAGACCCCTCAAGGGGCGGGCAACCAACTATATATAGGCTACCAACCTGAAACTAGCCGTTGCCCAAAAGTGCCCTGCGAAACTAGAGACCGTACAAAGGACCGTACTGTCCGGTCTCTTCCAGACCGTATTGTCCGGTCTCTATTTCCAGGTGCATCTCCATCTTCTTCTTCATCTTCAATGAAGACCGTACTGTCCGGTCCCTAGGACCGTACCATCCGGTCGATTGTCCGGTCTTCATTTCTTCCACTTCCAGAAACTCCATCTTCTCTGTCTGGAAATCCTCTGATGACCGTACTGTCCGGTCCCCTTGACCGTACCATACGGTCCATTGTCCGGTCTTCATTTTCTCAGCATCCCGAGACTTCACTTCTCTGTCTGGATCTTCAATGAAGACCGTACCATACGGTCCCTAGGACCGTACTGTCCGGTCTCTACCGGATAAGCTGAAAACTTGATCCACTCTTGATCCTTGCTTCCAACTTCTTCATCCTTGGTTCCTCTTCTTCTCTTCAGCCACCCTAGCCCTCAAGAGACTCACAATGCATCCATTTGATCTCTAACCTAGTGTGCTCTAAGAGAACCAATTCGATCCCTCTTGATAGTCCGGTTTTTCCTATGGACTCAAGCTAGCATCTACACCAAGCCAACACTTGCTTGGTCTATCATGTCCTTAGCCTTGATCCATCTTCAACCTTGACTCCATCAAGTTCTCGATCCGAATTGTCGAGGCAACCAATCACCAAGTCGTCGATAGATAGAGTATGTGAGACGACGCTTCATTGACATGACCATTTGAATATCCTACAAGGAAATGTTAGTCACATCAATATGGTCACCCAATCACCAAAACATTCATACCTTTGGGGTTTCCGAACTCCAATGGTCATGAAGCTTACAGTTTTGTACGGTGAATAAATGGCAGACATGATGCCGGCGGTGCACAATCGTGTCAAGACGGCAATCGTCTCATGCCTTCAGGATTTCAGTAATGCATGCATGAAAGTTCTAGCATATGAATTTTGTTCCTAAATTTGTATCATCCATGTACACGGTATCCTGGTTTGAATGATTGTCATAATTAATTATGTTTTTTCAAATTATTTGGTCTTCATATTTTTTGTGAAAAGTTACAATTTCTATGAATAACTAGGGAGTACAAAAGTTATATCTGTAGAAACAATATTAAAGCACTCATTCAATTAACAAAAATTCAAAATAGTTAGTGTTATACAATTGTCATAAATTATTATGTTTTGGCAAAATAGTATCTACATGTGTTGTGTAGAATGATAATTGCTTGTGCACGGATTTAGAGCACTTATTGAACTCACAAATATCCAAATCAATTAATGTTATACTAGAGCCATCCTTACACTATGGAATACTGCAGGGTAAGTTGGTCTTTGCAGCACTGCTATATAGCAATGGTAACAATTTGTTTTCACATAAATACCTTAAGAAATATCCTTACAAATATCAAATTTTACCTCATCTTCTACGATACTGCAAAATTTACAGTAATGCTAAACATGCATTGTTAATTTGATGACCAAGCTGCCAATCGTGATTACTGAGTGAGGCCTTCACCGTGGTTAAGAAAATTAATAAAAAAAATATATAAGGTAGAGGTTGTGGGCGCCTGCCCGTGTTTATAAGGGCAATTGCTCGGATGTGTATGTGTGCGCCTATGTGACATATGTGAATTAACCTGAAAAAAGGGATGAACAGAACCTATTATATAATTCGCATTTTATAATATTTGGTAAAATAAACTAATTGAGTAATCAAACTTGAAATAATCTTTGAATTGGTGCTTACCTCTCATAGAATAGTTTTGGTACTATGATTTTCCGTCTTGGTCTATTATTGCCGCCTGGGGTCTCTAGAATGTTCGCTCGACGAAGCAAAATGTTCAGTGTCAAAAATCACCTCATGTGGTGCCCAAACCTGCACGCATCACTGCTTATATATTAGGGAACATATCAGGTGGAAACCAACCTCTCCGTGCAAACTATGGAAACTTCAATCTGAGCCACACGATGTTGATCTAAGGGGGCCGCTTAAGAGAGGTGGGAGGGGTGATTTACAAGCTCAAGGGATGTGGAAGGGGTGATTTGCAAAGTCGCTTTTGCAAATCACCCCTCCCACCTCCCTTAAGCGCCCCCTTAGATCAACATTGTGTGGCTTAGATTGAAGTTTCCATAGTTTGCACGGAAGGGTTGGTTTTCACCAGATATGTTCCCTATATATTAAAACTGTCATTTTCACATGCATGATGAATGCCACACTTGGGCTCTGTGCATTTGAGTCAGCGCTGGATGTGAGTAGCCAATGACGATGTTGCTACCCTGTTGGGACTGGAGCCCGCAAAATGCCTGATGCAGTCAGCTAGGTGAAGGACCAAGATCGTGTAAGGCAGTAGGAGATCCATGAGCTCATGACGGTATGCAGTGGCCCTTCGATATGAAACATGCTGGCACGTCTCGGATACGACAATGTAGGAACGCATGCTCCATAGATTTCCATTGGAACTCTGGTGAATACGTACCCGAGGTTGTACCATCTCCATGGCTAGGAGTTGGAGCTTCATCGGTGCAGGAACCAACCGCAAGGTCAAGTCGAGCTCCACAGTGATGAGTGATGACGATGTGCTTACGGTTGACTGTTAAAGTTTGTATCCAAACACTTCACAGTTGTTACGACACTGAAGCATATTCATTGATTTTATTTTCTTTGTACAATCAGATAAGAAGTAATGTTCCTACAAATAAAGCTAAAACCAACAAAGTATAGAAAAACCCTACTGTTTTTCATATTTAGGTAGTCATTGTTTATCAAACCCATGAAGTAATGTTCTTGCAAAGCTAAAACAGAAAATGGAAAGCCCCCTCTATTTTCCATATTTAATTGAACAAAGTACAGACGCAGATGCATGCTCACACCTCACATAAATGCATGCTCACAACCTCATGTTGACGATGGCAGTCGATGGGATTTTCCTTTTTGGGTGAATTAGCGGTCCATTTTCTAGCCTTCCAATTCATATGGTCGCACATCTCGTGGCTGCCATGTCAACATGAAGTTGTTCAAGAACCTGAGATTTCTCAGCAAAGAATTTGGTCAGCTGGACCCCAAAGCAGTTTGGTTCATCCATCCGAAATTGCAAACTCACTCTTCTCAGGGAACTCTGCAAACAGTACAATGAACGCTCGCCCAATCCGGGGACATCAGAAACCTGATCATAGGTGTTATCATCATTTTTACCCAACGAAATTTGTGGTCTTCTGCGCCGCTGGAAGTGATTGACAGACTTGTGGAAGTCCAGCTGAGCTTGCCTTTCTACTGAAGAAGGGGAAGACGATTGTAGTGATGCGTCGGCAATCACTTTGAGGATGGAGGTCACGCACCACCGGACAACAATGGAGCAAGTCCGCTATCGCCACCCCTGCCATCTTGATAGCTGGCCCGTAGCGTCCTTGTAGCTCTAGGCGCTCCACATTGTGAAAAAAAAATGTTACTGAATAGATCATATTGTTCATTCTTATCGACGAATGCGATGCGTTCGATCGGAAAGTCCAGCTTCAGCTTCAAGACCTTTACCATGTAAAAATTCGTAATAATAAATTGCCAGAATATTTTACTCTCCTGTAACCCGCCGGTGAAGTGCAAATCTGCTCGAACCAAGTTGGACGACACGTGTGGCTTCATCAGCGAGACTTGATGAACATGTCCTTACTCCTTTATATTTCAAGTACCGTAGCTTTGGCAGGTCGAGCTCTAACATGGCTCCCTCCTCGCCGGACCAGCTGCAATCTTGAAAGGAGAGTACAGTGACCGTCGGGCAGAGGAGCCGGCGATGGCGCTGCACTGCCTCATCAACATTTGTTCGTCCCGGGAAATTGGAGGATTCCAGATTCAAGGTGACGAGTTGGGGACTTAGAAGCAATGTTCCCGGGACGATGGGAGCGAGGGACGGGAACGCGGGACGAGGAACGAAAGCTTGCAAAATATGTACGAAGAGGGGTATACTGAATAGATCATATTGTTCATTCTTATCGACGAATGCAATGCGTTCGATCGGAAAGTCCAGCTTCAGCTTCAAGACCTTTACCATGTAAAAATTCGTAATAATAAATTGCCAGAATATTTTACTCTCCTGTAACCCGCCGGTGAAGTGCAAATCTGCTCGAACCAAGTTGGACGACACGTGTGGCTTCATCAGCGAGACTTGATGAACATGTCCTTTATATTTCAAGTACCGTAGCTTTGGCAGGTCGACCTCTAACATGGCTCCCTCCTCGCCGGACCAGCTGCAATCTTGAAAGGAGAGTACAGTGACCGTCGGGCAGAGGAGCCGGCGATGGCGCTGCACTGCCTCATCAACATTTGTTCGTCCCGGGAAATTGGAGGATTCCAGATTCAAGGTGACGAGTTGGGGACTTAGAAGCAATGTTCCCGGGACGATGGGAGCGAGGGACGGGAACGCGGGACGAGGAACGAAAGCTTGCAAAATATGGTACGAAGAGGGGTATACTGAATAGATCATATTGTTCATTCTTATCGACGAATGCAATGCGTTCGATCGGAAAGTCCAGCTTCAGCTTCAAGACCTTTACCATGCAAAAATTCGTAATAATAACTGCCAGAATATTTTACTCTCCTGTAACCCGCCGGTGAAGTGCAAATCTGCTCGAACCAAGTTGGACGACACGTGTGGCTCATCAGCGAGACTTGATGAACATGTCCTTTATATTTCAAGTACCGTAGCTTTGGCAGGTCGACCTCTAACATGGCTCCCTCCTCGCCGGACCAGCTGCAATCTTGAAAGGAGAGTACAGTGACCGTCGGGCAGAGGAGCCGGCGATGGCGGCTGCACTGCCTCATCAACATTTGTTCGTCCCGGGAAATTGGAGGATTCCAGATTCAAGGTGACGAGTTGGGGACTTAGAAGCAATGTTCCCGGGACGATGGGAGCGAGGGACGGGAACGCAGTACGAGAACGAAAGCTTGCAAAATATGGTACGAAGAGGGTATACATAGAGGATGATCAAAACATGATGAGAGCATCAAAATATCCAAGTAGTTATCTCAATCCCAACTTATATTTAAAGCATATCTTAAACTTTGAAAATGAAGTCTGTGATTGGGGTAACAATGTATCTCTCAATATGTTGATCATATTTCCTCTTTTTCTCCTGTATATGCAGTTGGTTCTGATTTTCAGGCGATTAGAATATTCAGGGAATGAGTTGGGCTTCTGATCTACATGCAGGCCTGAGGGAGGCCTGTGCCCAGTCAGCGTGCAGCCCACTCTTGCGCAGGCTGCCACAGGAATGACCTCTGCTGGGCTGCAGCTGGACGCGGTCCCTGCAGGGCTACAGATGGGCGCCGCTTCTGTCGGGCTGCAGACGGACAACAGGCTGCCATGTGCACTGAGTGGCGAGATACTGTCTGCACCGCTGAGCAGAGCACAGACTAAGGTTGTGTCGGGCTCAAGCAAAGCAAGTCCGAGGAAGCAGACAAGAAGCTACAGAGCATGATGCTGCTACCGGAGATGGTGAATACGCCGAAGAAAATAGGGAAACGCCGAGGAAGCTCCGCTGATGATAACCTGCTGGAAAGAGCGGAAAGGCTGAAGGCGAAAAGGAACCTTGACTTCGCTGAAGGCACAAGCAATTCCGTCTTATCCCTCTCAGACTCTAAAATAGCATCCATTATTAGGCTTTAGGAGTATCGATGGGGGCAGATTGTTTAAAGGGAGTGACCTGCATTAAGAATCTAGAGATTGATAGGTTGTCTGTGATGCCAAAGAAAAAACAAACATTGATTGTTGATAATGATTTTGAGAACACTGATGATGACATGATGATGGGTTAGACTTTCTCACTCTAGGAAACCTATGTGGTGACTTGACTGAGGAAAACATGGGAGAAGACAGTAGTCATTCCTTGAATGACTTTAAAGCTGTTCCCAGAAGAAAAAAAGCTAACTCACATAGAAAGAATAAAGAAAAGGCTTCTGTACAAAAGTAAAAAAACTACAAACATCTAGATGAAAGGTATCTTCTGGAATAGCAGAGGTCTTCGAGACTTGGCTAAATCATTATTTCTAGCAGATACATCTCTGGATCAGCACCTGGATTTCATTGCTCTCCTAGAACAGGACGAGATGATTTCACAGAAGCTGAACTAAAACATTTTTGTGGTGGAAAGAATTTTTATGGAGTTGGACTTCACCTAGAGGTAGATCGGGGGGAATTCTTGTGGGAGTAAACCTTGATGCTTATGACATAGGGGAAATTTCGCATGGTGATTTCTATATTAAATTTAAATTAAAAAATAAGACTGATGGTTATGAATGGATTCTTATAGCTGTATATGGTGCTGCACAAAATGAGTACAAGGAAATGTTCCTTACTGAGTTGGTGCACACTTGCAGAATTGAAAATCTACCTTTGGTGGTGGGAGGAGATTTCAATATTATAAGGAATCCAAGTGAAAAGAATAATGATAGATATGATGATCGCTGGCCTTTTCTGTTTAATGCTGTCATTAATGGTCTGGATTAAGAGAACTTAATCTTGTTGGAAGGCAATTCACATGGGCAAATAATTTACCTGTGCCAACCTTCGAACGTTTGGATAGAGTTCTTATAAGTACAGATTGGGATTTAAAATATCCAAAAGCAACAGTGGAAGCACTAAATAGAGACATTTCTGACCATACTCCTTTACTACTGAATACTGGAGATCCCACTCACAGCTCAAAGCATATGTTCAAATTTGAACTTGGCTGGCTCATGAGAGATGGATTCTACGACCTAGTAAAGGAGGTATGGCAAAAGGAAAATAGAGGTCATTCAGCTTTACAAAAATGGCAATATAAGATAAGAAGACTAAGGCAATTTTTGAGGGGTTGGGCAAAGAATACAAGTGGTACATATAAGAAAGAAAAACAAGAAATTCTTGACATAGTTGAACAACTGGACAAAAAAGCTGAAACCACATTGCTACAACCACATGAGGTGGATCTGAAGCAATGTTTAAAGGAAAGGTTAGTCCATTGTTAAGAGAGGAAGAAATTAAATGGTACCAAAGATCTAAAACGGAGCAGTTATTGAAGGGTGATAGCAATACGAATACTTCCAATTGGTAGCAAATGGCAGGTACAGAAGAACAAGGATTTTCCAACTAGAGGATGGGGATCAAATCATCCGTGGTGATGAGCAATTGAAATCATATATTACAAAATATTATCAAGGTCTTTTTGGGCCTTCAGATAGTAATGATTTCACATTGATGGAACAACAACAAGATGATATCCCTCAAGTCTCGGCTATGGAAAATGAGCTTCTTACTGACATATTCTCTGAAAGTGAAGTGAAAGAGGCTATTTTTCAAATGAAACACAACAAAGCTCCTGGGCCTGATGGATTTCCTGCTGAATTTTATCAAGCATTTTGGGAATTAATCAAAACAGACTTGATGGCTTTGTTTAGTGACTTTCATAAAGGAAATCTGCCGCTTCATAGCTTAAATTTTGGAGTAATTACTTTGTTACCTAAGCAGAAGGAGGCAACTCATATCAAGCAATTTAGACCTATCTGCCTACTCAATGTGAGTTTTAAGATTTTCACAAAAGTGGCAGTTAATAGGATTACTAAGATTGCAGATAACTTGATAAGGCCTTCTCAAACTGCTTTTATGCCTGGAAGGAATATTATGGAAGAGTGGTAATTCTACATGAAACAATCCATGAATTACATACTAAAAAATGAATGGTGTCATTTTAAAGCTAGATTTGAAAAAGCTTATGACAAAGTTAAATGGCCTTTCCTTCAACAAACTCTAAAGATGAAAGGCTTTTCTGATAAATGGTGTTCATGGATTGAAAGTTTTGTATCTAAAGGTAGTGTGGGAATTAAGGTAAATGATGAGGTAGGAAGATACTTCCAAACAAAGAAGGGACTTAGACAAGGCGACCCTTTGTCTCCAATTTTATTTAACCTGGTAGTGGATATGTTGGCTATTTTGATAGCAAGAGCAAAGGATGAGGGTCAAATTAAAGGTTTAGTACCAAATTTAGTAGAGGATGGTTTGTCAATACTTCAATATGCGGATGATACAATTATTTTTTATGGAACATGATCTTGAGCAGGCCAAAAACATGAAGCTGCTCTTATGTGCTTTTGAGCAGCTATCTGGCTTGAAGATTAATTTTCATAAGAGTGAAATATTCTGCTATGGAGAGGCCAAAGAACATGAGTATGAGTATACTCAGTTGTTTGGTTGTGATATGGGAGATTATCCTTTCAGATATTTAGGTATTCCTATGCATCATAGGAGACTGAGTAACAAGGATTGGAAAATCATAGAAGATAAGTTTGAAAAGAAGTTGAGTAACTGGAAGGGTAAGCATCTATCATATGGTGGGAGACTTGTGCTTATTAATTCTGTTTTAAGCAGTCTTGCTCTATTTATGTGTTCTTTCTTTGAAATTCCAAAAGGGGTCCTAAAGAAACTAGACTATTATAGATCTAGATTTTTTGGCAAGGATATGGACACAAAAAGAAATATAGACTTGCAAAATGGGATATAATTTGCAGGCCAAAGGACCAAGGGGGTTTAGGCATCATTGATCTTGAGGTACAAAACAAGTGCTTACTAAGCAAATGGTTATATAAACTCATTAATGAGGAGGGACTATGGCAACAAGTGTTAAAGAATAAGTATCTAAATAATAAAACGTTGTCTCAAGTACATTCTAAACCTGGTGATTCACATTTCTGGTCAGGTCTGATGAGTGTTAAAGAACAATTTTTGCATTTTGGTTCTTTTACCGTGAAAGATGGCACTCAGACCAGATTTTGGGAGGATAAGTGGCTGGGTGATAGTACTTTAAGAGATCAGTATCCTATTCTTTACAATATAGTCAGAAAGAGAAGTGATACGGTGTCTAATGTTATGAGCTCAATCCCATTAAACATCTCTTTTAGGAGAGCTTTGGTGGGAGACAAGCTGGAAGCTTGGCATAATCTTGTGAATAAATTACTCGATGTACAATTAATTGATGAGCCTGATTCTTTCAAGTGGTCTTTAAACCAAAGCGGGAAGTTTACGGTTCAATCGATGTACGGAGCAATTTTAGACACAAACGTTGTTGCTAACAATAGATACCTGTGGAAAATTAAAGTGCCTTTAAAGATTAAAGTTTTTCTTTGGTTCTTGCATAAGGAGGTTATACTTACCAAGGATAATCTAGCTAGAAGAAACTGGAATGGAAACCACAAATGTTGTTTTTGTAGTAATTTGGAAACTATACAACATCTCTTTTTCGATTGCAGTTTTGCTAGATTAATTTGGAGATTAATTGAGTTGTCTTTTGGGTTTAAACCACCGACTAGTGTTGCTAATATGTTTGGTAATTGGATTGGTGGGTTCCAGCCCAAGGATAGGGAACAAATGCTAGTTGGAATCGGTGCCATTTGTTGGGCAATATGGCTAAGCCGAAACGATATTGTATTTGACAAAAAACAAATTCTAACTCCTATGCAGGTAATCTACCGGGAACGTACTGGATGAGAACATGGTCACTTTTCCAGAAGGTGGACGGGCGAACGTCTTTACTAAGGGCATGCCGACTCTTGGAGGTAGTGACAATGGATATCTTCGCCAAACATGGGTGGAAGTTTAGTAATAGGTTGTGTTGAAATGAACTTTTTACTATCTTCTTGCCATTTGTTCGGCAAATCATCATTTGTCCTATGTGATAGACGGAGTCTACACATAGTTGAGTTTTGTAATAATGAACGGCTAAATACATCAAGTGATGTAGAGGCCCGGATATTTTCATTTGCTTGATGAAATAAAATTCCCTTTATCTAAATACTTCTCACTGTCGTTCCATTGTGAATCGGAACGCGTCCCCCCTAATTTGGGGACGCACAGAGGGGACGATGTTCCAAAAACAAGGAACTCTCTGACCATTCGGACACCCTACTCCCTGCTGCACGTGATTAGGCTGACTAAATTAAGCCCAGCTAACATTATGAGCTGAAAGAAGAAGTTTTACTGCACCTACACAGGATTCAGGAGTCACACCATCAAGCTATTCGGGACTGGCTGCAACCTTTTTAGCCTGCTTCTCTCTGCCTTTCTAGGCTGCACCTTTATGGTGATGTATGTATGTCTTTTTGATAGATTAGTGTCTCTTTCAGGTATGTTGTACAGTGTGAGCTCACGTTAGTTTAGCTTAGATTAGTTTCGTGTCCCCCCCTAGCCTCCTCCTCTTTCTGGCTTCTTGTAAATATGCTCTGTTTAATATAAAAGGCTTGCACTGTGGGGATTTTCCCTACAGTTTTCGTCAAAAAAACATTATGAGCTGAAAGAATTTGGCCCAGCTGGCCCAAGCTAGATGACAATTGACAACTACCCTAAAATTGTGTTCGTCTTCCTCACCTTGCCCAGCCGCCGCCACCCACGGGATCTTCAGCAACAGTTGTTCGTGACAACTCAATCTTCAGCAACAGCACGTGCGGCGGCTCGGCCTCCTGCGACGGCAGCATCTTGACGGCACGGCGCGGCGCGGACGGGCTCTGCGCCGCGCGATTCGGCAGTGTCTCAACGGTGTGCGTGGAAGAGCTCGGCAACGCGCGGCCGTGGCGTTCCGGAGGCGAGAAGTCGCGTTCCCGTCTGCGTTTCGGACGACGTCCCCTGTCGTTCCCGTTCCCGTTTCTGGGACGAAGACGACGGAACGGGAGACGCGGCAACGTCCCACGTTTCCTGCTTCTAAGGTTGGGGACAAGCGTCGAGGGTGTCCTGGAGACTGCAGAGGGAGATTCTGCAGCCTTGCAGCCGCATCGCTGTGAGCCTGGGGAAGACGGTGCCGGGCGGCGCCGGCGACAGGTCGCTGCAGTTGACGATGTGCAGGTCACGGAGGGACTCGGACGGCAACGAGGCGAGGCTGAGGAAGTAGTAAAACTCGTGGAGAGGTTGCAGGCAGGTGGTGTCGACGGCGGCGACGCGTAGCTCCTCGACGCGCCGCGCCGCCGGGTGGGCGAGCGCGACGTCGATCAGGCTGCGCTCGAGCACGCTGTCGTGGTGCGTCAGCAGCATGAAGACATTGCGATCCGCCTCGGCGTGGAAGGTGGGCCGGCGGCGGCGGCCAGCGCCGTCTCGACGCCGCGGAGGAGGATCTCGGACGTGGGGATGATGGCGCGGTACGAGCGCGTGTCGAGGTTGAAGGCGCCCGACGTGCGCCACCGCCGCGCGAGCACGGCGGTCGACGTGCTCTCCTTGGCCGGCATGAAATAGAGGATGCGGCGGAGCAGGTCATCCGGGAGAGCGGACAGGCGGTCAACAGCGGCGGCCATCGCCGGCGCAGAGTCGGTCGCGTTGTCTGGGGCTCTGGTTTCCGTACGGACGTGTGCTGGAACTTTTTGGTGATGCACAGCGATCTCTCTAAATTCCGTAGCTCCCCACGAGGCCACGACTGGTAATGAAACATCGACGGACATTTATACGGAACAGGAGTCCTGGTTCTTTGTAAAGAAAAAAAGACGTCATGGAGACATTCAGCATAAAAGTAAAATATGAGAAAAAAATTGAATTGCCCAGCATATGTGTCACATGCATGTTTTGCCCGCAAGGTGGCGGCAACAATGAATTTCCGAATTATCAAATGTTTTGGATTGCTCAACATGTATGCCACACGCCGTGTCACCACCGACGGGAGTGTGCCGTTGGGCACATTCGCAAGCCGGAGTGTTCATATTTTGTCAAAGGTGCCGTGTTCTTAGCCTTTCCATGCGGTAAAAAAAGCATAAACCTCCAAATTTTTAGTGAACACAATGATTATTAGTCACCGTCACTCATGGGTAGGATTGGGCCAATGCAATGCGGACTAGGCCTATGAAAGTTGATTGGAGGCCCGTTTAAGTATTTTACTGCTCTACTGTGGGGAAAAAAAAAGGAGGGATTGTCCAGCAGCGCACATGTCATTCGATTCGGGACATGCGGCTCCGAACGGACTTGTTGACCGGTCGTCGGTCCGAGTCAAAGGCTCGGGAGGGAGCTCCGCGGCATTTGAAGGCGCGGGCCCAGGCCAGGTGGACGCTGTGGCGCGGCGGCCGGTTGACGTCGATGGCGAGGAGAGGCTAGCTGGTGATCGAGCTCGCGTCGATTTTCTCCAGGCCCTGCTCTGTTCACGAGCAGAAGAGGAGGCCGCCCACGTCGTCAGCTCGTCGCGCCGCCACCAAAACCGTCCGACGATTGACGTGGTGGGCTCACCCTCCACGTGGAGGCCGGCAGCTACTTCGTTCACCGCCAGTCTGTTCCTGAACGTCCGCGGCAGCACGGCCTGGTCGGCGCCGTCGTCTCCAACCCGGCGGCGCGGCCCGTCGAGGTGCTCCGTGTCTCGCGTCCGACAATTTAGGAGCTCGCTGGCAGCTTCAATGCATGGATGCTCCGCGGGCAAACATGTTTGCGAAACCCACGTCGCCCTTCGATCATAAGAACGCGGTAGGCTCCGCGGGAATGGTGATCGCGTTCAACAACCTCGACGCGCGCGCACGGCGCCGGCATCTTCAGCCTCCCCAAGCGCGACGCTGCGTACGTCGCTCGCGGCCGTCCACCACGACGGCGCTACGCCACTTCTGACGAGGCTCACCATCCTTGTTCCTGACCCTCCACGGGCGGCACGACATGGTCGGCGCAGTCGTGTCCCACCGGCCGGCCCTGCGGCGTGGAGCTCCTGCCGTCGGACTGTGGCGAGCTCGCGGCCGGCGCCTCCCTGGCCGGTGTGCTCCCGCGGCTTACGCAGCTGCGGCTGCAAGGTACGGAGCTTCGCACGAGAATCTCGATCCAGGGCACGATCGGTTGGTCGTGATCAAAGGCTCGAGAGCTGCAGCATGGTTGCGTTGCGGACGGAGTCCCTGTCAGCAGGCCGGGTGAAACGGGGCGGCAGTCGACACTTGACAGACCTAGGGTGGCGCGGCGGAGGTTGACAGCAAGCTGGGTGGCGAGCTCATCAGTGCTGTAGGTGTTGCGCTGTGAGTGCGACACGCACACTCGTTTGACTGCTGGCCGTTAGAGCATCTCCAGCAATGGACCTCAAAACAAGACCTTTATTTTCGTTTTTCAGGTCGGCATGCAAAATAAAAGCTTAAAATTTGGCTTTAACTATAGCAGTAAACTGATCTAAGACCCTATTTTGTGTGAGACCCAGTAGAAAAATGGTGGGACCCATAAATGAGAGGGATGATTGGAGGACCTTAGGAATGGGGGCTTGGATATGGAATTTGAGAGAGCATGCAAAATAAAAGCCCAAGTAAGGTCCCTGCTGGAGTTGATTTTTTGGCTCAACCTCCTAAATAATAGAGTAGGAGCCTAACTAAGGGCTTTGCTGGAGATGCTTTTAAAAGTCCCCGCCATGAACCTGCGACGATGAGAATTAATTCCCTCCCCTGTTTTCCGGCAGTTGCTGCCCGGCCGCTTGCGACTGTAAATGCCGGAAGCCGCCCAAGTCAGCTCGTCGTCGCGCGCGGATTCTCAGCAGACGTCGACATCCAAGAAACTTAATTTCGTGTTCCACGTGTGCAAGCACAAGTGGCCACGGAAATTAGTCGACTCCAGAGCGGACCAAAGCCTGCATGCATGTCACCAATCCCATTACTGTACACAGTGAGAGGAAATGAAAAAATGGAATGAAAACTTGACTTCTTGGCGCGGAGTCTTCTGGTTTTTGATATATGGTTACCGTTTAATGGGGTATTCAATAATTTTTCGTACATCTATTTGATACTTTTAATAATTACCCCATTAATCTTTTTTGTGACGCAAAATTGATGTCCTTAGAGTCATATTAGCACAAAGACAATAAGGGCCTCCTAATTAGAGCTCCCATGTAAGTGATTCTATGTGATGATCTAATTCTTTGAAAGGGAGTGATTATGTGACTGCAGAAAATTAATACCCTACTTTCTAATATAATTATTATATCATAAGTATCCATAATTCGATGTATCATATAACCATGCAACTCCCTACTCTTGATGTGTTATATCTCTCACAGTATTGCAAACTTGCCGAGCTGCTCGTGAGTATAGTTTCACAACAACAATGCTCAACATATATATTAAATATGTTGCGCTTCGGGGAGCCTTATTTGAGACAATCTCTACAACTTATGAATTGTGGTGGTGTCGTCCGCCCACCCTAATCGCGTTTTAACCTCTTAATCCGCGCACACGTCTCGTGGGCCGTCCGATGCGGATCAAAGGACCGGTGCGTTTCCACACCGCTTCTCCAACCCCGCACGTCCCCGCACTCGTCGCTTGCACCGCCAAACCGCTGATGGCGGTTGCGGCCGGGATCGACCGCACGCCATCGTCGCTGGGAGATATGGGCCGTCGTCTGCAGAATCCGTGCACCGCCGTCGTCACCAGGAGTCGCGATGCCGCGCCGCCAACCTAGGAAGGCTGCCGCCGCAATCGCGGCGCTGCTCTTCAAGCCACGCGCAGCCTCCATTGCGCCGCGTCAAGGAGCCGAGGAACCACGACGCACGCCGTTGACAAGGGGAGCCGCCGCCATCGCGCCGCGTCAAGGATCGGAGAAACCATGCCACACGCCGGAGGAGGGAACCGCCGCCTAGGATTTGCGTCGGCGCGAGGAATCGCACCGCGCTGCCATCGCGCCAAGGTGCTGCATCCGCGGTGCGCGCCACGCGAGCTCCTCTCCTCGCTTGCGATGCTGCTCGCATCACCACCTTGAGAGCCGCCTCCATCAGCCCTGCGACCATGAGGGCCGCCTCCATCAGCCTTGCTCCTCCCCGACGGCAGCCTAACCGTCCCGGCCCATTCAGACGCCCCATTGCTGACGCTTCTCGACTCCAGGACTGCAGGTTCGCTCACTTGCTCCCATGCGTATTGCAAGCTTGCAACGGTGTGCTTGTTTACTCCTCTGCATATACCGTGCTAAGATGAATTTCCTGAATGAAAAAGCCTGGCCGGAACAACGTTTCATTGGCATCATCAGTTGTTCATCAATTGTACAGTATTGCTCTTATTAATTTGGTGATTGCAGCACGATGACATAGTTTGCTATCTCCAACCAACTGTTGATCTATTTGCCTCCTGGTAGATAACAGAAATTTGTGTTTATGTTTGCGTAGCAAAAGCTTATTGAGTATTATTCTCTACCTGCGATATATATAGCTGGTGCAGTATGCTTAACTATATTTCGCAATAGTTAAACATCCTGAACGTCCCGAAAAGTGTGAACTGTATTTGGTCTATCTCAAGGATGTATAGCTTCTATTTACCTTGCTGTAGGAATTCACAGTGACAGATTGTTACATAAAAAAATAACTGAGTGGTGAACCCATGAACAGCTAGCTGGTGAAGTTCTTCAAGTCTGATGTTCAGCTGTCATGAGATTAGCTGCATAATTCATGGTCGGATCAGTCCATTTCATTCTGATTTAGGAGGGCACATCTCAGTATTTATGTAGATATTAGATGTACCATGCATGTACATAAGCCTGGTATTTTCAAGCATATAGAGTAATATTCATTGCTCTCAAATTTGCTTATGTAGAAACCATCTAACTGTTTGGTTGGTTATTGTTGTGCGGATGTCAGGTAATGAAAACGGTGGAGTTTTTGGTGCTGCAAGAGCGGCAGGTTTTCTGACTCTGTATTGCTGAATATATAACCTAATTACATGCATGTGATCTGGCCTTAGCGGCCTGAGTTTACGGCCCTAATGGTCTCCTACTTTGTAGGCATGAACATGCTCGTGCAGTGCCTCTATTGCTCTCATTCTAACTGAAACTGAAACTAAAGACTCGGGCTACTCCCATGACTGAAAACACAACCATGGAGCCAATGATGCACTGACCCAGTAACACACTAGCTGAACTACGGCATTGAGCTACTGAATTGAGCTTTCTTTTTTTGGCGAATGTAAATGTGAAATCACAGATTTTTTAGAGGATTTAGAGGTGCATAAGGTTTTTCTATGTGCAGGAGATGAACGTCCATGGGGCATAAGGGGGCCGGGGATCCGCTTCGCTGAAATCACCTACGCTGAAATCACCTACGCGCTGTGGAGCTACGTTGCCACCATTACCGGCGCCGTCTCAGCAGATCGACCCAAACAGTAAGTGACCTTTTTGTCCATCTTTTTTAGTCTTCTATTGCAGATCGATCCACAGTTTTCTATCAGCTTTGATCACTATATATGTATCTCTATGTAAATTTGATTGTCCCTGCAGCTCAAGATGTAGAATTGGTAGAGTTTCATTCAACATCCATTCTGGAGGTGTTTCTGCATTTCATCATTACCTGGTTTTGTAAGCATTTGATCATATATGGTTTCATGATCCATCGAATTAAACCATTATGCAGTAGCAGTTTGTTTGTCGATTTGAATTTTGTTGAACATATTGTATAGGCTTAACAGGACAGCGCTCTAAGCAGTAGAAGGCAACGAATCATGCTGTATATCTGAGCATGCTTTTTCAACCATCAATTTTGAGCTTACTGAATTTATATATGTGCTTAAAAACAATTTATTGGCTGATGGCTTTTTGATTCATTATTATTTTTCCCACTACTACTATTCTTGTATCAGGAACCGCCGGGAGAAGATCACACATCTTGACGGGGATTAACCCTAATAAATTTGTGAGAGAATAAATAAAAATTTATTTAAGTTCTTTGTCATCTATGCATTTCAAATGTTCTCTGGGCTCAGTTGTCTCCTCTTTGGCCTTTAGCTCTGTTCTGTTGTGCTATGCAAAAGATGGGTCGAGTAAAATTTTAGGTGCGTATCCGTAAGCTTAAATTGTTTGTCTGCTATTTGATTGGAAATTTTGCAATATCGAATGATTTTAGCTCCCGTAGCAACGCACGGGCAAGCACCTAGTGATACTTACAAGGGACTAGGCAGAAGACTTAGAGATCAATGTAACAACCAAGGAAAAGAATTTTAGCCACCTTGCCAAATGGTGACTTATCATCTTACTGTATCTACCTTCATGTCTGGAATACCAGACTTGAAAAGCCACCGATTTCATCTCTGTCTTCTAACAGTAGAAAAGCTACAACAATCCATTTACATGAATTACTCCTACTGATTAGCCACTTCTTCAGAGGCACAGTTACATGAGTGTTCATAACTTCTGCCACATTGCGTTTTTCATGTGTATAATATAATTAAGATGAATACGGGAGCTGGCCGGTTTGGTATCCATGGACATTTGATCGCCAAAGGTGTAACTGTAGCTGGCTGCATTGCATGTTTCATGTCTATAATTTTCTTTTGACAACCTTGTCATGTCAATTTCAAGGAGATATATACTGATCCAGAAGAAGAATATCGTATGAGGTTTGTCAGTTTTCAGGAAAATATATATGTAAACAAGTTAATCAATTCATTTCTTAGGCCGCTCATCCTCTTCATCATCTTTTCTCTTTGCGAGAAAAAAAGGAAATAGACACAAATGCTTGCTACACGTACGAGCAATAACAACAATGGTCCTATTTTTTCTGGCGTTTCTTAGGGCAGGGATCCATAAGGCATGTTGCAGTCGGCGGAGTTTTCCTTTTGCATAAATTAGCAATCCATTTTCTAACCTTCCAATTCATATGCTCGCACATCTTGTGGCTGCCATCATCAACATGAAGTTCTTCAAGAACCTGAGAGTTCTCAGCAAAGAATTTGGCGAGCTGGACCCCGAAGCAGTTTGGTACATCCATCCGAAATTGCAAGTTCACTCTTCTTAGGCTTCTCTGCAAGCAATTGAATGAACGCTCGCTCAATCCAGGGACATCTGAAACCTCGTCAAAGGCCTTATCATCATCATCTCTACCCGACGAAATCGGTTGCCTTTTACGCCGCCGGAAGTGGTTGTAAGACTTGTCGAAATCCAGCTGAGCCTGGTTTCCTACCGAAGATTGCAAAGACGATTCTCCTGACACAATGTCAGTCACTTTGAGATGAAGATCACACACCACCGGGCAGCATTGGAGCAAGTTCCCTATCGCAAACCCCGCCATCTTATTTGCAGGTTTGTAGCGTGCTTCTAGTTCAAGACGCTCCACATTGTAGAACAACGACTTGATTATTAGATCATCTTGCTCCTTCTTGTCTACTACTGCAACGCGATCGATCGCGAAATCCAACTCCAGCTTCAAGACCTTTACCATATGAAAATTCTGAGTAACAAACTGCCAGAAGTGTGCACGGATGTTACCTACATCTCCGTACTGGTACCCGGCGAAGTGCAAATCTGCTCGAACCATCCTGGATGGTTCATGTGGCTTGAGCAAGAGTCTATTGTGAACATATCCCTTATATCTAAAGTATCTCACCCTTGGCAGGTCGAGCTCTAACATGGCTTCCTCTTCCTCATGTGGCCAGCTGCAATCTTCAAAGACAAGAGCAGTAACCGCAGGGCAGAGGAGACGGTGATGGCGTTGCACATCGCCAGCAGTTCTTTCCTCCTCGAATTTGAAGGATTCCAAATGCAAGGTGATGAGTTGCGGCGCCGTGTCGATGGTGTCCTGGAGACAGCCGAGAGAGACGTTGCAGCCTTGCAGCCGCAGAGCTGTGAGCCTGGGGAAGATGGTGCCAGGCGGCGCCGGCGTCAGGTAGGTGCAGTTGACGAGTTGCAGATCACGGAGAGTCTCGGATGGCAACGAGGCGAGGTGGAACCAGTAATGATGTTGAGACCTAGGATCCGGGCAATAATTGACGGCGGCGACGCGGAGTTCCTCGAGGTGCTGGGCGGACGGGTGGGCGAGCGCGAGGTCGATCATGCTATGCTCAATGGGCGATCTGTCAGGGACTATCAGGAGGATGAAGACCATCTTGTCCGCCTCAACGTTGAAGGTGAGCCGCTTGAGGTGGCCGTCGGCGGCGTCGAGCGCCGCCTTGACGGCCGGGAAGAAGATCCTGAGTTCCTCGAAGGTGACGGTGCCGGAGCCGTGCGTGCGGTGATACGAGCGCCAGTCGTGGTTGACGGCGCCGGACGTGCGCCACAGCGTGCGCCACCGCCGCGAGAGCACGGCCGTGGACGCGCCCTCCTTGGCCGGCGCGAAGTAGAGGATGCGACGGAGCAGGTCGTCGGGGAGGGCGGACAGGCGGTCGGCAGCGGTGGCGGCCATTGTAGGCGTCGTATGCGGCGGCACCAGGCTGACGCTGTCCGGAAATTTGACGAGATGTTTCGGCGAGCGATAGATTTTGGCGATCTGGCCTTGAGATTGTTAATTTCTGAAAAAGCTGGATTTTTTCCAGGGATCTATTTGGGTTGCGTACATCTCCAGCAATAGATGCTACAACAGATTTGCAGCTCTCTGTGGCAACTTTGATGGAGGTTGGCCCCGGAAGTCTGGACCTAGAACACGTCACAGCCTGGCCCGCTTGGCCTTCGTATCGCATCGTGCCTAGAAGAATCAGCCCGCGGCGACCCATCGTGCATCACATGTTGTACATGTCATGCCATTGTCGTGCCATTGCCATATCGGTTCAAGCACGATCCTGGATTTTATCTTTTTATTTAGCTACAACATACTATAATGTCATTAAATTGGTCTCTTTTGAACTATATTTGTAGAATACAAAGCTATTCTCTATATATTTAGGTCTCTTTAGAGCTTCTTTTTTGCTCATTAAACCCCTTGTGTCTCATGTCAGTCCGGGTGCGACCCAACTTTTATGTTGTGTCGTCTGATGAGCTAGATATGAAGACACAACACGGCCCAAGTCTCATCACTTGTCGTATCATGCCATGGACCGTGCCTCAGGTTCTCAACCATGGCGAGCTGCAAATCCCTTCAAGAACGGGAAGGACTCTTACGAGGAAGATGGCTTCAATTAAGAAGAAATACCACAACAAGCTAAAGTCCATTCCTATAATACATCAAAGCATATACTCCCTCTAACTAATAATAACTAAAAAATATTTAAAAAGTATATTAATATAACTAACCGAGATTTTCTTGATGTATCATTTCATTGTCAATTTTGATATTTTTTTACTATAGATAGTAAATGTAAGAAAAAATTGACCTTGACTAAACCGAAAATACCTTATATATATGGACATGCACGTGCATGTAGTCCGTTGGAACCACATATGCCTATGCCCACAACTTTGCTTAAGAAAAAGATAAAATCACCTGCACTATGACTACCATTAATAAGAGACTATTGCGTTGAAAAGTTAAGGGTAAAATCACAACTAAAGTTCATAGTTGGGTTAAGAACACAAGTATCTCTAAACTTAATTATTAAGTAACATGAATTATGCTTGTATATAGTGCAAATCTACTAGAATCATCGTATCTGAAGTACCGCAACCTCGGAACGTCGAGCACTCTATCACATTCCTTCCAGCCCGGCCATCTGCATTTTTCCAGCACAAGAGCGGTGACCGTAAGGCAACAGAGCCGGTAGCCTCCTACTTCGCCGCGTGTTTGCCATCTCGCGAAGGAGCAGGCTTCCAAACTCAACGCGTCGAGCTGCGGAGTGGCATCGATCACGCCCTGGAGATCCTCGAGCAAGGCTCCGCACCCTTGCAGCCGCAGCCGCGTAAGCCGCGGGAACACCGCGGCGGCGCCGGCCACGAGTTTGCCGCAGTTGACGACGTGGAGCGAGCGAAGCGCCTCGGATGGCAGGGAGGCGACGTCGAGACGGTACAAGGCTTGGTGGTGGCCGCCGGAGGGAGCAGCCGAGACGCGGAGCTCCTCGACGCGCCGCGCCGCCGGGTGGGAGACGACGGCGCCGACCAGGTCGTGCCGCCCGCCGAGGGTCAGGAACAGCCCGGCGGTGAAGGAGCTGCCGGCCTCCACGTGGATGGTGAGCCTTGTGATTGTGGCGCCGTCGTGGCCGGCGAGCGCCGCCGCGGCGCCGTGGAGGAAGGCCTCGCGCTTGCGGGGGAGGAAGCCGCTGGCGCCGTGCGCGCGGTCGTAGGAGCGCGTGTCGAGGTTGACGGCGCCCGAGCTGCGCCACAGCGGGCGCCACCGCCGCGACAGCAAGGCGGTGGACGCGGCCTCCTTGGCCAGCGCGAAGTGGAGGATGCGCCGCAGGAGGTCGTCGGGGAGGTCGGAAAGGCGGTCGACGGCGGCGTCGGCCATCGCTGACGTATAGTAGTGTGCTGCGGCGGCGCCGAGCGACTGCGTGTATAGAGCTGTATTTTTGGCGGCGTACTCCGATCTACTAGTAGCTTAGGAGCCGGATCTATAAATAATTTCGGTGAAGGCGCGTCGTGTGCCTGTCCGTGGATGCATGGAACACCCGACGCCGAAGAAGATTTTCGGAAGTCGGAATTGGATGTCTGCCGTGAGTCGGCGGCCACCACGCCCGCGCGCAGAGCGTACGGCGCGGTCGTAGGGCGGCGTGGGTTTGTAGCTAAACAGCAGAAAATGACAATGTTAGATAATTCCGGCTTGGTCAGTTGGCTAAGTAAATAGTTAGCCGCACTAGTCATTTGTTCGGTTGATAATTAAATTACTGACCGAATTATAATGGGTTTATCTTAGCTATTAGCGTGTGCTCAATACGTATTGCAGGTATAACATCCGGCAAACCAAGCAGGGCAATTATTTTCATGCTGCAGAAAGACGTGAGCTTCCGAGACTTTTGCGCGATGGAAATTTTTATGCGTTCGAGTTAAGGATTGTTGGAGGCGCGTATCCAAGACTATGCAAATTATGCGTACGAGTTAAGGATTGTTGGAGGCGCGTATCCAAGACTATGCAAATTAACCGGCAAGAAAATCAGGACGCGTACATATATACATGGGGATATATGTACATGTGTGAACATGGCCGAATAAACTTAGTAGTTTGGAGATCGAATTATATTAGATTAGCATCGAGATTTTGTGCTTAGTTGAGTCGGACTCATCTAGGCGAAAGACCAAGCTGCCGCTTATAAATATCAGGGGTTATGGCCGGTTGTAAGGCATCATCCAATGGGAATATATCAATACAACTTCAATTTACCTATTTTCGTTTTCCTTTACGTGGTTTCTCGTAGTCCCAATCTTCTTCTTCACCTCCAACCTGCAAGGGCTTCCAAATTTCCTTATGAGCTTTTCTAATTTTTCGTGGTTTTGCATTCATCCATCTGGTGGCCTTCTTGGGCTCAAATTGGTACTTGGCGGGTTTGATTCTTCCAGCTCTTGATATTATAAGTGATTTGTCCGGTGGCTTAAAGGATTACCATTTCTAATAGGTCATGTTTGGTTTTCTTACAAGCTATAGCTGGAGAGAACTTGATAAGCATATGAATTTTGTTCCTAAATTTGTATCATCGTTGTATCTGATAACCTAGCTCAAAAGATCGTCGTAAATAATTAAGTTTTAATGATTTGGTCACTACATATATTATGTAAAATCATAATTTATTGTGAAGAACTAGCGAGTTCAAAAGTTATATCTGCAAAAACAAGATCAGAGCACCCGTTCCACAAACAAAATATCAAAATCCATTAATGTTACACTGTAGCCATCCTTCAAATCATGCATGTTAAATTAGTCATTGCATTTACTGCTATATAGCAATGATACCAATCTCTTTTCACATAAATGCCTCTAAGAATATCGATACGAATATCAACCTTTATGCCACCTTCTATATTATTACAAAATTTACAATAATGAAAAACATGCATTATTTTGATAAACATTCTAGATGTTTTCCTCTATAAGACCTCAAAGGTAACAACTGATGTGAAGAATAGAAGTGAAGGAAGTTCTACTATATAAGACTTTTGGCCAAATGTTTTGAAAATAATGACATGCTCATTATAAGCAGCTATTCTATTACTTTCTAATATAACTATTATTATATCAAAAGTATCTATATTAATTATTTCCATATAGATCATAAATGCATAACACAATTATGTACATGTCTCATATTGCTTGGGTACTTCCCTACTCCTTATGTCCATAAATATAGTGTCTATTTAGTTTTGTCTTAACTCTTAAGTCAAAATTTAGAAACTTGACCAATAATATATAAAAATATATTGATTGAGACTAAAAGAGTTACATATTATGATAGTCTATTTCACGATGAATTCAATGACATCATTTTTGTTTTTTAATATTTATATTTTTTCAAAGTAAAAAAAAATGACTTAGGACAACTAGATGACACTATTTTTGTGGACAGAGGGAGAACTATTGACGCGGCATGAATCTCACTGTAAACGCAAACTTGTCGAGTCTTACTATATTGGTGACACTGCTTTCTTTCCACAACATTGCTCAAGGTGTGAACAATATTAATTTTCATGAGTTTCCATATAGATTGTAAAGTATCTTGTTTCGGCTTGAAGTCAAGATGAGAGAGGGCTCTCCACTCTCCATTCTCCACCTAGGCTATTTGGCCATATTTAAAAGAGTGAATTGCACAAAACTATAACTATTTGTGTCAAGGTTTCAAAAAACTACAACTTTTGGAACCTATTTCAGAGAACTACAACTATTTTGACCATGGGTTTTAGAAAACTACAACTTTTTTGTTCGGCCTCACATGTCAATCTCTCACTTTGAGAACACTACCACTTGGGCGGCTAACATGTAGGGTCGGGCAAAAAAATTGTAGTTTTCTGAAATCCATGATCAAAATAGTAGTATCTCTGAACTAAGTTCCAAAACTTGCAATTTTCTGAATCTTTGACACAAATAGTTGTAGCGTTGTGCAATTCACTCTATGTAAATGATCTAAACAGTAAAGTGAGGACTAAGACTGTCTCCAACGGAGACCCCTTTCCAGCTATAAACACCCAAAATGGGTCAAAAAAGGGTAAAAATCATCTCCAACGGACGACACAAACCGGCCACCCAGTTTCCGGGCCGCCCCCTCCGCGACGCAGCGCTGCGTCGCCTGCCCTCGCCACCCAGCGCCGAATCGTTTCTTTCCTTTTCCTTTTCTTTCTCTCTCGCTCTCGCTCTCGCTCTCTCAATCGCCGGCCGTGGCAGCGCGGGGTCCGGCGAGGGCGCGGCAGCGCGGAGCCCCGGCGAGGGCGGCGGCGCGGCGCGAGGGCTGTTTTCGCCTCCCTCTCTCCCGAAACGCAGCGCCAGCCGGATCTGAGCGAGCGCCGCCCCAAGTCCCATCTCCCTCGACGAGCTCCCTTCCTCCGGCAAGCCCGCACGGCCGCACTCCTGCGCGACCTGCGCGACCTGCGCGACGGAGGAGCCGGGGCGGAGGAGCTGCACGACCTGCGCGGCGGAGGAGCGGGCGGCGCGGGTCGGCGGCGCGGGAGGGGGTCGCGGTGGCGCGGGTGGCCGCGGCGGCGCGGGAGGGGGTCGCGGGGGCGCGTGGTCGTCCTCCATGGGCTCCGCTGGCCCCGGCGGCGTCGCCTGCCCCTTCTCCGTCCTCCATGGCGAGCTCGCGGAGGCGCGAGGGGGTCGCGGCGGCGGGCGAGCTCGCGAAGGGCGCGGTGGCGGAGCGGGGCTGGTGCCGCGCGGTGGCGGAGCGGGGGCGGGCCACGCGGTGGTGGAGCGGGGGCGGGTGCCGTGCGGTGCGCCGGTGGAGGAGCCGGGGTGGGCCGCGCGGTCGGAGGAAGAAGGTCTCGCTGATTTGTGTCTCACCGTTGGAGATTGAACTCGTTGGGTGTCGTATGGTGAGCACTGTTCATACGCAATTTGGGTATGGGTCACCCCGAACCGTTGGAGATAGCCTAAAGAGATAGCATATGGACCACTTCGACCAAGTCGCATGCGTGTGATGCACCGAATCGTGATCCCGCTCCTGGAGTCGGCTACTTTTCGTGGTGGCTTGTGCCTGTACGAGAAACACAAAAGTTTCCGGCGACGAGCTCCATCTCATCGACTGTAACGTCCTGATTTTCAGATTTTCGAATAATATGGTTCATCTGATCGCCGGCGCGTCCCACTTTCAGGACGCATGCACTCATCAGAATATCAGATTCCGACCCTTTTTTTTTTTCGGACTCATTGTGGGCGTTGAATTCAGCGGTGAACCTTAGGCAGCACAAAGAACTCGAGAAGTCCATCTCGTACGGCACATGTGCTGGAATCTGTACTCAGTACTCGTCCTGTTTACTGTTTATTTATGCTCGTATATACATGTGCAAATCTACTAGAATCATCGTATCTGAAGTAGCAATCATCGTATCTGAAGTAGCGCAATCTCGGAACGTCGAGCTCTCTGTCACCTTCCTCCCAGCCCGGCCAGCTGCAATTTTCCAGCACAAGAACGGTGACCGTCGGCAAGCAGAGGCGCCGGTAATATCCGATGCCAGTCGGCGAACCATCATCGCGCGTTCGTCTTCTCGTGAACGAGCTGCCTTCCAGACGCAAGGTGTCGAGCTGCGGAGCGGCGTCGATCACGCGCTGGAGATCCTCCAGCGAGGCTGCGCACCCTTGCAGCCACAGCCGCGTAAGCCGCGGGAACGCCACGGCGGCGGCGCCGGGCGGAGCCGCGGCCACGAGGTCGCCGCAGTTGACGAGGTGCAGGTCGCGAAGCGCCTCCGACGGCAGGGAAGCGACGTCGAGACGGTACATGCCGTGTGGTCGCTGATAGCGGAAGCGAGGGCGTGGTCGCCGGCGTGAGCCGCCGAGACGCGGAGCTCCTCGACGCGCCGCGCCGCCGGGTGGGAGACGACGGCGGCGACCAGGTCGTGCCGCCCGCGGAGCGTCAGGAACAGCGCCGCGGTGAAGTGGCTGCCGGCCTCCACGTGGATGGTGAGCCTCGTGACTGTGGCGGCGTCGTGGGCGGCGAGCGCGGCCGCGGCGCCGCGGAGGAAGGCCTCGCGTTTGGGCAGGCCGAAGCCGCCGGCGCCGTGCGCGCGGTCGTAGGAGCGCGTGTTGAGGTTGACGGCGCCCGACGCGCGCCACAGCGGGCGCCACCGACGCGACAGCAAGGCGGTGGACGCGGGCTCCTTGGCCGGCGCGAAGCGGAGGATGAGCCGCAGCAGGTCGTCGGGGAGGTCGGAAAGGCGGTCGACGGCGGCGGCCACGACGTTGTTTTTTGCTGCGGCGGCGCCGAGAATTCAGGTGTAGTCCGGATTATTCTAGGCCTTCGATGTCGTCACGGAAGCTGTTTCTTTGGCGGTGCACTCCGTTGTAGCTGTTTCGAGACGTGCGTGGTGGTCATGCAGCTCCTTCCCGTTTCGAGCCTTTTGAGTCGGAGCGCCGATTGGTCAACTCACCCGTTTCGAGCCGCACGTCCCGGATCGAACCTGGTCCGAGTTTGCAGGGCAAGCCATCACCCTGTCGTCGCGAGGACACCGCCATAGGCCCATAGCTCCACGCCGTGGCTGGTGGCTCGCCCTGGTCTGTGGTCTGGATGTTGCTCTCTCTCGAACCATCCTCAGATGCATCTCGGCCGGCGCGTCATGCTTGCCTCGCGGCGGGCGTCGTGCCGCCGACTGCTCTAGCTGCGCTCCACGCCTCCACGCCTGAACCGTAGACGTGCGCGGTCGTCCGACACAGGCCAGGATCGACGAAATCGACGCCTGTTTGATCTTATATAGAGGCACTAGTCAGGCTGTCACCAGTCGGCCGGCCCGATAGACAACTCCGCGGCAGCGCCTCTGCTTCCGTAGGATCTCGGTCGTGTCGCCCGTTCCAGTGACAGCACTCTGCAATTGGTTGGTGTCTTGCTGCTGTGTCGTCTCCCTCCCCGTGCCTCAGCATCTACGCCAGGGCCTCTGCTTTTTCTGCGATTATTGGTGCCAGTATAGTCAGCAGGCGATAGCAGTGGCATGCATGGTGGTCGACCGCATGGAACCTTTGGTCCAGTCAAGAACACAAGGGAAGAAATGATCATTCTATTTCTACAGCTGTAAAAAGGCAAAGTTTAGAAGAAGCAATATCAGTATCTTGAGCGTATGAACCCAGTCAACATTGGTGACACGTGCAATATATCATGATTGCTCATAACTATCTCGTAAACACTGCGGCAAATCTTCCCTGAAAAATGTAACTAAATCAGAATTTCAGATTAACAAAAAATGATTAAGCTTGAATAAGTTTGAAAAACAAAAAATATATATATTTGGTGATTCACATTGTATGGCCTCAAATTTGTACTACTAAATAACATTTTTCAGTTTATAAAAGCAAAATTTCGGCAAATTTGTACTACCAAACACGAGCCCGCATCGAACCGAATCAAACTGAATGAAATTTCGCCCCAAACTAGTCCAGCCCAGAGCACAATCCCCTCCGCTGGTTTTCTTCCATTTGAAACTGCAGGACACTTCCTGTGCACATTCGGACGCTGTTCGTTAAAAAACAATTGTGATGGGCATTGCTTCCATCCGTCAATGTCAGAAAAGTGCTCAAAAGATTGTAGAACAAAGAAAAAGTACTACTCCGTCCGTCCCACAACAACTGGCGTTTAAATTTTGTCCCAGAACAAATGACATTGTAGCCAATTTATGGCGAGCTAACATGGAATTTGTAGAAAGTTGATTCGGTGCATGGGTCATGCACAATATTAAAAGGCAGGCAAGCGTAAGTAAAGATATTGTTTCCCTTTAGTTGGCTTATACTAGATATATTATCACTAATAATTAGGGGTATTGGGTCATTTTTGCTCCACTCCTAATCTGTCTGACATTTTCTATGATGTCAAAAGTGCTCTAAAACTGCTCATGACGGCAACAATTGTGCTGCATTCATATATAGTGTGCATGCTTGAACACAGTATAATACATGAAATAAATATTGTAACATTCACGATTATGCTCCTGCTGCCATGACTTCGAATGACATGCAGACAGTCCCACAATACCACATAGACAAAAGTAACAAATGACAAATGTTCTACTTTACATAGATGGATGAATAGAAAATAAACTTATTTACGTTCACATCCATGATTCTGCCCCTATTGCTGCCATGACCAACTTGAAGACAAGAGCTGCAACTGACATAAGGATCACCTGATTAGTTCACCTGGAAGATGTCATTAACAAACCAAATTCTATGGAAAAAGAAACTTGCCATCAGAAAGCACGCATTCTGTAGATTGTTCAGGGTAGAGAACAACAATGTTTGTGGAAATCACAATTTATTTACCTTAATATTCTTCTCCGTATGCTTGTACATTTAGTGTTTTGTACGCACAAGACGTTCCAGCATCTACGGGTCTAATGAGCTCCTTGTGTCTCCAAGTATATATCCTTCCTCCACAACCGAACGCTGATTTCGAAGCCACCGTGCTGAAGGGGGATGGAAAGAAAATCACGGGCCATAGCTGCCAAGATGTGAAACTTTTCTGAATGACTCTCACACCACACTAATACTTCTCTGAATTAAGAAGAAGCACATAGCTATGTTGCTTTAATTAATTAATCAAAGCTTTTTCTCAATATTGCAGATTGTGTACACTAACTAGCATCTGACTTACAAGGGACGAGCAACAAGTACATGCTAAAATACTTACAGAGATCAAAGGTAAGTAAGGCTTCTGATCGATGGAGGAATTGTGCCCCTCAACAGATTGCTTTTCGGAAACATTGATTTTTGTTCCAGTAACCTTTAGATTTGTATTGTAGTATCAAGAAGTAAGGGAGAGAAAATTTTCCTTGGCTTGTATAGAATAAGATATATATGGGTACTGTAATTATTTTCTTAATTTTTTATTTAATGTTCCATGTGCCATAATATTCAATACTTTGAGATGCATCTCCGAGAATCTTTGTATGTGTGTGCCGCACGTGCATCATACTAGTAGGAGCAAGGGTCTAGGCTAATGTGTGTATGGAAGTTCTAGCATATAAATTTTGTTCCTACATGAATCATCTTTATACATAATTCCTAGTTTAAACAATAATAATAATTATTATGTTTTTGCGATGTGATCTCTACACACATTGTGCAAAATCATAATTTTTTGTGAAGAACTAGCGATTTAAAAAGTTATATGTGTAGAAACATTATTAGAGCACTAGTTCAACTAACAAATACCATATATCCAAATAAACTAGCTAGTGTTATAGTATAGCCATATCCTTAAAAACTTGCAGGTGAAATTAGTCATTGCATATACTGCTGTGTAGCAATTGTAACAATCTCCTTTCACGGGAATATGTAACTTTAAGAAATATCCTTACAAATATCAACCTTTATGTTATAGTCTATATAATATTGCAAATTTTATAGAAATGTCAAACATGCATTATGTTGATGAACATTCCTGAAGTTTTTCTTTGGAAGAGAGACCTCGAAGGTAACAACAAATGTGAAGACTAGAAGTGAATGAAGTTTTTACTATAAAGTTTTGGCCAAATGTTTTGAGAATTATAGCATTCTTAGTATAAGTAGTTATATGTGACAGTAACTAATAGAATACCTATATTATTCGACGAAAAGAGAAATTTCCATATAGAGCATAAAAAACGCACAAGACAATGTTATGTCTCGTCATATGACTCATAACACTTGGGTACGTCCCTACTATTGAAGTGCGTGTCACCGTAAATGCAAGCTTGTCGAGCCACTTTTGAGTATGACAAACACTTTTGGTGACACTGCTTGCTCCGCAACAATGCTCAACACGTGTCTCAGGCCTTGGCAATGCACCACGATGCTGCTCCGGAGTCAGCTATTTTCCTTGGTGGCAAGCCTGGGCGCGCGCGGAATTCGATCAGAAGTTTCTTGGACGTCGTTGATGTTTGCCAGCTTCAGGAGTCTGCGCGACGAGCTGACGTGGGTGGCTTCCGGCGTTCACTGTCGCGTACGGCAGCAACTGAGGAATCTTGGACGTGGGCGTGGCTGTCGGAGTGAGCCGCCAAGACACGGAGCTCCTCGACGCGCCGCGCCGCCGGGTGGGAGTACACAAGTCACACAACGCCGCCGAGCAGGTCGTGCCGCCCCGCCCGGCCGCGCAGCGCCAAGAAGATGGATGGTGAGTCTCGTTAGTAGTGGCACCGGGCCGTCGTGGTGAGCGGCGCCGCAGAGGAAGGCCACGCGCTTAGGGAGGCTGAAGCAGCCGGCGTCGTGCGCTCGGTCGTTGAGGTTGACGGTGCCCGACGCCCGCCACAGCGGGAAGCGCAGTGGCGCTCCCAGTCGCGGAAGGGCAGCCACTGCAGCCGGAAAACCTGCAGGGAGGAATTCTTGAAAATGTCAGTGTCCTCTCTCATGCCCTCGCGGTATCTGGGCCCTGGAGAAAATCAGCACGAGGAGCTCACCAGCCTCTCCTCGCCATCGACCTCAGTCGTCCCATCCTCCGCGCCACGCTAGCTCTCCAGTTCAACAGCCGCGCAGCTCCCTCCCGAGCCTTTGACTCCGACCGGCGACAGGTCAACAAGCCGGTTCCGAGCCGCACGTCCCAGATCGAACGGACACCACGACCCAGGGGTTGGTCGCTATTTGAAACAGCGACACGCCCCAGTCGGTGTTTGCACTTGCAGGGCACGCTGACCGAGACCGCCCCAATAGAATTTCCAAAACTACAACTACGCTTGTATTGACAATTTTAATACTACTAAACATTTGGCACAAATCTTTGAGGTTGCAAATTGGATCCCATGGATCAAAAATCAAATGCAAACACCCTCCCTCACCCTCCTGCTAATTTTTTGCTAGTTGATAAGATATGAAAATGGATGACGAATAAGTTGGTAAACATATATATGATATTGAACAGTTCCACAAAACAAAACAAAAAAAATATTATACATTCTTATAGCTAGTATCATTAATCAAATAAAGTTGGATCTTTTGTACTGTAAAACCCATGAAGTCCATTATCTTATAGATATCCAAATTTCTTATTGAATATAGGCAATGAGCTTTACTCCCGCAACATCAGAATGGTGATATCGGGTCCATGTGCTTCATCCTAAGAGTAATGATCTAGGTTGAATAAGCCTCACATTGTCCATAAATAGTGTTGACTTCTGCAGGTTTCATCTCTAGCCTACCCCAACTTGCTTGGGATAAAAAGGCTTTGTTGTTGTTGTTGTAGTGTTGACTTCTGCATTTTGATAAGCATATGAATTTTGTTTCTAAATTTATTTGTGTCATCGTTGTACACGATATCCTAGTTCAAACCATCATCGTAAATAAGAATGTTTTAGTGACATGCTCTTTATATATTATGCAAAGCATAATTTCTTGTGAAGAACTAGCGATTTCAAAAGTTATATCTGCAAAAACAAGATTACAGCCCTTGTTCAACGAACCAGTATCCAAATCAGTTAGTGTCATACTATAGCCATCCTTCAAAAAATGCATGTTAAGGTTATCATTACATCACAGCTATATAGCAATGGTCAATCTATTTTCACATAAATACCTTTATGAAATATTCTTACAAATATCTACCTTTTATCTCATCTTCATTAAATAGTCCAAGAATTACTATAATGACAAACATGCATTATTTTGATGAACATTATATATAATAAGTTTTCTCTATAAAACAAAACCTTAATGGTAACAGTAGATGTGAAGACTAGAAGTGAAGAAAGTTCTGCTACATAGGACTTCTGGCAAAATGTTATCATAACATTCTCATTAGAAGTTGTATATCAGAGGCACCTATATATTCAATGGAAAGAGACCATATAGATCATAAATGCATCATTATATGTCTCATATCACGTGGGCATTTCACTACTATTGATGTGGTATTTGTCTCATTGTAAATGTGCCCCATATGGATCGCTTGTCAGGCTAATTTGAGTATTACTAATCCGCAAACAAATGCTCAACACGTGAAATATGTTAATGTTCATGAGTCCCATATAGATTGTAAAATATCTGGTTTCGGCCGGAGGTCGAAATGAGACAGTGCCCTCCAACCTTATGGCTGTTTGGCCATTTAAAATGATAGCAATATAGTGAGGATTAGAAAGAGAGCAAATGAGCCGCTTTGACGAAGCCGCACGCATGCTGGCTGGCTTTAGCTATGCGACCACGATCCCGCTCCGGAGTCAGCTATAATTTCTGTAGCACCTTGTGCCTGGGCGTGGAACACAAAATTCAGTTTTTTGGGCGTCGACGTCTGCCGGGAGTCTGCATGCGCGACGAGCTGGGATGTGGGCGGCTTCCGGCGTTCAGTCGCAAATGGGCAGCTACTGCCGGAAAAGAAGGGAGGGAATTCTCGTCACAGGTGGCAGGCAATCGAGTGTATGTCGGACAATGCAACACAACGGCCGCCCGGCGACACCAGCTAGGGCCACGCCGAGCACACTTCGCAAATGGGCGATCCATGCATTGAAGAAAGATAGAGACGCGCGCTCCCAGCGGCAGCCTCTCCTCGCCCTCAGCCTACGCCGCAACCTGATCTGCAACTCTCCATATCGAGGCATCGAGCCTTTGCTCATGGCCAACGACTAGTCAGCCCACCTAACCCAGTCACCCGTAACCCCGTTCATGGACACACGTACGTGACGGATGAGAGAATCACCCCTGGTTGGCGTTTCTCAAGTCCCCGTCGTCGGGAGGAGAGGACGCCGCCACAACTGCATGCCATGCTGCCTCGCCGGACCACCACCGTACACGCTCCGGACGTTTCTTGCTCTCCAGATGCTCGGCGAGGACGCCTTATCAGTTTACATCTCCGACCATCCTTTCACTAGCTTGCAGCTAGCTGCTCCCTGGCCAGCGCGTCACGCTTGCAACGTACCCGGCGGCGTCGTACCGGCGCCGGTCACTACAAGAAATGGAATCTTTACCGACAGTTGTTGTAGAGGTGGCAACAGTTTTAAGTCTCTTCAGTATTTTACACAAATGGCCTACAGTTTTCTAATACAAAATTACATCTTTCCCAACAGTTTTGACAATTACCCACAATATCATTCCCAACAAAGTCATTACCTACAGTTTTGAAAATAGCTAATCAAGTTTACTAAAACTGTTGGCCACTTCAAAATAAAAACTGTCGGAAAAGATTACCATTCTTGTAGTGGGTGCTCGCGAGTCGTGCCTGAATCGATCGCCCCTGGTGGTTGGCCATGCACACAGGCCCGAAACCGATCGAGGTCATCGCGAGCTCGTCCGAACTGGAGTTGGAGGCGCTAGTCAGCTGTTGCCGAGCGGCCGGACGGACGACGACGGCGCCATGTTCGTAGCGGCCATGCATGGCGCTTAATGAATTGTGGCCAACGTCCGTGCCGGTCCGCTCGAGGTGGCCTCTCGCGGCGGAACATGGGACGGCGGCGCTCCGTGTTGTCCGTCGTTGCAAGCCTGCACAAAAATGCACTTGGAAGCTAGGCGCACGATCGATGTCTCCACATGCATGGCCACAGCATCTACGCCAGGGCCTCTGCTTTTGGTAGGCTCCGTTCAGCACGCACAGAGAGGTGCTACCGGCGACGTATAACCAGCATCCGTTAGCCAAGCTGAGCAGGCGGTCTATCGAGAACGGGAGTTACGGGACCGACCTCAAAGGCATGTTAGTCCCCATTTGTTTGGCGCGGCTTGCTGTGTTTTGGATCATGCTCTTTGCTATAGTATTTTCATTGTTGCTACAAACCCATATATAAACCAGTAAAAGCCACAAAAATATGGCTTATTGTAGCAAAGTGGATGGCCAGCAGGAGGGGGCATACATCGTGCCATATTAAGCGTCGGCGGTTCTTTACAAACTTTGGCGGCCAAAATGAGTTATAGAGCGTTCACACGCGAACAAAATAAGGCCTAAACAGAGATCCCTATCCCAATCCAAAACCTCGCACTTTTTTCTTTCTTCCAGCGCCGGCTCAAAGTTCTTTCTCCTACTGCCGCCCTACGCTCCTTCACTCCGAGCACTTCTCAAGAAGCACGCGCTGCAGAGGCAACCATGCTTCCAGACGCATCTCGGCTCTAGGAGCATGTACCACCCAGCTACTTTTGCCGCACAGCCGCTTACGCCGTGCAGCCGCTTTCACCGCCCAATACATATCCCGTCGTCTAGCTTCTCGCATCGACATTCTGCTCCTTTAAGATTATGCTAGTTAGTTTGTTGGTGTTGTACAAATTTCGAGCCTCCATTTCTGCTTGTCATTGCATAGTGTAGGCAATGGTTGGTCATGGTGTACTGTAGAAAGCTTGGAGTACCTAAATTATTTATTGACTATTAGTGGTCATCTTTACTCATGCCCCGTCGACAATTGCCATAGATAACCTAGCCAAACTGATGCCAGGTCCATGTGTATGGCCATAGGAGTAAAGGTGTAGGTAGAAAATGCCTCACATTGTAAATTAGTGATGGCTTCAGGATGTTGATAATGTGATTATGGAAGTTCTAGCATATGAATTTTGTTCCTAAATTTGTATCATCATTGTACACGATATCCTAGTCCAAAAAATCGTCAAAAAAAAACTATGTTTCAGTGACATGGTCTCTTCATATATTATGCAAAATTATAATTTCTTGTGAAGAACTAACGAACTTAAAAGTTATATCTCAAGTAACAAGATTAGAGCACTTGTTCAAAGATATCCAAATCAATTATTGTTATTATAGCCATCTTGAAAAACCTACAGGTTATGTTAGTCGTTGCATCACTACCATATAGCAGTGGTACCAATCTGTTTTCACATAAGTAGCTTTAAGAAATATCCATACAAATATCAACAGTTATGCGCCACCTTCTATAATATTGCAAAACATGCAATTTTTTATGAACCTCCTAAAAGTTTTTATCTCTAAAATAAAGACCTGAATGGTAACAATATATATGTGAAGACTAGAATTGAAGCAAGATCTACTATACAAGACTTTTGGCCATTTAATTGGAAATTATAACATTCTCATTAGAAATAGCAATATCTAATACTTTTCTAATAGAATTACTATATCAAAAGTGCCTATATTATTCGACATGTAAAAAGAAATTTCCATCTAGAGATCATGAATGCATAAGACAATTTCTCATATCACTTGGGCACTTCATTTCCTACTATTGATGCCACATGCATGTGTTGACTCACCGTAGATGCAAGCTTGTCGAGCTACTTGTGAGTATTACTATTTTGGTGACACTGTTGCTTGCTCCACAGCAATGCTCAAGACGTGAAATATATATGTTAGTGTTCATGGATCATGAGTTCCGTAATCCGTATAGCTAGATTGTAAAGTATCTGGTTTTGACAGGACATTGTGATGAGATAGTTCTCTCCTAGGGCTATTTGGCCATGATGTAAACAGTAGCAATATAGCGAGGACTGAAGAGATAGCAAATGGACCGCTTTGACAAAGTCGTATGCTTGCCGGCTTTGGCTATGCGCCGCGATCCCGTTCCGGAGTTGTCTAGTTTTCCGTGGGGCAAACGTGGCGGCGTGCCTGTGCGTGGAACACCAGAGTCTTCTTCGACTTCGATCGACGTCTGCCGGGTCTCTGGCAGTCTAGCGCGACGACCTGACGTGGGCGGCTTCCGGCGTTCACAGTCGCAGACGGGCAGCAACTGCCGGCCGGAAACGATCGAGGGAGGGAATTAAGTTCTCGTCGCAGGTGGCAGTGAAGCGAGTGTCGGACAGCGCAACACTGCGGCCGCGCCCGGTAACGAACACCAGCTAGCGCCACGCAGAGCACGCCGCAAATGGGCGATCTCCATGGATTGAAGCTGCCAGCGGTCGACCTCCTTGTCTGCCCGCAGGACTCAGAGCAGGGCCTGAAGAAAGAAAGCGACGCGCGCTCACCATCCTCTCCTCCCGTTTGTTCAACTGCCCGCCATGGGCCTCTGCCACACAGCAACCTTGCTGGAACTCTGGATCGAGCAGTTTCGTCAACAACTCGATTGGGCCTTTGCTCACGACCAACGACTAGCACTACGGGAAACCCCACGTTTGCCGTGTGCCACATAGTTTGCCGAGCGCTTTATCACGGGCACACGGCAAAAAGGCCATTTGCCGAGTGCCGCACTCGGCAACAAATAGGCACCCGGCATACAGTAGGTTGCCGAGTGCCACGTGGCAGGCACACGGCAAATATAACACTTTGCCGTGTGCCAGGTGGGAAACACACGGCAAACCTGTCGCCTAGCACTCGGCAAAAACCAACACTCGGCAAACTTTGACGCCCGTTAGAATTTTGTTGACGACCGTTGAACGAGGTGGGCCCGGGTACTCGGCAAAAAGGAACACACGGCAAAATTTTCATTTTTTGCCGAGTGTGCAAGCGCGGCACTCGGCAAAGGGACCTCTTTGCCGTGTGCCGGAAGCTAGCACACGGCAAAATGGCCTCTTTGCCGAGTGTTTTCCCAATTGCACTCGGCAAAGATTGTTTCAATGAATTTTTTGGGCCCCTAAATTAATTCAGATAAAAAAGTTTTGAACTGCAAAGTTGTATATTTTGACAACATCTACACTTCTTATTTTGGTATTTTTCCATTCGACAAAGCGCTAGTAAATTTGTTCAAAAATCCTAGAGCTCCCGGATAGTTTTCCGAAACACGAAGAAGGATATTTGGAATATGTGGACAACGCGTCTATAATTATTTTTGAAAAAAAAAGACCAAAATAAAAGTTGTAGATCTATACAAGTTACACATCTTTGCTGTTGAACACTTTTTTATTTGAATTCAAATTGTCGGCGGAAAAATTGTTTGAATTTCTCAAATTTGAAAATTTGAATTTTGGAAACAATTTCGGATGGAGAAATACTAAAAATGAAAGTCGTAGATCTCGAGAAGTTATGAAACTGTCATGTTGACAACTTTTTTATTTGAAATCAAATTGTCGATTTTTGAAATTTGACGTAAAATACGTTTGAATTTCTCAATTTTTGAAATTTGAATTTTTTAAACAATCTCGGATGGCAAAATTGTGAAAATAAAAGTTGTAGATCTCGAGAATTTTTGAAACTTTTATTTTGATAAATTTTTTTTTGAAATCATAGTGTCCACCAAAAAATTATCTAAAATTGAAAACTGTATGCTGTAAAAAAAAATGAAACTCAAATGTTTGCCGAGTGCCGCGAGGGGAGCACTCGGCAAACATTTAGTTTGCCGTGCGCCGGATCGGTGGCACTCGGCAAACCCGGTAAACACTTAGCCGTTTCAGGCCTTCTTCTTTCTCATTTCTTCTCCCACACGCGCACGCTTCTCTTCTCTTCTCCCACCGCCGCCCGCCGCCACCGCTGTGCCCACCGGCCCCCGCCTCCTCAGCGACGCCCGCCGCCGCCACAGGTCTCCGCCGCGCCACCCGTCTCCCGGCCCCGCCCGACGCCGCCGAGTCCCGGCCCATCGCCCGGCCCCGCCCGACGCCGCCGCCACGTCGCTCGGCCCCGCCCCGACGCCGCCGAGTCCCGGCTCCGCCCGACGCCCCACCCCCGCCCATCGGTCCCTGGCAGTCGCCGCCTCTCCCCCCCCCCCCTCCTCGGCCGGCCCTCCCCAGCCGCTGCCCCCTGCCTGCTGCCCGCCGCCGCCCTCTCCGGCCGGCCGAGAGGCGAGAAGCGGCAGCGGCGGCGACGAGCGGCGCGCCACCGATCTGCACTTCACCAACGCGTCTCCGTCAGTGGTAGCCTCCTCATCCTCCTCCACTCCCCCGCGCTCCCGATTGGCCGTTTCTTTTTCCCCGTTCGGTTTTCGCTTTCCCCAATCCCTACCTCGTTTTGGTCCGGAGGTTGATGGGAGCTCCTCCTCGCCGAGTGGGAGGAGACTGTAGGGATTTGCTCACGCATGTTTGGCCGGCCTCTCTGCTTTGCTTGCTTGCGAGGACCAGAAAGGGAGGGAGAGCAGTACGAAAACTGAAAGCAAGCAAGCAAGCCGCACAGAATTCTGTTCAAATCCATACGCGGGAGAATGAATTAATTGCAGGAATGAAAGATTTGTGGCTGGCTTTCCTTCTCATTGATTGAAATTGATGTAGTATGTGCATCTGCATGACAAATTTACAATACTGCTGATATCCCCCATGAATGAGGGAATCCTTGTGGCTTCAAAATTGCAATATTTATCTCATATAATCAATGGTAACGGTATGAAAAGATTATCAAGATTCTTTATCTGAATTGACCACGTTTGCAAAGTCATATTTAATAAGTGTCCTGGTAGGGCAGGGTGCTTCAACCCTAAGGAAATATGAAATATCACATCATCAGGGAAAAATGATAAAAGGATAAATATAAACAAAAGAACGTCAAACTCCCGTTGGGGGAAACAAGAAGTGATTGTTTAGGTTTGCACTGCAGTTTTTGTCACTGATGTTATCTGTGGAGGTATATGGTGTGGTCTAGCATATTTAGTTCACTTTCAAGTCTTCTGCATATTTCTTTTTGAGGTCACTATACATACAGATTGCGCTCATCAGTACAGTTGGTGACGTGCTAGTACAGCATCCTAAGTTACAAAATAAACGACTCAGGATGGAAATGCATACTTTGACAGTGATAGCATTCCCCTGGTGATGCAAGGCCAGCCATGTGTGAGGGTGAAGTGGTCCAGAAGCACCTCCATCTGTATGTTAGAATTGCTACAGAAGTGGTCATCTGCTAGTTGATTGCCAAACTAAGAAACTTCACTACCATGTGTTCAACTGTTAGGATTTGCAGCTAATAATCTAGGCTCCTTTTTTTTCATGTGATAATTGCTGCTGAGGGCAGAAAATTAATGGATATGAAGCATAGTAATTTACCCTGTTTGAAATTGACTTTTATATATTGTATGCAAAGAATCATTTCTATGTCGAAATTTGGAATTGACTCTTGTATGTTCCGTTCTTTGCAGGAGAGGCTTGTGCACACCGTCCTCCACCGGTCACTTTGCAGCACAGCAAGGTGAGCCATAAAAGCCCCTCCTTTTTCCATTCATGTCTGTAGGTCACGCGTAACCTAGTTAGGCGTCTCCCGTTCAAAAGAGATACAGTTGGAGATATGCAGATCTTTGCATATCTAAGACTGTATCTGTTTCGAATTGTCCACGTTTTTTGGACAGCCCGAGGATGCGTAGATGGGGTTAGTTTCCATGGTTTACTTCGGTCCGAGACAGAATTTCGGCAGCACCTCCCTGTTGTTCTCCGGATACACAATCTCCCTGCGGGGACGTGTATTTGGAGAACAGCGGGGAGGTGCTGTCGAAATTCTGTCTCGAACAGGAGTAGACCTTGGAAACTAACCGCATCTACGCATCCTCGGGTGGGATTAGGACCTATCTTCACCTATTAGACAGTTGGAACATCGTGTAGATCGATGCAAATGAATTAACTTTATATTACTCGTTGATATATATCTGTTAAAGGATGGAAGACCGTGAGTGGATGTACACGGGCCGCTTAAGTCGGACTGAGTTTACCGACGAATGGATTGAGAAGTCAGAAGCTTTCATGGAACTAGCATTTGCCAAGGCTAAAGGAGCGAGTGCCACTTGGTGTCCCTGCAGCCGTTGTAACAACACGCGGCAAAAAACAAAGGATGTCATGGCTAAACATCTATGTCTGAATGGATTTACGCCAGGCTATACTCGGTGGTTGTACCATGGTGAAGCCGAACGTGTGAGAGATGACGTCGTGAGACAACGCGTCGATGATTATGATGCTGATGGTGGGGTAGAAGACATGTTACATGACTACCATGAAGCACATTTCAATATGGATGAAGAACGTAGAGAGGAGGAGCCAGAGGAGACCGCAAAGGCGTATTACGACATGTTGTCTTCTTCACAGCGACCTCTTCACATGCATTCCAAGGTTTCTCAGCTGGATGCCATTGCACGTCTAATGGCCGTAAAGTCCCAGTTCAGCTTCAGTCGAAACGCCTTCGATGTTATGTTGACAGTTATTGGCACCTTGCTTCCGGAAGGTCACATTCTGCCAAAGAACATGTATGAGGCACAGAAACTCCTTCGTGCACTTAAGATGCCATATGAGCAGATACATGCGTGTCCGAAGGGATGCATCTTATTTAGGAAAGAACACGCGGAAGCAAAATACTGTCCAAAGTGTGGATCCTCTAGGTTCATGGAGGTAGACGCTGATGGCCAAAAGAGGCAGCTCGCGGTCCCCGCGAAAATCCTACGGTACCTTCCGTTCATACCGAGGATCCAACGCCTTTACATGACCGAGGAATCCGCGAAACAGATGACATGGCACAAAGATGGAGTCCGATACAATCCCGATAAGCTTGTACATCCATCTGATGGTGAAGCCTGGAAACATTTTGATGAGATTCACGGCATAAAAGCTCTGGAGGCTCGTAATGTACGTGTGGTGTTGGCAACAGATGGGTTCAATCCTTATGGAATGGGAGCTGCCCCGTACAGTTGTTGGCCCGTTTCGTTATACCCCTGAATCCCCCCCCCCCCCCCGCCCCCCGGCGTCCTCTTCAATGACAGAACATATTCTTGTCGCTGATAATTCCTGAAAACCCGGGGAATAATATGTCTGTGTACATGGAGCCTCTGATCGATGATTTGGTCCGTGCTTGGGAGGAAGGGGTATGGACATACGATTCATCTAGAAAGGAAAACTTCAGAATGTATGTTAATTACCACTACTCTCTGCATGACCTGCCGGCGTATGGGACATTCTGCGGCCATGGTGTTCACTCCAAGTTCCCATGCCCAGTATGCAAGACAATTGTGAGGTTCATTTGGTTGAAGAAGGGTGGCAAGTTTTCTTCGTTCGACCAACACCGACAATTCCTCCCTCCTGACCATCCATTCAGAAGAGACAAAAAGAATTTCACGAAAGGTGTCGCAGTGCCCCACCAGGCACGGCCGTTCATGACAGGTGCCGAGGTGCGTGCTCAGTTAGATGCTCTCGTGGTTGATGAACAAGAAGGTGGTTTTGTGGGATATGGTGAGCTACATGCCTTCACTCAGATCTGCGGCTTGTGGAGGCTTTCCTATATGGAAGACCTTCTTCTTCCACATAACATTGACCTAATGCACACTGAACATGGCATTGGCGTTCCTCTTTTCGGAACAATCATGGACATTCCTGATAAGACAAGGGACAACGTGAAGGCAAGAGTCGATCAAGCAGCGTTATGCGATAGACCTAAGCTAGACATGGCGCCTCCTAAATCCGGCAAGTCATGGAGGAAGCCTCCGGCCGATTTCGTCCTTACGAGGCCTCAAAGGAGGGAAGTACTAGAATGGTTCAAAACGTTAATGTTCCCTGATGGGTTTGCAGCGGATCTGAGTAGAGGGGTGAACTTAACAACTATGCGAATCAACGGGGCAAAGAGTCATGACTACCACATGTGGCTTGAGCGGCTTCTTCCGGTGATGGTTCGAGGCTATCTCCCTGATCATGTGTGGCTAGTGCTGGCAGAGTTGAGTTATTTCTTCCGCCAGCTTTGTGCCAAGGAGGTATCTAAGACCGTGATTGCAGACATTGAAAAAATGGCGCCTGTGTTGCTCTGTAAGTTGGAGAAGATATTTCCACCCGGCATGTTCACTCCGATGTTTCATATGATTTTGCACCTCCCGTATGAGGCACGAATGGGGGGGCCTGCGCAGAACCATTGGTGCTATTCAATTGAGAGGTGTCAAAAGGTTCTTCGAACGAAATGCAAGAATAAATGCAAAATTGAAGCTTTCATTGCAGAGGCTTACGTTCTGGAGGAGGTGTCAAACTTCACATCAAAATACTATTCAGACAACCTTCCGAGCGTGCATTATCCAGCTCCTCGTTACAATGTTAGCGAAAACGAATCGAAGCTCAGCCTTTTCCTAGGGCAACACGGAACTGCAAGTGAAGGGACCAACGAGACCTTGAAACATGAAGAGTGGCGCACTATCATGCTATGTGTTGACCAACCTTTCCGAAGTGTTGCCGTACATGCAGTAAGTTACTGCCTAATTTTTTTTCCTAGTATTCAATATTCTGCGTCCAACCAACTTGTTCCTTGTTGGTACAGGGAGTTTATTCATGAATTCTGGCGTGGATCAAGAGAACCAACCGCACAGGAAGTTGATATCCTTATTTCAAAGGGTGCGTGAAATGAAATGCCTGATTTCATTTCTTGGTTCAAACAAAAGGTATTTAACATTTTTTCGTATCACTTACAAGTTGCTCGTACGTGCGAATAATATAACTAACGATCCTGCTTGAACTTGCAGAGCCAACTGATGCGTCTATGAGTGCCGATCTAAGACAGGTTGCCGATGGCTGTGCCTATAGGTTAGGTCATTTCGAAGCTATGACGTTAACGGGTACCGCTTTCACACAACAAGCTACGAGCAGAGTCGGCCCAATCGAAGAACCACTAATACCGGAGTTTTTACTCCAGGGGACGATGGGGTCGAGTATTACGGAAGAGTTGAAGAAATATACGAACTCAAGTTTCATGGTCCAAACCTCTTACTCCTGTCATATTCAAATGCCATTGGTTTGATCCTCAAGCAGTGAGACGGACCCCTAGTATTGGCCTAGTCGAAATTCGACAGTCATCAGTGTACCCAGGAGACGATGTATACATTGTGGCGCAACAGCCACACAAGTTTATTATAGCTCATACCCGTGCCAAACCAACGACCGGATCAAGGGTTGGGATGTTGTGTACAAGGTAGCGCCACACGGCAAACTACCAGTCCCAAACAATGAAGATTACAATATAGTGCCAAAACCCAGACGAGGAAGAGTTCTTTCAAGAACATGGGCAAGAAGAGGGTTTTCAGATAGACTTAACCGAAGAGATCGGAATGGAAGTGGAGAATGAAACGGTTAGTGACGGCGATGCCGGAGATGAGGTTCATAATGTGAACGATTTGAAATTACTTGAGCGGTTACATTTAAACCTTGCGGACGAAGGCGACATTCACTACAAGAAAACATGGTTTTAGTCACCAAGTTTTAGTGACCAAGAATATTTTTCTATATTGGTCACTAAAAGGTTGTTAATAGTGACTAAGTTTGAGATTTTTGGTGGATATACGCTTTTAGTGACTAACGTTATATGTAGTTACTAAAGTTGTGTTGGTTGCTATATAGTTTTAGTGACCAACATATGCAATTATTGGTCACTATATACATATAGTGACAAGATTTTAGCCACCAAAATATGACCAAGCTTGTTGGTGACAAGCTAGCTATAGTGACTAATAATAGACATATAGTGACCAAGTACCTTGGTGACTAATAATCATTTTTATTATAGTGATTCCTCCTCCGGCGAATGTGCAAAATGATATCGACATGCCTGATAGTGATGATGAGGCGTATGATGAAGCTAATCCCGATTATGATGATTATTTCTGATACATGTCAGGTCTTTTTAAATTATTTTCATATTTCCAATAATATATATATGTTACTTTCTAATTATATATGTTTTATTTGTTTTGCATCTGTTTGGAAGTACTGATGGATTTCATCTTTTCAATTGCAGGTGATTGATCGAAGATGGTGGGCAGAGGTGGTGTGCTGAGGTCGGTGTCGTTGCTTTACAAGAGAGCGACTGGGAAGGGGAAGGGGTCCGATGAAGCTGAGGGGTCCGGGAAGGGACGAGGGAAGGGGCGAGGCAGAGGTGGAGGAGCTGGAGGCAGGGGTCGAGGAGGCAGGAGGGACCCGTCGCCTACACCTTCCGCGCACGAGGAGGAGGAGGAGCACCAGGAGGAGTCCGAGGAGGAGGAGCACCAGGGAGAGGAGGAGGAGGAGTTACCTTCTGCTCACGGCTCTGAGGAGGAGGAGGACGAGGACGAGGAGGGAGAGGCAGAGGGGTCCGGTTCCGCTTCCGAGGACTTGCAGAGTGTGTAGTTGCGCGGTCCCTCACAGCTCCCGACTCGGCCGATTCCTCCTAACAGACGGCGATGATTCGACCCATACGCCTAGGTACGTAATTTCTAATTTTTATCTCTAACTTCTCATTTCATATGTTCAAAATCACAATAACATCTATTATTTTGTCTCATTCATTTGGGCAGGGGTTGGGACGTGATCGAGGCAGGTGATCACAAGCGCATTCCCAATGGCATCCTGGGTCTTTTGTGCAGGCTACACTTCCCTGGCATGGTGCTCTACGCCGGCAAGCAGGTGCCGGCCATGACGTGGGACCACTACAGAAACGCCGCCGATCTCCCAGATCGTGACAACAGGGTTTTTCAGCACAAGGCAGAGAGGGTGATGGAAGAGCTGTGGGTAAGTCTTCGTTGCACTGCATTGGTCAATACATCGCATTCATTGGATATTATTCAAATAATGACAGTGTACATTGCGTCTTGATGCAGGATTTCTTCAGATGCGAGCCTGGGCAGGAGGCGTTGGCGGTTCGTGTGACGAACAATGCATGTCGTAAACTCGTCAGAGACATGCATTACGAGTCGCGCGTCCAGGCCGTCATAACCTACTACGCTACTGTCCAAAAAATGAAGGTAGAAAAAAGGAGGCACGAACCATTGAGCTTACCCGAGAGCAATACATGCTGGTAAACACGAATACCGAACTCTTATGAGATTAAGTACGCTTAATTTGATCTTCTCATATTTCTATACTTGATGACGTGCAGGTGCCTCCGTGGTGGTGCGCCTCCCATTTCACGGCCTGGTCCTATATTGTCAACAAATGGTGCGAGCTCTAGTGGCATGAGACACACAACGCTTGCCGGGAGAGGGCGCTTGATGATGCCTGGGGCACCACACCATCAAGGCAACCTTACCCTTTCCCAGTACGCGGCTAGATGGGTACGTGAACTCAACTTCTTTATTTAAACACTTACTATTCTCCATAACTCCTAATCATCATTCTATTTTTCTTGTAGTCGGCGGCATATGGTGGCCAGCCTTGCGGGCAGTTGAAGGCCTTTGCTCTGTCCCACAAGGTAAGGCGACGGCCGACATCGACTACAACCCGGAGGACCCGCCCGAGGCGTACAGCAACGTTACCGTCCACAGCGCGCCTTAGTGAGTATACCTCGGCGGCAAGGGAGGTCCATGGGCCAGAGTGGGATCCGAGCACCGAGCCCCTTGATGGAGAGGTCGTGATGAGGGTGGGTGGAGGTAAGAAGCATGGCCGGTACTGAATTGGCGACAGCACAATCGATACGGCCTCTACTCCCACCCTCTCCGAGATCCGAGCAAGGAGCACGGGCTCAGCTCCGCCCATACGCCCACGGCCTAGCGCTACACAGATCCAGATTGAGCAAATGCAGGTAATCTTGGTTTAATTCGTTGTTCATTGATTGTACATGGATTGCTTTGCGTTCTAATATTGGATCGATGAAATATTGTAGGCCAGATGGATGCGAAGTTGGAGCAAGAGCGGCAGAGGATGCAGGCCGAGATAGATGCGAGCTGGAGGCAGAGCGGCAGAGGAATGACCAGCGGATGGCGCAGATGTTCCTTTACATGCAGACTCATGGTACGGTGCCACAGCCAGGGCAACTCCCTCTTCTACCACTACCTCCTCCTTACGGCGGTCATCCTCCCTTCGGCGTTTCTCCTCCCTTCTGTTGGCGATTTCTAGCATACCATTTTATATGCCAACTGCGCCTTATTTAGAGCATAAATGTTATCATTATAGGCCATTAACCTTTGATAATAGCACCATATTTGTATATATGTCGTTCTGGAGCTTTATTACAGAAACAGATGAAGAGGACGACATTCTGGACATTGTGGCTGATCTGGACCTGAAGAGAAGAGAACCAGCAGAAAAGGCCCACTGTGCCGATCGGCACAGACATGTGCCGACCGGCACATGGGACCCCAAGGCCACCGAAGCTGGCCCACCATTCAGTTTATTCTAGAAGGAAGTTATCCGAATCAATCTCGAGAGATATTCATCATGAAGAGATAAAAGATACTCGAAGATTTGAAAGAGCAACATAAGACTTGATCTCGAAGAAAACTGACTGGAAGGCCCACATGGAAGCTACCTAGGACTTCGGAACCGACTTAGGGAGGAAACCGAGCTGGACACGAGGTGTGCCGATCGGCACAGACCCTGTGCCGATCGGCACAAGGACTCTTTTCCCGAGAATCCTTTCCTTCCTGATGTACAGCCCTATATAAACTTGTAAAAGCCCTAGGGTTTCGGGATCCGCCGCCAGAGGGACAACACAGCTAGTAAGTTTAGAGCCACCGGGGCTTTGCCCCGTTCTTCATGTTCTCTAGTTGTTGATCAAGAACCATTGGTGCTAAAGAGGTGATCCATCAAGGTAGGCCTACTAGATGGTGATGTATCTTGCACTATGTATCATTGAAGTATGGTTGAATATGTGGATGAATGGTTTTGATTATTGATTGCCTGGATTTTATGGTCTTTACATGCACTTGTTCCTACGCTTAGTGACGACTAAGTATTAGATGTTATCTTAATTGTGGTGGCAAAAAGAAGTGACAAGATTCGTTCTCTCACTATCTCCATCGTGGTTAAGGTAGCATTGGGATCTTGTAATGCGCCATATTTGCACGTTGTCTCTGTACCCCACAGCCGCTAATGCATACGCGATGATCCTTGAGATGATGTGTAGAGTAGGAAGAGGTCGACCGATTAAGGCGATTGGTCGTGACAGGGCTCGTCGGAAAGAGGCCTTGACCTACCGATCTTCGGTTATCAATAATTGAGTAATCCCGTTTATGATGCTATTTGATTAAGCTTCTTGGTTACGATCTCAACTAGCAGACTTGGCTAACTTACCCCATGATCTAATCTGTTCTTAGGCTTTTCGGACAACACTGCGGACAACTTCGCCTTCGTGCCGACCGGCACATCCCCTGTGCCGATCGGCACAACACCCCGTTTTCCTGAAACCCACGCTCACGCTCACTAGAAAGCTTGGCTAACTCTTTTACTGATGATTTTGCTTAATTCCCATTGGTCCTTGTGGTTCGATTAAACCTTGGAATACTCTTCTAGGGGAAAAAGACTACAACTGTACACCGTGCTCTTGCGGTATATAAGTGGGTGCGTAGATACGACCAACAAGCTGTCTTTTTCTGGCGCCGTTGCCGGGGACCTTTGTTCGAATTAGGCATTGTTTGAAGTTTGAGAAATTGGTCGCTGTGCCGACCGGCACGCCTGTGTGCCGACCGGCACAGAGCTTTCTTTCTTTGATTTCTCTGTCTTTTCCAGTATATATGTCCTGTTTCATTTAACAGACAGGTATGGACGGCGCTAAGTCGAATAAACCCTTTAATTACCTCGATGATCCAGAGATTCTCTTTCGCAAGCGTAAGGCGGAAAAGAGAAGCAAGTCAGTGGGAGACATAGAAGACAACAGCGAGCCGCTCAGCCCGAAGGCATTGTTTGCAGCTTTGGAAGAAGATAAGGGAGAAGAAGTTCCTGAAGAAGAAGACATGGGAGACGCAACACCAATTGCTAATCGTCTCAAGCCTGCCTTGGACAATGTCACCAAGACTGAATTCACTGCACAAGCTAGACCCTTTCGGCTGGAGCGTTACATGTCCTTGGTTGGTCAGCAACCGTTCACAGGTTCTGAAGATCCTAATATGCATTTGCAACATTTTCATGAAATCTGCGGTACCTTTCAATTGGAACATATGAATGACAATGAAGCCAAGGTGCGATTGTTCCCTTTATCTCTTATCGGGCGTCCTAAGCAGTGGTACCATGGGCTACCTACTGCGACCAAGATTAGTTGGGATCTACTTTCTGCAGAATTTTTGGCAAAGTACTTCCCTCCAGGCAAGACTCAAGCTTTGAAGAACAAGATCCTTGGATTCACTCAACTCGCTGATGAGAGCGTTGGAGAAGCATGGAATCGATTCAATGAGTACAAGGATGCTTGTCCGCACAATGGTCTTGCTGAATGGGAGCTAGTGGAAAGGTTCTACACGGGTTTGAATCTTTTGTCCCGACAACACTTAGATGCTTCGGCTGGAGGATCGTTCTTGGACAAGACACCCGCTCAAGCCACGGCCTTGATCAAGAAAATAGAGCAAAACCAATCATGGGTTGGTGAGAGAGAAAGTAGAAGCCTTCAACCTTCCACGGGAAAGATGAAGAGTGTGGTGGAAAGAGCTTATGATGAATTGCTTATGGACAAGCTTGACACCATACAAAGGAGATTGGACAAGATTGATCATATTCCCAAGGAAGAGACCGTCAAGCTAGCGGAAGCCCGTTCCACATGTGAAGAATGTGGAGAACTTGGTCATGTGAGCAAGGATTGCCCCGAGGATGTGAAGATGCTCAATTATGTCAAGAGTCAAGGATGGAAGACTCCATATCAGCAACAAAGGAGTAGCTTCACCCCATCGTCGTCTATGCAAAATGCCATCCCTCTTCGTATTCAATGCCAAGAGTTCTTTCAAGCTCAAGAGAAGGTTAACAAGGACACTCAAGCCAAATTCAAGGAAGTTGATCGTGTGCTTGAAACAATCAATGACAAGGTCATCGAAGTGGGGAGTTCTAATCAGCAAATCCTCCAATTCATGAAGATGATGGAGAAACAAATGGCCCAATTAGCGGAGTCGGTAAAAAGCGAGAAAGGAGCTCTTCCTGGTAATACCCGCTCTGCAGAACAGCTGAAATCCATCGAGACGAGGTCTGGGAAGCAAACTGAAGATCCAAAGTTCGCAGCTGGGGCAAGACGACCTCGTGCCGACCGGCACGACGCTGGTGCCGATCGGCACTCTACAGTTGATGGTGCCGACCAGCACGATGACAGTGCCGATCGGCACGGTGAAGAAATCGACCTCTCGGGTCTGAAGAAGGGAACTGAGAACAAGGAACATGGTCCTGCTACCTTTCTGGATACGCAGCTGTTGACCAAGACAGAAAGAATTCGACATCATGATGAGCAATTCTCCAGGTTTGTCGATATCATGAAGAAGTTATATATCAATGTCCCGTTCCTTGATGCTCTTCAAGTGCCTACCTATGCCAAGTACATAAAGGATATTATGCAAAGCAAGAAGTCCTTAGCATCGGAAGAAGTAGTGAAGATGACAAGAGAGTGCACTGCAGCTATTAATGACATTACACCAGAAAAGAAGCCCGACCCCGGATCTCCTAGTATCCGGTGTTTGATTGGAGCTCAAATCTTTGAAGGGGCTTTATGCGATCTTGGAGCAAGTGTAAGTGTCATGCCTCGCTATGTCTTTACAAGTTTGAATTTGCCAGAGTTGGAGCCTACGGCCATGTGTTTGGAGTTGGCCGATCAATCGGTTCGCTATCCCGATGGAATTGCTGAAGATGTGCCTGTCCAAATTGGTGATCATATAGTTCCTGTGGATTTCATTGTGCTTGATATGGATAGAAGGACAAAGACTTCATTGATTTTGGGCCGGCCATTCTTGAGGACAGCGAAGGCAAACATTGATGTGGGGAGTGGAAAGATAAGTTTCGACATAAGTGGAGCCTCCTACACATTCAATTTTCGCCCCAAAGGAGAAGAAGGCCGTGCGGCATCCAAGTGGGTTGAGAAATACAAGTCTCCGCACCATAAAGCAATCGAGGGTAATTGGAGGAAGGATATGTCCTATCATTGAAGGAGAAGAGACATGAGAACCTTGTAGTGTCGCAACTTTTTCCCGTAGAGCGACGCTAAGGAAGTGATTTATGCGGGGAGGTCAAGCTCTACGACCTTTTTAAAACTAAGAGCGCTTTTTGGGAGGCAACCCAAAGTTCGGGAGCGAGTCATAGGGTGAGTCTTTGTGTGTTAGTGCTTTCGGGAGGGCAACCCGTGAATTAGAAATTTAGTGCTAACCGGGAGGGCAACCCGGCCTTTAAATTGTTTGCTTGTAATCCACAATAATGCTCCCGGAATAAAATTTGTTAGTCCAAGTGTTTGCTTTAACTTTTGTGTGAACACCTGCGCTGTCTGTTTACTTGCTGCAGTTTTTGTTTTTGTATTTGCTTGTTGGCTAACAGCGCAGGAAGAAAAGAAACAAAAAGAGGAAATTCTGCAAGGTGCCGACCGGCACACCAAGTGCCGATCGGCACAGGTACAAGCACGCCAAGTCGTGCTCTGTAAGTTACCCTGAACTGAAGATGAAAATTAATAAGGGGTAAAGTGGAGAAAATATGTGGAATATTTGATGAAGAAAAATTCGGAAAGGTAAGTGCAACAATTGTTCCGAGAATATTTCCGTGCTTTTGGTATTTTTCTGTGTCGCAGGAATATGGTGGATGAGCCTTGCGAAGGAAGGAGGCACTGGCGGAAATTGGGCACAGTTGCCGACCGGCACAGCGGCGTGCCGATCGGCACAGCTAGGAAACGCCACCTCCAAGAATATCGATGCTACAGGAAGTCTGACATCCGCGAAGAAAATTCAAAATTTTGGGCAACACGAAGCAACGAAGTTTGAAACGGGCGCGAACTCCACAGTGCCGACCGGCACAACAATATGCCGACCGGCACGACGTCCAGGAATTCAAAATTCTGTCATCAAAGTCTGCGCACATTGGAAGTAGGAGAGACCACTGATACCCATGCAGCTGCCGAGCACAGGGGGGACACCGAGCACCTAGCCTCGGGATGGAGCAAAGGTGCCGACCGGCACGGTCCCCGTGGCGATCGGCACCATCTGAAAAATTCGAATTTCAAACGTGCTCCCCTGTCTCCCGACATGCGACACTGTATCAAGCATGGGGAAGAGGAAAAGAAGGCGTGGCAGCCGAGGTACGACGGAATCCGCGAAATTTTGAATCGTGCCGACCGGCACGGCTCTGTGCCGACCGGCACGCGCGGGGAATTTGAACCAGCGCGGGTTCCTTCCCTTGGACGCCATGGAGAGCTATAAGAAGGGGCATCACCTCCTCCATTTTCGCCACAACTCCCTGGTAACCCTCTCCACTCCTCCACTTCCTCCATTTGCGCGATTCGTTTCCATTCTTTCGCAGGAAATGAAGGGATTTAGTTCCACGCTCAAGAGCGCCGGCAAGAAGATTCGCCGGGGGTTCAGCGCCGGCGGGTCGCACCACTCCGGTGGATCGCACCACGCCGGTGGATCACACCAAGTCGGAGGATCGCACCAAGCCGGCGACAACAACTCCGGCAGCGACACCGGCTCCTTCACCTCGACGCGGAGGGCAAGCTCGGCGGGCTATGACAGCCCCGAGCTCTCCGTCGAGATGACACCGCCACGAGGGCGGGATGACTTCTTCATCGGCCACCGCGACATCGGCATCCCTCGAGGACCGAGGCCGCGCACGAGGAGCGCGACCGCCGCCGCCGCCGCCGCCGCCGCGGCCGGCGGATCATCCATGGAGGCCGAGCCGAGCGAGCCGGCATATGTACCGCGCGCGGTTCGGGAGGGGTTCACCCTCACGAGTCGCGAGGAGGAGTTCTACTACACCAACATCCGCGGCCGCATCTTCCCCAACATCGACATGGATGAGGAGTTCCTCGCCAAGGTCGGGGTATGGCCGGACCTCCAACAATGCCTCCTCAACCTTGGATGGGAGACCCTCCACGATCAAGCAAGCAGCTTCGACATCGAGCTCATCACCGAGTTCATCACCACCATGAGCCGCGAGGTGGACGAGCAAGGAGACGACAAGATCAAGTTCCGTGTGCGGGACGAGCCCTACTCCATCACGATCGAGGGCATCTCCGATGCTCTCGGTTTTGAAAGGGAGGCCCCCGTATACGGCGCGGCGACTACGGAGATGCTCGACACATTTTGGCGCCGCATCGCCGACGCGGACGAGCGCAAGAGGGGGCACATCAAGAACCCCACGATCCAAATCCTCCACCGGTGGATGGCCGCACGCACCACCGGCCGCCTCGACACCACCAACATCTCCGACCCGGATTTGCATTGGCTCTACAACGCCATTGCGAATCCGTGCAAGTGCAACCCCGTCACGACAATGGTGTCAAGTTGGTTTACCCAAAGGGCCAACCCTAGGGCGAGACTAGCTTTTGGAGGCTACCTCCAAACAATCATCTTCCAAGTCACCGAAGGTAACCTCATGATGAAGGAAGATTGTTGGATAAGAGCCGCGCTCATCGACGAGTCCATGGTGCGCGGGAAGACCATCACGGGCAGCGCCAAGCTCGGCTACTACGTGTGCGGCACCGGCATCAAGCTTCCCTGCGCCGAGCTCGCCCTCTTCCTCCCAAACAAGATCAACGGAGGGAATTGGCTTGAGGCCGACCTCCACGAGCGACACAAGGTAACAAAGACCAAGCGCGGGAGAAAGGAGGTCGTCGGCCAGTCTTCGGCGAGCGCAGCGGCGGACTGGGACAGTTGGGACGCGGCAGCAGCCGCGCAGCATCAACCAGCGCAGCAGGCACCCGTGCCGATCGGCACGGGCTTTGTGCCGACCGGCACAGGACAGGTGCCGACCGGCACCAACCCCAGGTACTTCGGTATGCCCCCTGTCTACCCTCAGCACTTCCAGGGGGCACCCTACTATGCTCCTGCAGGTCCTCCGGGGGCGAACTTTGCCCCTATGCATCGGTACATCGACAACAACGTGCAATACGTTGAACGCATCGACAACTTGGCGGGCGCAATGCGGAGCAACACCGATGCGATGATTGACGAGTTCGGGAGATTGGAGGCGGCGTACTACGGCTTCGACTACAATCAGCCACCTCCATTTGATGGGTAGAGTGTTGTGTCTGGCACAACTTGTATCGGTTTCCCGGTTTGCGTTTTTCTTTCCCTTTCGCATTCTCTTTTTATTTATTTACTTATGTGTGTGTGAGCGGGTTGGGAAACCATGTATCGGGTGTGTTTAGTTTGTTTGTGTGCTTTTATTCATGCATGTGTGCTAGTAGTTTAGTTTTATTTATGCAAGTGTGCTAGTAGTTTGTTTCGAATGATGCATCACCATGTAGCCCGTGCTTTCAAATCCAATATGATGATGATCTTTATGCTTTATTTGAAAAATGATACGAGTATGTATGTCTATCTTGAGAAGTGTTAATGATAATCGAGCGATGTTGGGCATAAATAAAATTTCGAACTTTCACTAAAGTATATTCGGCAAACACTTCATATGTGGCGTAGTGCATTTCAAAATTCCCATGCAAGGTTAAATAAAAGATCAATTTTGGATGACATGACTTAGTACCTATTTCTTTATAAAATTCAAATGTTCTTATTGTGAGCTTTAGAATTACTCCATATCATTCGGTTATGCCCACCAATGCCAAATATATATGTGACTCAATTTAAGCCTTTGCTAAGTAGAGACTATGATTGATGATTGAGCTCGGTTAAGATTTAATTCTTAGGGTATGAGACTTGGAAAAATGGCCACATCTTTTGCGTATCGTGTTGATTTTCTAGCCTATTCTAACTCGAGCTATGCAAATTACCGCATTGGAATTATGCATAATTCGCCGAGTATCCGATACTTGAGAACCAAATTCTTTGATTCGAATATCAATCCTTGACCACATCCTACTGTATTCTTGGCTATACATTTGACACAGCAGTTCCAACGAAAAATCCAGAGCGAAATTGGCAAGTACAGACAGTGTGCCGACCGGCACAAGTTGTGCCGACCGGCACACAGAAAAAAAAAAAAAAGAAGAAGAAAAAAAAAAGAGTAAATAAAGTCTGTACCTTGCGCTGTTTTGCTCGGGACTAGCAAAAATTTGAGTGTGGGGGAAGATGAATTCCCTTGAATTCTTATCATTGATTAGTAGCCAAGAATTTCTTTTTCCGATCATGTCCACTTTGCATTCGATATCCTTCGAAAATGCCAGGAAGTTTCTGATAGATATGCAAAGAAGAAAGGACAGCTTTGTCACCTGTTTAAAAAGATTACGTTCTCTACTTGTGATTGTTCATTCACACAAGTATATGTCCACTATTCTAAAGGTGTGAGTTTCTTTCTCAATTCAATTTCTAATGGCCTTTTGACAAGTCTCAGTAAAACCAATTAGAGTTATTTCTTAGCTTTGCAATATGTTGTTGATCTATGTCTATTTTCCTTGAATTTCCTCACCAAGCTACTCATATGGCCTTACACATACATATATCGATAAAGTAGATAGGCTTTTGAGTGATTTAGGTGAGTGATTGAAGTTGAGTTGTTGACTTGATCGTTTGAGAAGGATAGTTCTTTTGCTCACAATACCTTTTTGGTGATTCACATAAGTGGAAAAGTCATGCGCATCAAGTTGAATATTTTCAAGGTTTGCTTTGGGAAGTACTCTTTCATGTTTAATACCATATTGTGAACATGTTTGCTGAATACTAAATTGATTTAATCTCACAATGACTAAATGCTCAGCTCGTGAAGATTTGAAATACTTCTATGATTGATGTGACTATATGCAAGTTGATTTTCATTCTTGACTTTCCTCGGGACGAGTAAAGGTTTAAGTGTGGGGGAGCTGTTGGCGATTTCTAGCATACCATTTTATATGCCAACTGCGCCTTATTTAGAGCATAAATGTTATCATTATAGGCCATTAACCTTTGATAATAGCACCATATTTGTATATATGTCGTTCTGGAGCTTTATTACAGAAACAGATGAAGAGGACGACATTCTGGACATTGTGGCTGATCTGGACCTGAAGAGAAGAGAACCAGCAGAAAAGGCCCACTGTGCCGATCGGCACAGACATGTGCCGACCGGCACATGGGACCCCAAGGCCACCGAAGCTGGCCCACCATTCAGTTTATTCTAGAAGGAAGTTATCCGAATCAATCTCGAGAGATATTCATCATGAAGAGATAAAAGATACTCGAAGATTTGAAAGAGCAACATAAGACTTGATCTCGAAGAAAACTGACTGGAAGGCCCACATGGAAGCTACCTAGGACTTCGGAACCGACTTAGGGAGGAAACCGAGCTGGACACGAGGTGTGCCGATCGGCACAGACCCTGTGCCGATCGGCACAAGGACTCTTTTCCCAAGAATCCTTTCCTTCCTGATGTACAGCCCTATATAAACTTGTAAAAGCCCTAGGGTTTCGGGATCCGCCGCCAGAGGGACAACACAGCTAGTAAGTTTAGAGCCACCGGGGCTTTGCCCCGTTCTTCATGTTCTCTAGTTGTTGATCAAGAACCATTGGTGCTAAAGAGGTGATCCATCAAGGTAGGCCTACTAGATGGTGATGTATCTTGCACTATGTATCATTGAAGTATGGTTGAATATGTGGATGAATGGTTTTGATTATTGATTGCCTGGATTTTATGGTCTTTACATGCACTTGTTCCTACGCTTAGTGACGACTAAGTATTAGATGTTATCTTAATTGTGGTGGCAAAAGAAGTGACAAGATTCGTTCTCTCACTATCTCCATCGTGGTTAAGGTAGCATTGGGATCTTGTAATGCGCCATATTTGCACGTTGTCTCTGTACCCCCACAGCCGCTAATGCATACGCGATGATCCTTGAGATGATGTGTAGAGTAGGAAGAGGTCGACCGATTAAGGCGATTGGTCGTGACAGGGCTCGTCGGAAAGAGGCCTTGACCTACCGATCTTCGGTTATCAATAATTGAGTAATCCGTTTATGATGCTATTTGATTAAGCTTCTTGGTTACGATCTCAACTAGCAGACTTGGCTAACTTACCCCATGATCTAATCTGTTCTTAGGCTTTTCGGACAACACTGCGGACAACTTCGCCTTCGTGCCGACCGGCACATCCCCTGTGCCGATCGGCACAACACCCCGTTTTCCTGAAACCCACGCTCACGCTCACTAGAAAGCTTGGCTAACTCTTTTACTGATGATTTTGCTTAATTCCCATTGGTCCTTGTGGTTCGATTAAACCTTGGAATACTCTTCTAGGGGAAAAAGACTACAACTGTACACCGTGCTCTTGCGGTATATAAGTGGGTGCGTAGATACGACCAACACCTTCGGCGTTCCTCCTCCCTTCGGTGGTACTTCTCCTGGCACTCCTTCTGCAGGCACTCCGGTGAGTCACTTCAAATCTTTTGTACTTTAATTTCTTACCTTCAAGTATGATATAGTGAAGTAATTGAAGGGTTAGCTATGCTAGCTTGTAACCAATATTTTGTCACTTCTATTACATTTTAGTTTATATGCTTCCAACCTACACATTTAAGCTTATATGCTTCTAACCTACAATTTAAATACTTGTATTGCTTTGATCGTGCAGAATCAATCGGCGGGATCCAACAATCCCTCTCCGCAGAATGCTTGGTCGCCGTGGCCGCCTCGTCAATAAACCTGTAATTGTATTTCAACTTCTATAGCTATGTGTCGTGATCGTGTGAGACTTTGTGATGACGGTTGGTGGACTATGTGTTTGTGATGATCGTGGACCTTTATGTGATGTGTTTGTGATTACGGTTGATCGTGGACCTCTATGTGATGTGTTTGTGATGATGGTAGAGCTTTTATGTGATATGTTGAGTTTGTGATGATGGTGGAGCTCATTTATGTGATATGTTGAGTTTGTGATGATGTGGGCTCAAATATGTGATATGTGATGATGATTTGGCTCATATATGTGATGTATGTTTTTTTTTTTTTTTGTGATTGTGGTCCAGGTTGTAGTCGATTTGAAATGTTTATTGCAATCTGGAACAATTTTTTGTCGAGTGTTTTAAAACTTTGCCGAGTGCCAGGGGTGGACACTCGGCAAAGAAGCCATCCTTTGCCGTGTGCCTGACCTGGCACACGGCAAAGAGTCCAGGCTTTGCCGAGTGCCGTGGGCCCACGGCACTCGGCAAAGAGGCCAGGCTTTGCCGTGTGCCTGGGCCCACAGCACTCGGCAAAGTAGGTGTTGCCGGCTGACGGACGTCGACCCCTTTTTTTTGCCGAGCGCCACGTGGGGCACAAGGCAAAGGGTTTGCCGTGTGCCCGACAAATGGCACTCGGCAAAGCACTGTTTGCCGGTACCAGTATGCCGTGTGTCGTTTACCGAGTGTTGCACACGGCAAACCCTTTGCCGTGTGCTTTTGGCCCTTTGCCGTGTGCCCTGGGCACACGGCAAACGGGGGGGTTCCCGTAGTGTAGTCAGCTCACCCGTTCTTGGCCACATGTATGTACGGGACGGATCTGCCAGGGGCCGGGGGTGATCGCTGTTTCGAGTGGCGACCACCCCTGGTTGGCGTTTCGAGCCCCGGCCCCATCGTCGCGAGGAGAGGACGCCGCCAACGCTGTATGCCGTGCCTCGCCGGAGCGCCTTGTTCCTCGGAAAGGACGCCTAGCTTATCGATTTACGTCTCCGATCGGCCATCCTTTCGCCAGCCTGCAGCCGCGTCTGGGCCACCGAGTCATGCTTGCGGCGCGGCGGGTGTCGTGCCGCCGGTGCTCGCGCGCCATGCCTGAATCGCCACTGGCAGGCCATGCACAGGCCCGAAGCCATGCGCACTCGTCCGAACTGGAGTTGGAGGCGCTAGTCAGGCGGTCGGCGGTGGCGGCGCGGCCTCCCGGACGACAACGGCGCGGCAGCGCCTCTGCTTCTGTAGGTCGCAGTTGGTGCCTTGTTGTATGCGCCATGTTCGTAACGGCCATACATGGGCCGCCCATGGCGCTCCTCCGTGTTGTCGACCAGGTCGTGCCTCCCTCCCTGCTCGGACCGCCAGGATTGGGACCAGCCGTAGAAAGTAGATGCCGGCTTCCACACGGATGGTGAGCCTTTTCAGCCTCACGCCGTCGTGGGTGGCGAGCGCCGCCGCGGAGGAAGGCCTCGTGCTTAGGGAGGCTGTAGATCCAGGTCGTCCGGCGGTCGACAGGCGGTCGATGGCCGGCGTCAGCCATCGCCAAAGTTTAGTTTTGAGGCGCCGCCGCCAAAAATTCAGGTGAAATCATTGGAACGTTTGCGGCGCGACGAGCTGACGACGTGGGCGGCTTCGGGCGCTCCCAGTCGCGGAAGCGCAGCCACTGCAGCCAGAAAACAAGGGAGGAATTCATGGAAGCTGTCAGTGTCGTCTCTCCTGCCTGCACGGCTCCTGGGCAGAGCAGGGCCTGAAGAAAATCGGCGCGAGCTCACCAGCCTCTCCTCGCCGTCCTCCCGGGCTGTGCCTCCGCCGCGCAAACAGCCGCGCAGCTCTCTCTCGAGCCTTTGACTCGGACCGACGACCGGTCAACAAGTTCGTTCCGAGGCGCACGTCCCGAATCGAACGGCTGCCAGGTCCCAGGGGGCGGTCGCTATTAAATAGCGACCACCCCCTGGTCCTTGTTTGCAGGGCCTTGCCCCCGTTACGTCTTGGCGAGGACGCAGCCGTGGCTCTGGGTGTTGCTTTCTCTCCATACCATCCTCAAACGCATCTCGGGCGCGTCATGCTTGCCGCGCGGCGGGCGTCGTGTGCCCGTCGCCATCCGCGTGCTCGCGCTCCATGTACGCCTGAACCGTCCCGGCCGCTGGCCATGCACAGGCCCAAAGCCGAGGCCCTCGCGCGCTCGTCCGACACATGCCAGGCCAGGGCTCGACTCGACTCCAGTCCGTGCTTCCGCCGGTGCTGGCGCGCCATGCCTGCATCGCACCTGGTAGCTGTGGCCATACAGGCCAGGCTCGAGTCGAACACAGGCTTGAGTCCCCGTCGCTCGCGAGGAAGCCGCCGCAACTGCACTGCACGCCTCCGTACGTGCAATAGTTTGTATATGTCCTCTAGAGAGAGGCGGAGAGCTAGGCAAGCCCCTGCGGCGGAACAGGCTGAGGACCTTAATCCTAGCTAGCTCTTAATCCTAGCTAGCTAGGTGCCTGAAGTAGGTTTCATCGTCCGCTCTCACTCTCACGCCATATTGTCAATTGCCGTGCCTGTCATCACAGCACGCGACGAAGACGTGTCGACGTCTCCGGTGCCCTGTCGGCCTGTCGTTCAACAGGAGCAGCCAATCATGGCACCCGTGTCCACGCAACAGTCTGCCGAACTAGTCCGATCGACGTAGCTGACGCTAGTCGGCGAGCTACACGGCATATTTTTAAGTTGCATTATGGCCCGCAGACATGGGACTGCACCATAGAGCCCCGCGCAGGGTTCCCGGCCGCTCCGAATCGTCTCGTATGGCATGCAGGCAGGCATCAGCTCGCCGGAGGCTGCGAGCGCCAAAGCCTACACAGTTAGCAAGTGTTTACAAGTCAAAACAAGGGCTACAGATGTGTTGATAATTTTAATACCACTAAACATTTGGCTCAAAACTTTGAGCATGGTAATTGCACCCCATGGATCAAAGATCAAATGCAAACACACCCTCCTTCTCAATTCTCTTGCTAATGGATTATATAGTTAACATAATGGATGACGAACAAGTTGAAAAATATAAATCATATTTGAATGCTTTAAACAGTTCATTGAAACAAAAAATATATTCATTTCCATGTCAACTATCTTTCATAAATAAAATTGGAGCTTTTCGATATCCTCTACAAAGCATGGATTCCACTAGTAGGACCCACATGGTTAATATAAAATGAAAAAGAAAGCATGTTGCGTTCCATCCGTTAATTGCTTCCGTTGTTATTTGTCTTCTCTCTCTTCGCCAGACAGAGCGGGATACCTTCCACCGATTCTCTCTCTTTGCGAGTGACAGAGGAGGAACCGGCGCAACTAGTTGCCTTGCTCTTCAATTTCTAGCGTTGTTTGAAGCCACAACTGTGGAAGGCATAAGGGTCTAAGCTGAAAAAACCTCACATGATCTAGGACTCATGGGAGCTTCAGGATTTTGATAAGCATATGAATTTTGTTCCTAAATTGGTATCATCATTGTGCATGACAACCTAGTTCAAATGATTATGGTAAATAATGATGGTTTAGTGGCATGTCACAACATATATTATGCAAAGTCATAATTTATTGTGAAGAACTAGCAAGTTCGAAAGTTATATCTGCAGAAACAAAGATTAGAGCACTTGTTCCACTAACCAAATACCTAAATCAATTACTTTTGTACAATAACCATCCTTCAAAACATGAATGCTAAGTTAGCCATTGCATTTAGTGCTATATAGCAATGGCAACAATTTCTTTTCAATGGAACACCTTTAAGAAATAACCCTACAAATATCAACCTTTATATATGCCGTCATCTACCAATATTGCAAAATTTACAATAATGCCAAACATGGATTATTTTGATGAACATTCTAGAAGTTTTGCTCTATAATATAGAGTCCTCAAAGGTAACAATTGATGTGAAGAATAGAAGTGAAGGAAGTTCTGCTATATAAGACTTTTGGCCAAATTTTTCGAAATAATAACATTCTCATTGTCAGTTGTTATATGTCTAATACTTTCTAATGGAATTACTATTTCAATAGTGTACCTATATAATTTGAAGAGATATTTCCATATAGATCACAAATGCACAAGACAATTATGTCTCATATCACTTGGGTGCTTCCCTACTACTGATTTGGCATGGGTCTCAACGTAAATGTAAGCTTGCCAACCTATTTGAGAGTATTATTCCCTCCATTTTTCTTTTGATGTCGTTCCGACAAACCGGAGGTAGTACTATTTTGGTGACACTGCTTGCTCCACTGCAATGCTCAAGACGTAAAGTGTGTTAACTTTCAAGAGTTCCATATAGATCGTAGAGTGTCAGCTGGTTTTGACGGGAGATGAATATGAGACAGAGCTCTCCTCCACCTAGGCTACCTATTTTGACCATTTAAATTGTTGTTAAAGAGTCGCATTATAGTGAGGACTAAAGAGATGGACCGACCCCTCGCATGCATATGCAGATCACTTTGGCGATGCGCCGCGCGATCCAGGTTCCAGAGTCGGCTAATTTCCGTTGCGGCGTGCCTGCGCGGGGAGTCTGTGCGATGTGGGCGGTTTCCGGCGTTCACATCACAGACGAGCAGCAACTGCCGGAAAACCAGGGAGGGAATTCTCGTCCCAGCAGGTGGCAGTCAAGCGAGTGTCGGACAGCGTAACACTGCAATTGAATTGACCGGCCGGCAACACCGGCTAGCGCCACGCCGAGCACCTCATAGATGGGCGATTATGTACGCCATGCGTTGATGCTGCCAGAGATCGACCTCCACGTCTGCCCGCACGACTCATTGACAGGACGCCACCACAACTGCATGCCGTGCCTCGCCGGAGCGCTTCCGGCCGGACTCCCTGCATCGTCTCGGCCAGCGCTCCGGCACGTCTGCGCGCTTGCGGCGCGGCGGGCGACGTGCCGCGCGCCGGTGCTCGCGTGCGTGCCATGCCTGCATCGCCTCTGGTGGTTGGCCATTCACACAGGTCCGAAGCCGAGGCTATCGCGCCCTCGTCCGAACTGAACTGAGGTTGGAGGCGCTACTGTCCAACGTCCGTGCATGCCGGTCTGCTCGAGGTGGCTTCTCGCGGCGGAACAGGGGACGACGCTCCGTGTTGTCCGCGCACCAATGCACTTGGAAGGCAGCAACTGCCGGCCGGAAAACGATCGAGGGAGGGAATTCTCGTCGCAGGTTGCAGTGAAGCGAGCGTCGGACAGCGCGACACTGCGGCCGCCCGGTAATTAACACCAGCTAGCGCCACGCCAAGCACGTCGCAAATGGGCGATCTCCATGGATTGAAGCTGCTAGCGGTCGACCTCCTTGTCTGCCCGCAGGACTCGGAGCAGGGCCTGAAGAAAGAAAGCGACGCGCGCTCACCATCCTCTCCTCCCGTTCGTTCACCCGCCTTGGGCCTCCGCCACACAGCAACCATGCTGGAACTCTGGATCGAGCAGTTTCGCCAACGACTAGTCAGCTCACCCGTTCTTGGCCACACGTACGTACGGGACGGATCTGCCAGGGCCCGGGGGTGATCGCTGTTTCGAGGCGTTTCGAGCCCCCATCGTCGCGAGGAGAGGACGCCGCCACAACTGCATGCATGCGTGCCTCGCCGGTGCTCCTTGTTCCTCGGAAAGGACGCCTAGCTTATCGATTTACGTCTCCGATCGGCCATCCTTTGCCAGCCTGCAGCCGCGTCTGGGCCACCGCGTCATGCTTGCGGCGCGGCTGGCGTGGCGACGTGCCGCGTCGGTGCTCGGGCGCCAGCGCCATGCCTGCATCGCCCCTGTGGAATTGAGCAAAGGACCAGCGTTCAAGCAAGCGTTCCACGATCGGTGCTGTGCTATCCGGTGCGCCACCAACTCACAGGAAGCTGGAGGAAAAAATCCATAGGATTGGATTCCTTTGCTCAATTCCACAGGAAAGATAGCATGAGCTCTGAGCTCTTGGAATTTTTCCTGCGTGTTGCTTTGTATGTGCCGCTTTGCATGAGAAGAGGAAATAATAAAAGAATCCACTACAGCGTGCAGTCCTTTCTAGCACTCACCCACGGTTACACAACATCATGCGATTCCATTTGTTGTGTTCCTTGAACATGCACAAGTACTTTCGTCCATCTTGTTCTTTCACTTCAGTTAGCCCGAGTCTCAAAGTTTCTTTGTTTTTCCTATGATGCTACAAAAGGGTTTCTCTTTCAAATCCTGTGTTTTCAGTTTCCATAGGAATAGACGGGCATGCTACTTCAATTCCTTTGTTTTTCCTATCCCGCGTTCTAAATGAGGCCCAAGTCTTCTCGTATGCCATGTAGGCATCATCAGCTTGCCGGAGGCTGCGAGCTAGCACCGACGTCTGGTGGCCTGTGACGCCCTAAAATATAAACACCCTAAAATCAACAATAGAATAAATATGATTCTTTATGCGTTATGTGCACTCAAAATCCATACTCCGTTCTTTATGGGCCACTAACCATAGTTTGCAGCACTTTGCTGCTGGAAACAGAGTGTGAAGATACCAGAACGGCAGCAGATATAACGTATTTAGCAAGCGTTCAGAAATCAAAACTAGAGCTACGTATATGTGGACGATTTTGAGCTTCCAAATTGAATCCCATGAATAAAAAATCAAATGCAAACACCCTACCTCACCCTCCTGATCAATTCTTTTGCCAAGGATTGGATAAGAGAGAATGGGTGACGAACAAGTTGGAAAACATAGTATATGATATTGGATGCTTCAAACATTTCACCAAAATAAACTTTTAATTTTACATGATATTGCAACAAGAATCATTAAGAAAATAAAATTTCAATTTTTATCATCTAGAAAACATGGAATCTCTAAATTTCTTGTTGGATATTGGTGTCCACCTTTACTCAGGCACCGTTGACAATTTGCCCTCATGTTGTCCTAAACCAGTGCTGGCTTCATGATGTTGATGTTTTTTGAATAGAAGTTATAGCATATGAACTTTGTTCCTAAATTTGTATCATCATTGTACACGATATCCTAGTTCAAACAATCATCCTAAATAATTATATTTTAGCTAAGGTCTCTATATATATTAATCATAATTTCTTTTGAAGAAATAACGAATTGAAAATTTGTATATGCAGAAACAAGAGGGAGTAGAGCACTTGTTCAACTAACAAATATCCAAATCAGTTATTGTTATATAAGTTATATTATAGCCATCCTTAAAACCTACATGTTAGTTACTCATTGCATCACTATTATATAGCAATGGTACCAATCTCTTTCACATAAATACCTTTAAGAATACAAATATCAACCTTTAGGACACCTTCTATATAGTGCAAAATTTACGATAGTGCCAAACATGCATTTTTTTTAATGAAATTTCTAGAAGGTTTACTCTAGAAGATAATGACCTGAAAGTTAACATCAGATGTGAAGATTAGAATGGAAGGAAGTTCTACTGTATAATACTTTGGTCCAAATGTTTTGAAAATATATATAATAACATTCTCATTATAAAACTGTACAGGGAGACTAAACAAATACAAAGGCTACATGCCCAAAATAGAAAAAAAAATCAAAGTTATCTTGTAAAAGGGTTCAACCAAGAGTTAAGTCCTCCTTTCTACTTTGAGCCTTAATCACCGTTAGGCCTATCTCCACTATCGACTCCAGAATGATGCTGTTCTGTGAGCCCAGATTATCCAGCAAGCCCACCATAACAATGACATGTTTATATTTGTACATATTTACATATCGCAATCCTAACTTGTTTACAATTTGTGTTTCATAAAGTTATTGCATTGGCTTGTTTGGACGGGATTCGACTAGCTTCTAAATGGACAAATTTAGTGTTGGTGCCTCACGGTGGTGAAGAAAGTAAATGAGAATGTTTGTGATAAGTCCATAGTAGCTCCAATTGTAAGGAGCTGTCTGGCCAAAGCTTGTCACGGGTGAAGATTTAGAAGGAAGGGAGCGTAAAAAATTTGCATGAGTTAGTGCATCAGTCTCTGCCCGCAACCATGCTGCAGCTCTCGAGCCTTTGATCACGGGCGTCGAGCCGCCGTGCGCTCGACGCGGTCCGCGTGCTCGCACGCCGTTGATCCTGAACCGCACCATGCACAGAACCGAAGCCGAGGCCCTCGCGCGTCCGTTCGACACAGGTAGCTGATCGAGGTCCGCGACCATAGGCCAGGCGTCTACCGCGCGTGCCCGCTCTCCCTCCCCGTGCGCAAGCATCTGCACAACACCATGGCCTCTGCTTCTTCTTCTTTTTCTTTTTTTTTTGTATTTTAAGATCAGATATATTCAGTCCGCACAGCACGTCCTCCGGGCATCCGTGTTACTTGCAGCCTGCATGCGCTCCCCCCAGCTTCTCGCGTGCTGCGTCGGCTGCGGCCGACGACATCGTCGGTCGGTTCGTTTGCCACAGCATCAAACATGTACTCGTTGCGAAAACGAGAGTAACTATTTTTTTTTTTTTTTTGCAAGGGAAAACGAGAGTAACTAGGGAACTCTCCTACGTGAAAGGTCCCAGCACTCACCTGCGTGGATTGATCCATGCCGGCATCTATCGATCTGACGTCACCACTGACCACAAATCGCGGATCAAGACTTGCGAGGCAGGGTTCACTTCGTAAAACATCCGTGGGACACGAGGGCCGTGGACACAGAGACAATCAGAGGAGAGCGTGGCGGGCCTGGCGGCGGACCGCACCAGGTCAACGACGGCAGCCCGCCACGGAGCTCGCGGACGCCGGCCGTCGCGTCGCCGCTTCAGCATTGATGGTATGTGTGTTGAACGATAAATCGACAGGTTTGAACAAGTGCATACACATTGATTTTTTTGAGGAAACCATACACACTGATTTCACGTCGCAAATCGGCTTAGCTCTTGTTTGCCACTCTGTCGACATAGCAGCACCTTTGATCAACGGAATGACTTTAACATTATTTTTTAAAAAACAAAACTCTTGCTGGATAGACGAAATATTTGTTGCTCATCGGGTGATAGTTGACCTCAAAGAGATCGAAGTAGGACTCGAGAAATTACGTAGTAAAAACTAGAAAAGTCCGCGCGGCGTTGCCGCGCGTGTGTTGCTCCTATAGTTTGCCAGCTTGTTGTAACTGTGTGGATTGGTAAATAAATAAGATCATTTCTGTTGATATAGAAAATATAAATGAAGATATGAAAATTATATCTTCCAATAGAGGCTTGGGAACATTAAAATCCTGCAGACTTATACTAAAACCATGGAGGAGTAAAAATTTCATCAATAATGGGTGTAGCACATTCAGAAATTAAAGGGCCTCTCCAGGACCCTTCTCGTATAGAAGGACTACAACAGCTGCTTCCGAAACACTTTTATTTGCTAACTTACTCCGGGTACTTACTGCAACAGGTCCTTCAATTCTCATCAGTCCTCAGGGATGGTGTAGACCTCAATATCTGAGCAATCAATCGAAGTAAGTTAGTCAAAGAAGCCATCGTACCCAAAAAGAAAAAAGAAAAGGAACGTGCAAATTTAGCTGATTGCCACAAAGAGGTGAAAATAATATTAACTATTATTGTAATATGGTGGCAACAGAGAGTATGCTAATTTTGACGACTATACAAATTAAAATCTAGATGCATAGAATGCACAATTTAGGCATGATAAAATCCAGGTTTTTCTATAAAATTGGCATTCCCATGTCACATGTAGGCATGACGGACCGCAAAAACTTGATATCATCCTCTGTTATCTTGAAGTTAGTGATCAATCTTATACAGTCCTCAAGGCCAGCAAAGATGGTGAACTCACCGCTGAACGGACTCTTGCGAAAATAAAGATCATAGCTGAAACCATTGTTCACGATAAGTCAAGACAGGTATGACAGTATAAGACTCAACTTGAGGACTAATAAGCAGAACAAACTGGTGATACTATAATACAATGGAATATTCGAAAGATCGAACAAAAAAACCTACAAGTTTATGAACTCACAGCCACGGGATTTTATGGAAGTATAAAGGCAAGGCTAAAAAGTTCGTAATGATAATTGGCATGTTGGCTTTCATCGTCACATATCTCAAATTTCACACGTACCAGAACAATCAGTACTAACTTTGCAGGTAAGAAGGGATGTTGTGTTGGTTTTATAGGATGTTTTAATGTGATTATTATGATCAACAGTAAATGTTAAAGTATATTTAGTCAAAGTTTGATAGTTGAGAATAATAATAAACCTCATGATTCAGAGCTATGCCCTGAATAGTCACTTTGACTAATGACATTTAAACATAGAAAACTGTAGATAATACTAAATTTATGTTTCCATGATGTGCAAGATTTCAATCAACACGATTATTAAAAATACTAAATTTCATATATCTATGTAGTGGCAACACATTTGGTCAGAGATATTATAAACTGGTAACGGCAAAATGATGAACACAGGAACTCCAAACCCAATAAGTTCAAAAGAATGTACCAAATAGTTTGATATTAAGCAGTTCACATCCACAGATAGAGTTACAATATTGATTCAGTCTAAAAGAATATAAGTCAGGGCTTCATAACCACATGTCTATGTTACTGGTTCAATAAAATCCCAAACCTTGTGTTTCATCTAAGGTTCCAATTCTCTCCACCAATGGTGAATATCTCTGACAGGGCCATGCCTCTTTTGTTTTCCCCCCATCAAACACACTCTTGAACTGTGGACAGCAAGGACAATGTTTTAACATAGCTGAAAGAAAAGTGTTCGAGATGCCTACAACTAAGTTTGAGCACCAGCACATACTTGGCTATTGATGGTTTCGTCAGTGGGAGTCTCAGATCATCTGTATTTCCCAGTCTGATACACAAACAAAGTTATAAACATTTGTAAGAAAGAGGAAAATAGAACCTGAAATATAAGCAGATTAGAAAAAGAGTAGTACAGTAAAGATACTACAATTCCAATCCAAGGTGTGTAAAAATAGAGGTCAGGCTTTGTATTCATCGCTCTAAATGTAAAAAAAATGTAAATTAATGAGAATGATTAAAAATATTGGAAATCTGGTTGTGTATTACTATGACTTGAATGCAGAAAAGGTTTTGATTCAATACGCTAACTAAATTTAAAGACAATGGTGTCAAAATGAAACCTGGAAATGAAGAATCAGGAAAAGAAAAGAAGGGAGTAATGGGATAAGCAGACTTACTAGTACTGTACATTTTCTGAGAGCATTTTTTATTTTCCTGGGACATCAGACACTTGTTTCGAGTATTATATCGCATTTCTTGAGAGCACATTCCTTGAAAAGGCAATCCATGATAGTACATTTTCTGAGAGGTCTATATCAGATAGCATGTGTACACATTGGAAAATACAAACAACATTAAACTGAAAGAAAAGAAAGAACAGAAGTTAAGAGCTTATGGCAGTGTCAACTACACAGGACAGCCACTGAATTTCCTAGCAAATTGAAGAAATGTGTGAACGAAGAATAACAAAAAATCAAAATAAATAACAGGAAGTGAAATCTGAATGGTTTCAAAATTATGTAGGCATTCATTTTGTTAGAATATGAGATCTATCTTCACCTCTTCCAAATTGTACATCTGCCTTACGTTTCCTGCATGTATAATGTATCAGCAAAGCAATGGACAACTGAGGGCGTAGCAAATCTACCACAAATATGAAAGCGTATCGGTTAGTTAATTCAAGAAAAATCTATCTTAGTTAAGGTAAAGCATAATTTCAAACATAAATGAATAGACTTTCGACTTCATCAGGCATAAATCAAACATAAATCCTTAGTTCACATTGTTGAAAGTTCAGTTTAGTTCACATTTCATATTTCAAGTGCACCTGGTGCTACAGTCCAAGTGCTTTATAATCTGTCCATAAACTTCCTTGTCACAATTCGTATCACAAATGGATCTTCCTTGCCCGCATGCATTGACCCATTCTTTTTCTATTAGAAAGACAGCAACAGGAAATCAATGAGTTCTAGTTTTGGGGATCTGGAACAGGAGAGATCACCTTGATCAGAGGAAAGGCAGCTTCGGAGTTTACGGCAGGGCATCCAGGTGGCCGGAACTCAGGCCCAGGCGTCCCGATGGCTTTTGTTTAACGGCAAAGGGAAGGGCCAAAGCAGCAGGAACCCTCCCCGCAATCGAGGTCGGAGGGCTGCTGCTCCAATGGCGGCCTGCTGCTCGACGGGGATGGGAGGGCCGCGGCTTGCAGATCTAGAGGTCGGAGGAGGCTGAGAAAGGATTGGGCGGGGTGGCTGCGGGAGGCCACGCTCGAGCCGGTGGCCTCAGCCTGGTCTACCGGGCCCTCACCCACACCGGCGGGAGGGAGGGAGAGGCGGAGGAGGAGGGGCGCGCTGGCGAGCGAAGGCTGCGCGGCAGAGAGAGGGTGGCGGCGGCGGCGGGGGAGGAGGAGGAGGAGGAGGAGGAGAAGTGAGGAGGAGGAGGAGGAGGAAGGGGGCCTGCGTCGGAGGAGAGGCTGGCGGCGGCGGCGCTCGCGCGGGAGGAGGAGGAGGAGCAGTGGCTCGGGGAGCAGCAGGCGGCGGCGTGCAGTGCTCGAAGCTTCTCGCGGTGTGCTGTCGATTGTGGTGAGCCGTCGATTTTGGAATGGACGGCTGAAGCTGATGAACAGTAGCTCGACCAATAGGAGGCCGAGAAACCGCACGGGATTTAGATATGTAGAGATTTCTCCAGCCGTTGTATCATTTTAGAATTTTCTAAAAACATTTTTAGGAATCTATGGTGACATTAGGCTCATCTGGATATCTAATTTCATACCGCAAAGGAAATTAAGGCTCTGGAACAACTTTAGCAATAGCTTCATCATCATGACATTTGTAGGCAATCCAAATGTAGCAAGAAAGTTTGGCTCACTTGCCTTTTAGTTCCCTCTCCTTTTGTTCCTCCTTTATCTCTCTCTACCCTCCATGAAACTTGTCGAGGGGGCTTGAGCACCCCCCCCCCCCCCCCCACCCCCAATATCTACCACATGACTGGGAATGACTTGCATAGTGCCTCCACTTCCTTACAAATTTTTTTTTTGTAAGTGCCCAACAGTCCCGAGTATATTTTGTTAAGAATCAACAAAGCCGTCGGTAATGAGTTTGTAGGGAATGTGCTGTTGGAAAACTGCTGAAACTATAGAGAAATACACAAATTTGTATTATAAAACTATCAGCCACTAAAATGCGAAGACTCGGACAACAAATTCATGTCGGCCATTCACCGAGAACTGTAGGGAAATGCTACTAATCTTTTAGTGTTCAGTCAAAATTACCACGGGTGTTTGCCAACAAGCACTCGAGAAACTGAGTAAACGCTACAAGATAAATGCATTTTCTGGTTGCCTAGTGGCCAATAGTGTGTCGTATATTTAGTTAGAAATCAAACATAATTGTGGGAAATAACTTTGTTGTCAATTACATTGTGGAATGAAGGGAATTTACATTACAGACTACAAAACTGTTGGCCTCATTGCTCGAAAAAAAACGAAACCGTTGGCCACTCACTAAAAAGCTGTTGAGAAAAAAGGTATTATTTTGTAGTGAACAGTTAAGACAAGTATTGGCCATTTGGCTCTGCCGGGCTTGATTGAGGTCGCAAACCATCGGATGGAGCAAGAGCTGAAACCAAAGGAGCCGTACTGCTGCCTGCTGCGGTTGATCTCGCAATCTCTCATTCCCGAACGGGACCGTCAGGATGCCAGCAATCGCACCAAGGCCAGGCCAGACCAGCACGCTGGCGTTCGGCTCAGCACTCGTCCTGCCTGCCTCTTTTACTTCTCTGTCCGTGCGTGCCGACAAAGCTAACAGCAAGACATGCAAATGCGACGCACGCAGGGTTCAGGCTTCAGAGTTTCAGACGCAAGCCGCTGAGGCATTGCATGTCAGGGCATTAGAGTGATCGATGCTGCTTGTGTGTTTATTCATGAGTGCCATGGCAACCTGTTCTCATGACGACTAAGAACGCAACCGCGAAGTGTTTTCTGTGAACTCCGATCCAGGCTACTATCCCATTGATGTCCACTACGCAGAAGCTTTTCTGTTGCCGAGTTGATTGGGGAAGAGACAGTCAAGGAAGCATGTATACAAGGCCAGAATTGAGGTTTTAATAGGATATATACTGTATGAACGAGTTGTCATAACGCAAGGCGCCGATGTTACAAACATGCATTCTTTCGATAACGCCCTGGACATTCTCGAGCGAAGCTCCACACCTTTGATGATGTTACAAACATGCATTCTTTCGATATAAGATCAAGTACTCATTGACTAAGTTTTTAATTAATATTGAATGACTGATTTTACATCCAAACATAACACCAGAGAGCTTCAAATGGAATGCTGGTGGATTAGAGGCCCTACATCGACTTGACGGCAAGTCAAAGTTTAAGGGGTCCTTCGGATTACAGGAATTTTGGAGGAATTTTGAAGGAATACTATTCCCAAAGGAAAATTTCCTATCCTATGGTTTGGCTGGCAGGAAACACCACTACTATTCCATAGGAAATTTTCCTTTGCGTGCCGATTCCATATGATTTTTAGCATCCACTCAGAGCTCTTTGGAAAAATTTCCTGCACGAAGAACGAGGAGCTCAATGCTGCAAAGGCTAGCTAATGCTCTATTATTGTTCACATGGCCCAATCTTTGCAACGCAATAGGAGAGAACACACATGCAAAACACTCAATTATATGATTTTTTATTCACTCTCAACATTCCTCCACAACAATTCCTTCACTTTTCCTATGTCTCATCCAAACAAACTTTCACTCCATATATATTCTAATGTTTTACAATCCTCTGTTTTATATATGCATTCCTATCAAATTCCTACGTTTTCCTATTCCTGTGTTTTTCAATTCCTGCGTTCCAAAGGCGCCCTAAGGAGGGGAGAATGTTGGATACTTGAATGTGCCATCGTATGCGCAATAACCGACATGGCTCATTGTCTGCGTGTGGAGTTCAAGGAGGAGTCACATCTTATACACGGAAGATCGAACCATTTATTCAGAAACTGAACTATTTGGTCACTTTCTTTCCCGTTTTCAACTACATACTGCAGCTACAACTCTACCTCTGGATTATCCTCTGGCTAACTTCCCATATATTTCTGATATAATCTTGACTTCATGCTTGCTTCCTTCCCAAATTCTATCTCGGATTGTACCAGATTCTAACAGTCCTATATTTACATGTTAATGGTGGCTGTGTGATATTTACCTATGGGTAGTGAGCTTTACTCGGGCATCATCGATAATTTCCTTTCTTATGTAGAAAGTAATATTAGGTCCATGTGCCTGGTCAAAGGAGTAAGAGTCTAGGTTGAAAAAGTATGGATTCTCCAAATATGGTGTTGCCTTCGAGATTCTAGTAATGTCTGTATAAAAGTTCTAGCATATGAATTTTGTTTCTAAATAGCTATCGTCATTGTACACGATATCCTAGTTCAAATGATCCTCGTAAATAATTATGTTTTAGTGACATAGTCTCTGCATGCACTATGGCAAATCATAGTATCTTGTGAATAAATAGCAAGTTCAAAAGTTATATGTGTAGAGACGAAGTTAGAGCACTTGTTCAAACTCACAAATATCCAAATCAATTAGTGTTATACTATAGGCATCCTTCAAAATCTGCATGGTAAGTTAGTCATTGCATCATTGCTATATAGCAATGGTAACAATCTTTTTCACAAAAATACCTTTATGAAATATCCTTACAAATATCAATCTTTATGCCATCTTCTATACTATCATTGCAAAATTTACAATAATGTCAAACATGCATTGTTTTGATGAACATCCTTGAAGTTTTTCTCTACAAGTACAAGATAAAGACCTCAAAGTTAACAATAGATGTGAAGATGAGAAGTGAACGAAGTTTACTACATAAGACTTTTTGCCAACTGTTTGAAAATTCTATTAGAAACTACTTAAGCGGCATATCTAAAACTTTCTAATTGAATTACTATAATCAAATTGTTGTTCGTCTCAGTCGATGGTTACCAGCCAGAGGACGAAGATCAAACGGATCCAACATCGTCTTGAACCTCCGATGGCACCCGGCATTAAACAGAAACGAGCCCTCTCTCCTTTCTCTACATTCCCATTGTTGCTGCTTCTCTTCTTCATCGACTGAATTTTCGACCAATTTCAGTTGATTGAAGCCGAGTAAATCCGATAAGACTATTATATGTCTCATATCACTTGGGCACTTCCCTACTATTGATGTGGCATGCATAATGCAAGCTTGTCAAGCTACTTATGAGTATTAATTACTAGTTTGGTGACACTGCTTGCTCCACAACAATGCTCCACATAGATCGTATATTTGGGCCCTTTTGGTTGGGTCGTGGCTGTGCTAGCTCCGACTGTGACTGTGGCTTCTTTAAAAAAAGGTTGCGCTAGCTGTGCCTAAAACGTTTGGCAAAACGTATTTTTCTATAAATTTTGCTTATTTTTAGGGACAAATATGTAAAAAGGAGGGCGTTGTAGAGAAAAGAAGCCGGTGAAGCTACCGTTTGTAACTTCATGCTTCACCTTATTTTTGGATGCGGCTTCCACCTTTTTTTTTTTAAGGAGAAGCACCTCGAGCACCCCCTTTGGTTGAGAAACAGGTGAAGCCGCGAAAGAAGCCGTTGGAGAAGCCCTAACAAATGGGTTCGAAGTATCAAGTTCTAACGGGAGGTCGAGATGACGCAGTGCTCCATTTGACCAATTAAAACGATCTAAACAGTAGCAATATAGTGAGGACTAAAGAGGTAGCAAATGGACCCGTTTCGACGAAGTGACATGCATGCAGATGCAGGCTTTGGTTCCGCTCTGGAGTCGACTAATTTCCGTGGCCGCTTGTGCTTGGATCCACGTGGAACACGAAATTAAGTTTCTTGGATGTCGACGTCTGCTGAGAATCCGCGCGACAACGAGCTGACTTGGGCGGCTTCCGGCATTCACAGTCGCAGGCGGCCGGGCAGCAACTGCCGGAAAATAGGGGAGGGAATTCTCGTCGTCGCAGGTTCGTGGCGGGGACCTCTAACGGCCAGCAGTCAAACGAGCGTGCGTGTGCCGTGTCGCACTCACAGCGCAACACCGACAGCAACCATGAGCTCGCCACCCAGCTTGCTGTCAACCTCCGCCGCGCCACCCTGGGTCTCTATCAAGTGTCTACTGCCGCCCCGTTTCGCCCGGCCTGACTGAGACTCCGTCCGCAACGCAACCATGCTGCAGCTCTAGAGCCTTTGATCACGACCAACGACACCCGTTTGGGGCTGCGAGAGGTCGTCGCTATTCGGAGTCCGTGGCGCCGGCAGGGTATGCTTCGCGGCGGAACAGAGGAGCAGGTTTCGTGGTGTCTACCGTTTCATGTCTGTGGTGCATGCCCACACGATTGCGCCAATGTTTTGTATTCTCCAATGTCCACGGCATGTTTAAGAAGCGGCCGCCGCAACGTGGATGCCCGGCTGACAGAGTACTACGTCGTGGAGACCGAGGATTCTCTTCCGTGCCTCTCATATATTATATGCCACGCAACGCAAGCGTCAGGTCGCGTGGTCGTCGTCTCGTGAAGGAGCTATCTTCCACACGCAAGCCGCGCGTCGAGCTGCGGCGCGGCGTCAATCAATCGTGCCCTGGAGATTCTCATGCGAAGCTCCGTACCTTGCAGCCACAGCTGCGCAAGCCGCGGGAGCACTAGGGAGGCGCCGGCCGCGAGCTCGCCACAGTCCGACGGCAGGAGCTCCACGCCGCGCCGCGCCGCAGGGCTGGTGTGGGACACGACTGCGCCGACCATGTCGTGCCGCCCGTGGAGGGTCAGGAACATGGACGGTCAGCCTCGTTTGTAGTGGCGTAGCGCCGTCGTGGTGGACGGCCGCGAGCGACGCACGCAGCGTCGCGCTTGGGGAGGCTGAAGATGCCGGCGCTGTGCGCGCGTGTCGAGGTTGACGCGCGCCACAGCGAGCGCCACCGCCGCGACGAACGCGATCACCACGCCCCCGGAGCCTACCGCGCGCGTTCTCATGATCGAAAGGGCGACGTGGGTTTCGCAAACATGTTTGCCCGCGGAGCATCCATGCATTGAAGCTGCCAGCGAGCCCCTTAATTGTCGGACCCGAGACACGGAGCACCTCGACGGGCCGCGCCGCTGGGTTGGAGACGACGGCGCCGACCAGGCCGTGCCGCCGCGGATGTTCAGGAACTGACTGGCGGTGAAGTAGCTGCCGGCCTCCACGTGGAGGGTGAGCCCACCACGTCAATTGTCGGACGGTTTTGGTGGCGGCGCGACGAGCTGACGACGTGGGCGGCCTCCTCTTCTGCTCATGAACAGAGCAGGGCCTGGAGAAAATCGACGCGAGCTCGATCACCAGTCCGCCGCGCCACACCGTCCACTTGGCCTGGGCCCGCGCCTTCAAATGCCGCGGAGCTCCCTCCCGAACCTTTGACTCGGACCGACGACCGGTCAACAAGTCCGTTCCGAGCCGCACGTCGCGGATCGAACGGACGCCAGGACCCAGGGGCGGTCGCTGTTTCAAATAGCGACCACCCCCGGTCGATGTTTGCAGGGCAGGCCACCCCCTGTCGTTTGCAACGACGCCGCCGCGGCTCGCCGGAACGCCTCGGATACATCTCGTCCGGCGCGTCATGCTTACCGCGCGGCGGCCGTCGTGCGCTCGACTCCGTCCGCACCGCAGGCTCGTCAGCTGCCGCGTGCTCGCGCTCCAAGCCTGAACCGTCCCGGCTGCTGTCCATGCACATCCACGAAGCCGAGGCCGTCGCGCGTTCGTCCGACAGAGGAACACGGGGCACATCACGGCGTGGCAGCCTGGTGGGTTATAGAGAGAGAGAGAGAGAGAGAGAGAGAGAGGCACATCACTAGTGGCAGGCTGTCGCGGCCGCCTGGACGACAACATCGACGTCAACCGTACGTCCGTTGGATCTCGGTCGTGTCGCCGGTTCCAGGGTAGCCTGCGCCCCGCCATTGGTTGGTGCTGTGTTGTGTGCCTTCCTCGTGTTCGTAGCGCTCCATGGTCTCCCTCCCCGTGCGCAAGTATCAACACCAGGGCCCTGCAGCTTTTTTCTGTATGATGATCCACTCAGTCCGCACACCGCGCGCTATTGGTGCTACTTGCAAGTTGCAACGTATCGACAGCAGCCGCTACCAGCGGCATGCGATGATGCCTTGTCAACCAACCGTGTGGGTCCTTCGGTCTGTCGACACTTGACTTACCACGCAGGCGCATGCATGACATGTGCGCTGCTGCTGGACAATCCCTCATTTTTTTTCCCCACGGTAGAACAGTAAAATAATACTTAAACGGGCCTCCAATCAACTTCCATAGGCCTAGTCCGCATTGCATTGGCCCAATCCTACTCACGTGACTAAGTTCACAAAAAATTGGAGGTTTATGCATGCTTTTTGTACCGCATGGAAAGGCTAAGAACACGGCATCCTTCACAAAATGTGAACACTATGCCTTGCAAATGTGCCAACGGCACACTCCCGTCGGTGGTGACACTGCGTGTGGGGTACACGGTGAGCAATCCAAACATATGATAACTCGGAAAAAATCATCATTGCCGCCACTTTGCGGGCAGACATGCATATGACACATATGCCTGGCAATTCATTTTTTTCTCCTATTTTACTTTTACGCTGAATGTCTCTTTGACGTGTTTTTTACTTTTACGCGTTCATACGACGACCGCGCCACTATTAACCGGGCTCATCCTCCATGTGGAGACCGGAGCCACTTCACCGCAGACAGAATCCGGTGCCTGGTACATGAGCCGACCAGAAGCCGGTATAAGCAGCATCCGCCCCCCGTGGCACCCATGTTACACTGGCACTTACATAAGAAGCTGCTGCTGCAACTCAGATGCCCGGGCGACCATGGCGTTGTGCCAGCATGCGCTCGTCCCCTCGGCCGTTCTGAAGCTTCTCGCGTGCCGCGTCGCGACGGCGTTAGCTAGCCGGTGGGGGCGGCCGGCGACGTCGTCGTCGGCCGGCTCGTTTGCACAGCGTCAGAACTGCACAGCGTGCCTGTGCATGAATGGAACACGAAAGGTTCTTGGTCTTGAGACTCCGACGCCGCCTGCCACGAGCCGGAGCCTGTCGCGTTCCCGTGGTCCTGGGGCGTGGACGTCTACGGCGTGTGTTCCGTTCCGTTTTCGTAAACCTCCTCGTCAACGTCCTGTCCAGGCGTGACGAGCTGATGGATGTACGTGGGCGGCGTCCGGCGTTCACAGTCGAGGAATTCTCAGCGCAAGAGGGGACTCTCAACGGCGGGCTAGTGTTCAGTAGGTGTTGCCCCTCGCGATACAGTGAACCTGCCAGTGACCTCGACGTCTGCCCGCGCGACTCGTGTTGCATAGACATTTCGTCATGGACGACAGAGCAAGGCCTGAAGAAAGCGGCGCAAGCTCAGTAGCTCCTCGCTGCCCAGCTCGCCGTCAACCTGCTCCGCGCCACCGCTAGCTAGCTCTGCCGTCCACGCCCGGCCTGAGCCTCCGCCAACAGCCATGCAGCTTCCGATCGAGCCGTTGAAGTACGACCATGGTCAAATCAACTTACTCGATACGAGCCGCACGTCGAGGATCGGACGGACAGCTGCCAGAACACCAGGGCGTGGTCGCCGTTTCAAGTAGCGAACGTCCCTAGTGACCGTTTGGAGCTAGCGCCGAGCATCCCTGGCCGTCGCGTGGACGCCGCCACGTTGGCTCACCGGAACGCCACCCAGCTCTGGACGTTGTTTTGATCTCACGGGCGTCGGAGCAGGCGTCCTTGCTGAGGAAATCAAGCATGCATGGCGGCCGTTCTAGTATGGCGTGCGTTCCGCGATTGGTGCTATGCGGTGCGCCTCGTTTTAGTAGCGGCCATATATAGGTGCCCGAAGTAGGCTTCAGTGTCCGCTCTCACTCTCTGACGGTCGGGCCTCCCGCGGAGGGTCAGGAACAGCCTGGCGGTGAAGTAGCAGCCGGCCTCAATGGGGAGGGTGATCAGCCTCGTTATTCTTGCGGCGTGGCCGGCGAGCGAGGCTGTAGCTGCCGGCACCGTGCCTCGTTAGTGGCGCGCGCCGTCGTGGTGGGCCGCGGCGGAGGAGGCCTCGCGCTTGGAGAGGCTGAAGTTCGTGCGGTCGTAAGATTGGGTGTCGAGGTTGACGGCGCCGGACGACGCGCGCCACGCAGCGAACGCAATGTCTGCGACAGTGCGGCGGTGGACGTGGGCTGCCGGCTGGTGTGAAGTGCAGGACGCGCCACGCGCCGCATCAGGTCGATCGTCCGGGAGGTCCGACAGGCGGTCGACGATGCCGTCGGCAATTCATGGAAGCTGCCAGCGACCTCTTCTGTCCGCACGGCTCATGGACAGAGCAAGGCCTGGAGAAAATCTGGCGCGAGGTCACCAGCCTCTCCTCGCCACCTCGGCCGCGCCACGCTAGATCAAGGCGACCCGACCGCCTTGGCACTGGGCCTCTGCCAACAGCGCATCTCCCTCCCGAACCTTTGACTACGATCAAGTCAACCTGACCCGTTCCGAGCTGCACGCTAGATCAAGGCTGGAACGGCTGCCACCCCCTGGTCGGTGTTTTCAGGTAGGACTGGACTATGGAGCCAGCTTGGCTCGTCTCGGCTCGATCCAGCTCGTTAGCATAACATGCTAGCTCGCCTCGACTCATTATCTTGATGAGCCAGAATGCTTGCTCGGCTCGACTCGTTAACCTAGCGAACTTGCTTGTTTTGGCTCGCGACATGTATCTTAATGTGATCGATATAAAATTAGAGACATGTTATGTCTATATTTTTAGAGGTTAACATTTGGATATGCTAAAATAAAGATGAATGTCACACATACTTTGGGACTTCAACACTGAAACCTCGAGGTTCTAAAAATTATTGAAAAATTAGGAATGTTACATGATGTCATTTGGCTCATTAAGCTCGCGAGTAGCTCACGAGCAGGCTCGAGCTAGGTCGTTAACGAAGCAAGCTGAATCTTTAGCTTGAGGCGGCTTGCAAGCTTCGTTCCAGCTTTTCGTATAGTCCTATTTGCAGGGCAAGCCATTCCCATGTCACTGTGAGGACGCCATCACAGTCGCACGCCTTGTCTCGCTGGAACGTCTCATCCTTCGTCTTCTGTAAGCTTTTGCTCTTTTACCTCATTTAATTACTTATCGATTTACATGTTTTTCCAATTTTCTTTTGTTTTGCATTCAATATCTTACTTTTCTGTTGGCCTTTTGGGCTCAAATTGGTGCTTGGACCATTTGATTGATTTAATACTTAATTCTAATTGACTTATCTTATCCACGGGCCAAAAAGATCACCAATTCCAACGAGCAATGTTTGCTTTTGTTACAAGATGTGGCTAGAGATAACTTGATAAGCATATGAATTTTGTTTCTAAATTTGTATCATCATTATTGTACATGATATCCTATTTTAATAGATCATTGTAAATAAGATGAGAGCATCTGCATTACATATATATGCAAAACCATAATGTATTGTGAAGAACTAGTGAGTTCAAAAGTTATATCGCAGAAGCAAGATTAGAGTACTTGTTCCGCTAACAAAATATCAAAATCAATTGGTATAGTGATGTACTATAGCCATCCTTCAAAACATGCAGGTTAAGTTAGTCATTGCATATTCGCATTGACTCCTATATTGCTGGTAACAATCTTTTTCACAAGAATACCATTATGAAATATCCTTACAAATATCAACCTTGATGCCATCTTCTATAATATTGCAAAGCTTACAATAATGGCAAACATACATTATTTTGATGAACATTCTAGAAGTTTCTCTATAAGATAAAGACCTCAAGGATAACAAAAGATGTGTAAACACCAGAAGTGAAGGAAGATCCACTACATAAGACTTTTTTTTCGAAAAAAAATGTAACATTCTCATTATATTAAGTTGCTATATCTAAACTTTCTAATAGAATTACTATAGTACATATATTATTCTACGTAAAGAGAAATTTCCATATGGATCATCAATACATAAGAAAATTATATGTCGGATATCACTTATCACCTGGCACTTCCCTACAACTATTGATGTGGTATGTGTCTTACATTTGTAAATAAATGTGTCTCACATCAACAAGTATGGGATAAATCTGCTCCCCAAAGTTCAGATTCTTTCTTTGGCTTGCTAATGAACAGAGACTAGACACTAGAAAAGCATGTTCCTTAATACAGTAGATCATCTTGACCCCTTTACTGCGACCGCAGTGTAGTCAATCAGAAAATCCAACTTCAGCTTCAAAAATTTTATACTATGAGTACTGGCAAAAATGTACACGAACTTTATCCTTTCCGTACGTGTACTTGTTGAAATGCAAATCTGCTCGAACCTTGTTGGTCGATACTTGTGACTTCAGTAAGCAGAGTCAGTTGTGAGCAATGGTCTGCATTACAGCATGTTAGGAACTAAAACCACAATTTCTCAAGCGGTCTGGTACCTGCAAATGTTGCTGTAGAGTACCTCCAGCACAACTAGGAAATTTGGGCCACCGTCCCATGCTTTGGATTGCCAAATGATGTAGCCCTTGAATTCCTTAAACAACAAAAGCATTCAGGTCAAGTCCTATGCCTAACAATTCTGCACTTACTCAGGCAAGCCACTGTGGTTTGCACGATAATCCTCCATTCTCACACTTCCCTTCCCACGTTCTCCACTTCTGATGACTTGTTCTTAGTTTTAAGTTGAAGTGACTCATTAATTATAATTGGAATGTAGATAATAAATTTCATTGCTACATATTTTACGTTTGGTCTTACTTTAATCTCAAATCTCTATTCATGATTTGTTCTTCTTAATCATTTCCCTAATATGTGGAGAGGCTGGCGGTTGTTTTTACTAACTGGTTTCAATATTAAATCAGGTCCTAAGGAAAACAGACGACATTGCTTTGTGCCCAACAAAATCTTTAGTTGCGATGGAAAAAGTTTCGTCAAGCTAGATCAATATGCAGTGCTCATTGTACACAATGCGCCTTGTCATCATCACCCGTGCTCTCACCGTCTCCTCCGCGATCCATTTCTCTTTTCGGTCGTTGTTGCTTGATCATAGTCGCATGAGTGTAGATTCGAAAAGCTTGGCATTGGCCAAATCTGGTGTTGGCTTCATGATGTTGGTAATGTATGTATAGAGGTTATAGCATATGAATTTTGTTCTTAAATTTGTATAATCCATGTACACGATATCCTAGTTCTAATGATCGTCATAAACAATTATGTTTTAGTGGTTTTGACGTATAACGTGCAAAATCACAATTTCTTGTGAAGAACTAGTGAGTTCAAAAGTTATATCTACAGAAACAAGGATCGGAGCACTTGTTCAACAGACAAATATCCAAATCAACTAGAGTTATACTATTTGCATCCTTAAAACTTGCAGGTTAATTTAGTCGTTTCAAATTACAACTATATAGCATTGTAGCAATCTTTTTCACATGAATACCACCTTTAAGAAATATCCTTAAAAATATCAAATTTTATGTAATCTTCTATAATGTTACAAAATTTACAATAATGTCAAACGTGCACTATTTTGATGAATAGTCTAGAAGTTTTTCTCTATAAGATAAAAAAAAATCAAAGGTAACAATAGAGGTGAAAACTAGAAGTGAAGGAAGTTCTATATAAGACTTTTGGCCAAATGTTTTGAAAATAATAACATTCTGATTATAAGGATCTATATCTAATATGTTCTAAGAATTGCTACTCCTTCTGTTCCGGAATAATTGGCAATGTGGCTATATACTAGGTTCAAAAGTACCTATAATATTCAACATAAATAAAAAATTCCATATGGATCATAAAAGCATAAGACAATATATGTTTCATATCACTTGGGCACTTCCGGCTACTCTATTGATGAGGTATGTTTCTCACCGTAAATGCATTGTCTTGTGTGTAGGGATGGCAACGGGTGAAAACCCGTCGGGTTTTGCCTCCTCAGACCCGCACCCGCCAGGCAAAAAAATCCCCCGTTGGATAATCCAATAAGAGTCACGGGTGGAGTTTTTAAACCCAAACCCAAACCCGTCGGGTGAAATTCACCCATCGGGTACCCATATCCGCCAGCTCCCTCTCGTTCTTATTTCCATTGTGTTGTTAGCCGCCGGCGAGGAAACGAGCAGATCCACAAAGTACAAGCCGCGAATCGCAGAAGCCCCAAGTACGTGGCACTCCCGCAACCCCAATCCGACCTCAGTCGACGAGTTGCGAGCTCATGAGGGGGTCGTGCAGCAGTGGAGCAGCAGTAGCCGAAGTTGATAGAGGTGGTGGGAACGAGAGATGAGAGGGAGGCACAGGCAATTGGGAATGAGATGCGAATCAGACATGGTGGTCGGTGTGTGACCTGTGTGGCAGCAGGGAACGAGAGATGAGAGGGAGGCCGCGTCTGGTAAATGAGATGAGAGGGAGGCGGCTGGGAAGGTGTTGGCGCACATGATGGAGTGGATAGGGTAGGGTTTTTAGTGTTTTATATTTGCAAAAGCTGGGCTGCACAATGTAACTTGGGCTGGACCTCTGTGTAAACCGCCTCCAAACCCGCTCCACCGGACGGGTGAGGCTTTTCCTCCATTAGTACACCCATGGGTGCAGTATTTCACCCATACCCTCCTCCTAATGGAGAAAAATCCATCGGCTCGCGGGTAACTGGCACCCATTGCCATCCCTACTTGTGTGGAAGGGATTCGGCCAGCTTCTAAATGGACGGAACTGGCGATGATTGTGGCTCCAGTTGTGCAAAATTGTCCAAGAGAGCAGGAGCACAAAGCTTGTCAAGCAGTACGTGGTGAAGATCAGAGGAGTACAAATGCTTCAACGTGTATTTGAGCGTGTTTTGAAACCAAAAAAAGAAATGCATGACACGTGGTAAATCCACCCCAACGGAAGGCACCACACCGTGGTGGCTGCTGTCTCCTTGGAGTGCACCAAGGGAGGACTCGCGGCAGCAGGTCTCGCTGGGGAGTGGTGACACCACATGCGGTCGGCACGCCAAGCTGTGACTCACTGACTCACGAAGCTCGGGCTCCGGTACTGCTTCGACACGCGCGGAGCATAAGTCACCACGGCGAATTAAGTCGAATGCTTGCAGGCTTTGGCGATGCACCGCTCCGGAGCCGGGCTAGTTTCCGTGCCGGCCGGCGTGCCTGCGCGTGGCGTGGAACACCAAAGTTTCTTGGACTTCGACTCCGGAGCTGATCGACGTGGGCAGATTCCGACGTTCACAGAGTCGCAGACGGGCAGCAACTGCCGGAAAACCAACCAGGGAGGGAATTCGCGTCATCGCAGGTGGAAGTCAAGCAAGTGTCGGACAGCGCAAAACTGCGGCCGCCAAGCAACACCAGCTAGCGACACGCCTAGCACCTCGCAGATGGGCGATTGAAGCAGCGATCGACCTCCTCGTTTGCCAGCACGACTCATGACAGAGGGGAGCAGAGCCCGAACAAAGAAAGCGATGCGCGCTCACTAGCCTTTCCTCTGCTGCGCGCACGCTAGCTCTGCCGTCCGGCCCGTTCACCCAGCCTGGGCCTCCGCCACACAGCAACCATGCTGCAACTCTCGATCGAGCCTTTGCTCAAGATCAACGACTAGTCAGTCAGCTCACTGCTCACCCGTTCATGGCCACACGTTACGTACGGGACGGATCTGCCTGGACCCACCTGGTTGGTGTTTGGAGCCCCAGTCGTGGCGAGGAGAGGACGCCGCCACAACTGCATGCATGTCGTGCCTCGCCGGAGCGCCTCCGGACTCCGAATGCTTCTTGCTCTCCAGATCCTCGGCGAGGACGCCGGCCTTATATCAGTTTACGTCTCCGACCATCCTTTCGCCAGCCTATAGTGCAGCATCGTCTCGGCCAGCGCGTCACGCTTGCGGCGCGGCGGGCGTCGTGCCGTGCCGGTGCTCGCGCGCCATGCCTGCATCGCCCCTGGTGGTTGGCCATGAACAGGAGGCCCGAAGCCGAGCGGCCGGACGACAAAGGTGCGGCAGCGCCTCTGCTGCTGTAGGTCGCCGTTCCAGGTCAGCTTGCGCCCGCGGTTGGTGCCGCGTCGTTGTATGCGCCATGTTCGTAGCGGCCATGGCGCTAGTGTCCAACGTCCGTGCATGCCGGTCAGCTCGAGGTGGCCTCTTGCGGTGGAACAGGGATCGACGGCGCTCCGTGTTGTCCGCCGTAGCTTGCAAGCCCGCACCAATGCACTTGGAAGGTTAAAGGTGCACACGTGTCCGGTGGGCCGATGGCAGGCTGGCCGGTCTCCCACATGGCCACAGCCGCTCCGTGTTTTCTTTTTTCTTTTTTTTTTTTTTTTAAGGATCCATTCAATCCACGCAGCATCCGTCAGCCGGGCTCCCCCGTATACCGAGCAGGCGGTCTGTCAAGAACGGAACAGACGTCATAGTGACGGAGCTTGGATCAATTTACAGGGGGATGGGTTTAGAAGCTTAGCAAGAGGGCTAGATTAGAAATTTTGTTACATATATATGGTGAAATCAAGGGCTTTTAAAGAAAATTTCCCAAGCCAGGGGGCCCGGCCACCTTTGGCCATAACAATGCTCCGTCCTTGTGACGTCAAAGGCATGGTTGCCGCAAAGCGGATGGCGGGCAGGAGGGGGCATACGTAATAATTAACGGCTACTCCCGCCCTTTTATTATTTTACCATTTTTCCTTCTTTATTCGTTTTCAAATAATTTTTATTTTTGCGATTGATTGTTTTCTGATACTTGTCACTTCACGTGTTTTAAGAGTACTATCCAATTTTACTCCTATGAAATTTCTTATTTCTTTAATGCATTGTAGGTTCTATAACATTTTGGTTGTCTACTAAGTGCATTTTGGTTGTCTACTAAGTGCATTTTGGTCATTGTAGAATTTAAGTTTCCCTTGCAAAAAAATTAACTTCCTTGATATTCCCTACACTAAACATTCGTGGTCCAACACGGCCAGAAGTGCTTAGACTATCAACGAAGAAGCGCGTGCCATAAAACTAAGTCAACGGTGGTGGTAGCCCACCACAGAGCTCATGGACGCCGACCACTGATTCGCCATGCTCCGCTTACCATCCTCCCATGAAGGCGCCCATCGAACCTAGTGGCAGCGACGGCGGCGGCCCCCTCTGCATAATGGTTGCATCGTCGAGAGGTCCCAGCTACATGACGGTCTAGGTTGAAAAAGCTTGGCAATGCCCAAATCGATCTGGCGTTGGCTTCAGAATTTTGGTAATGTATATACAGAAGTTATAGCATATGAATTTTGTTCTTAAATTTTATAATCCTCGTAAACGCTATCCTAGCTAGTTTAATCGATCTATACAATTATTTTTGTTTAGCGATATTGTTTCTATATATAGTGTGCAAAATCACAATTTCTTGTGAAGAAATAGCGAGTTCAAAAGTTATATCTCCAGAAAGAAGATTAGAGCACTTGTTCTACTAACAAATATCCAAATCAATTAGTTTTATACTATATACATCCTTAGAAAGTTGCATGTTAATTTAATCATTCCACTACTGCTATATAGCAATGGTTGTAGCAGTCTCTTTCACTTGAATACCTTTAAGAAATATCCTTTAATTATCAGCTTTTATGTAATCTTCTATAAGACTGCAAAATTTACAATAATGAAAAATGTGCATTTCTTTGATGAACATTCTAGAAGTTTTGCTCTATAAGATAATGAACTCAAAGGTAACAATCTTTACTATACTTAAAACTAGCAAGATGGCCCGCGCATATTGCGCGGCTAGACTTGTTATTATAGTTCATGGTTTATCGAGAATTTATCAGTTTACATAATTTTCTGACCTTTTGTGCTAGCACTATTTAATTGATGTTGGAGTTATTTTCATAAACCCGTCAAACTGGAAAAAAAACTATTATTTACTCTACAATATTTCATAGTATGCAGGATATCGGGCTGACCATTTATTTTCTTTTAGTATTTTATAAGGTTTATATGGCATAACGATATAAAATTAGTTAACTTATTATTATTTTTTCAGAAAAAGAAAAAAGTTCGATAAAAAAAAGAAGATAAATATCAAACGTTCATGTGTTGTGCTCTGCAAGCTTGCATTGATGTATTTTTATCAGCTCTAATCGACCTTCCGCACCCTTCGGTTTGCCAACTCTGCCTCTCAGGTGATATGATTGACGTCATTGCTGCTCGAAGCCAATGCCTGCGCTGCCCAATCAACAGGACGCGGTTGACGTATGTACTTGAAACCTTTGACGACAGCGATCAGAGTGCGATTTGTCACCAGTAGCGCTCACCATGAAGGGAGCTCAATAGTCGTGATGAATCTCGCCGGCAGAACACATATGTGGCCGCCTTGTTCCCGTAAAATTACTACAGATGTGTTTCCCCTCTTCGTCAAATATGTATGGAAATATGCGTGAACAGATCTAGAAATTAAGAATCCTACCTTTCTTATGCTACGAAAATTCTCTTTGCTACTCTATCAGCTGATAAATCTTCACATTATAATCTGGACCCGCATGACCAGAGACGCAATCAATTGCATCTATCGTGTAGATAGGAACTTCTGCTATTTGTAGTAATACGGACATTAAGGGTTTTGGCCAGTATAATATAATGTAATATTGGCAATCTATCATATAATCACCTGAGCTTTTTCTGTTTATATTCATATTATGAATCCAAACAATATTCATTGTATGATCATATTATTACTTTTATGATCTGGAGTTGGAAAGCTGGAGGTCATGCAAGATTCATATAAACTTTGCTTCCTACAGTCTTATCCTCATTCATTTTATCCTTGAGATCAGGTTCTTCTCAGCTTCCACGTGATCCACTCACCGTATTAGGCTTCTTTTGGTAGGGCACAGGGCTGTGGCTTAAAAACACATGTTTATGTTGAGTTTCTAATCTGCTCTGCACTATGTAGCCGTCCACTGATCCACTCACGGTATTCTTCTATGGTATGTTATTTTGTCTATCAAACCGATGTGTGCTCATAGCACGGTGGTCGGTGGGTCTTATCTGTGCAAGGCTGCATGGAACATGCATACATGCGGATTCATGTAGTTGGCCGTTGCATTCTGGCCGCCTTTCATTGGCCTTTCCTTTTCTTGACCCACAGATCCAGATATCATTATTAGCCTAGCTATTGGCTAGTAGAAATAGCAACAATGTTGAAGAACTAGAACCATGTATGGCCACTGACAGTACCCGAGCTTGTTACTGATCGATTATATGTATCGACCTCCTTGATTAAAAGACAGCTGCATCATCGTAGCAACCTTGCTTCACCCGATTGCTCCAAAACTTGTCCCCATTGTTGATCTTTATTAATTTAATTAATATTAATCCTGCATGATTAAGCTCATCCACCTGACCCTCTTGAAGTCACGATCTTTGTAGCTGCTCTTCTCTCATCCAGCTGTATCAATGGACGATGGAACACAGCCTCATTGATCGGACCACCAAGTACGTACATGGGTATTCCCTGCATATCCTGTGTCCATCTCTCAGCTGCGGCTAACCCTGGTTTGCGCAGCACCAGAACGTCAAGGCGCCGTTGTCGATGAGGCTCTAAACTACAGCCTAACCCATTGACGCACGCGGCCATGCTAGCTGTTGCGGCTTCACCTATGCTCGGTCATCTTTGCCGTTGGAATCCCTCGTGCGTGGCTGGTATTGGCCTGACAAGTGACAACCGCTTCGGTAGACACGATCCATGTTATTTCGACGCTTCTGTGTTCCACATACATGTGCCTCTTCCTCTCTCGAGTGTCGTTTCCTGAGATGTCCATGTATGAGTAGCCAGATACGCCGGTTGCTTGCCTCAATAATTGTTGGTAGACTTTTCTTTTTTCCTTTCTTGGGCCACGGTTTCGTGTACGTTAGTAAGCAAAGGATTCTTTTTTTAATGTACGTCAACTATAGGTGCACAGGACTCTTTATTGAACCCGTCACAGATCAAATCCGAATTTAAATATTTACTTGTTTATTTTTTTAACCAAACGTTAGCTCTTGTGTTTGACATGGACTTCTGGTTTCTTTATAAATCCAACGTTAACAATTAATATTTACTTCTTGTTTATTTTTTCCGAATCAAAGCTTATTTGACAATTAATCTAGAGCGTTAGATCTTCATAAAATCCAACGGTTCACGTATTTGTTTTTCTCTGATTAATGTGGTAATTTCGTGGCCTTGAGAGCGAACGTGATGGCTTCTTTGAACCTTTGAATACTAAGATAATATATCTGAGTTGGTGGCTTGTGGTGGCCGTGGCTACGTCACCTCCTCAATTTGGCGCCAGGTGGCCCCTGTCGACCAGCGCCGCCCCGTGACCCCATCTCCCACGAACGTTCAGGGAAAAACACAACGACGCTCCTCCGCCTCAGGCGTCCGTCCTCATCTGGCAATTGCCGCCAATCCCCCCCCCCCCCCCCCCCCCCCCCCCCCCCCCCCCCCCCCCCTCCCAGATCCATTGGTATCCTTAATTTTCCTGAGGCTTCACTGAGCTCTGCGGCGAGGCTCCAGCAGGAATTAACGAATCGATCCAGCGGCACACGTGCCTCCTTGCAGGAGCCATCTCATTGGTGGTGGTAGTCGGCGGCCATGGATTAGGTCGAGTAGGGCTTCAACTTCTGGTCGCGGCGTCCTTCCGCATGGAGTAGCATCTGCACAATCCGTGGCGACCATCCCTTGATTGGGGATCATATCCATTAAGCGTAGCACATGCCACTCGCTGCTTTAGAAGCAGAGGCCAATCCTTGGTGCCAACGCTCGCATTCCACTGCTCCACCGTGCGTCGGAGCTCCGCCATGCCACCAAGAAAGCTCACCAGGGATCAATTTGGATTTTTGGACTTCGCCACTCGAATTTTTCTTTGGGAAGTAATAGATGGGGGAGAGACAAGCTCGTGGTTGAAAAGACTGTGGACCCCACGTTTGTTTCCTTATCCAGGATTGAAATATGGATTAGTCATCGCAGCTTGCATCAATTAAAAATCAAATATGTACTCGAATATTTGAACTCAACATTCTATTTAGTGGTGATCAATAATCCATTTGTTCGCTACAGAAAAGAATCCTTGGTAACAATAAAAACAAATTTATAAAAAGAATCGCACATGAAAACTTGCTTTTGATAATTGAAAAAAAAATCAAGAGCTTGTTTTCTAATTTTTTTGAAAAGTAATTAGAAGTTGTTTGAAGTCCGTAGCAACGCACGGGCACATGAGCTAGTAGAGGTGAAGACAAAGTGAAGGGAGTTCTATATAAGGGATTTCCGAAGGCTAACTCTGGCTCAGCCCTTGTTGGCCACTCTGTCGACTTTGCAGCAAACTCTGGTTTCAATGGAATGAATTCTACATTTTTTTTAAAAAAAAACTCTTGATGCTATATCAAGAGATGGTTGACATCAGGAATTGAAGTAGGACTCGAGAAATTCATGTAATAATAATTTCAGCAGCCATTGTATCATTTTGGAATTTTCTAAAAACATTTGTAGGAATCTATGGTGACATTAGGCTCAGCTGAATATTGACATGAGGCTCAGCTGAATACCAAATTTCAGACCACAAAAGTTAAAGTTTGTACATGTTGCATGTGTACGCAGAAGTTAAGGAATAATACAAGTAGAAAAGAAAACTTCCAATGCACAGGATGATTATATCCACAATATTGGGTGCGTTTGGTTTCCTGCCCAGGAGAGTCTGATCCGTATTTACCAGCCAGGCCCCTGCTGGCCAGGCTCTGCAGATATAATGGTGGTTTGATTGGTTTCCTGGTTTCATCTAGCCAGGCTAAGTAGAGATGTCGTTTGGTTACCCACATCAAGACATGCTAGATGACAGAAAATATTAAAATTAATGCAATTATAATGTTTATTTTCATAGGTACATTATAAAATTACTCTTACTTTATCTCATTAAGCCTTAATCATCTTTGAATAAAAAAAGCCTTAATCATCTTTGAAAACCGCTAATATCACTTAATATATGCTAATCACTTGCTAATTATTGTCATTAGCATAAGGCCAGCTGCATCCAGCGAGCCTGGCCCGTGGGAAACGGATTTCATTTTCGTTTCCCGGGAGCCAAGCTGGCGAGTTCCTCTTGCATCCCTCGGGCCAGGCCTAGCTGGAGATGCAGGCAACCAAACATTGCAAGCCTGCACCCAGAGAGCCTGGCCGGCCCATATCCGGGCAACCAAACACGCCCATTGTGAACGCCACTGCATAGCAGCATCTATCAATGTGGGACAAGCAATGTGGAACCAATACAAGTGTAGCATTGATACATTTTTAGACAATCCACATGTTGTGACATAGGTTTAGTTAGCAGCAAGGTTTGGCTCATTTGCAGTTCTCTCTCTTTTTTGCTACTCTCTCTCACTCTCTACCCTCCATGACGCACTAGTGTCGAGGGGGCTTGACCCCCCCCCCCCCCCCCCCCCCTACAAAGAAAAATCCATGGATACCGATATCGACCACAAAATCGGGAATGCTATGCATAGTGCTTCGATCCAAATTGCCACAGGATTTGCTGACAGCAGCCGAGACCCGAGAAGCTTAGTAATAACTACAAGATAAAATGTCATTTTCGTATTGACAATATAGTGGCCAATAGTGCATATATAGTATATTTAGTTACAATCAATGTGGGTAATTTGCTAGCACTCTAAGGAATGAAGGGAATTTACATTACAAAATTAACTGTCGGCCACCTAAAAAACAGCGAAGAGAAAATGAAACTGCTGGCCACTTGCTCGGAAAAAAAAAGATAATGTTGGCCACTCACTAAAAATTGTTGGGAAAAAAGTGATATCTTGTAGTGAAACGATTTGCCTCTGCACCCCTAATCGCAAGTATCGGCCATTTATAACTGCTAAAAGAAATATTAAGACAAGCATTGACGATTTTGCCTCTGCCGGGTTCGATTGAGGTCGCAAACCATGGGATGGAGCCAGAGCTGAAACCAATGGAGCAGTACTGCTGCCTGCTGCTGTTGATCTCGCAATCTCTCATTCCCGAACGGGACCGTCCGGATGCCAGCAATCGCACCATGGCCAGGCCAGACCAGCACGCTGGCGTTCGGCTCAGCACTCGTCTTCCCTGTCCGTGCGTGCCGACAAAGCTAACAGCAAGACATGCAAACGCGACGCAGGGTTCAGGCTTCAGAGTTTCAGTCGCAAGCGGCTGAGGGCAGTAGAGTGCTGCTGCGTGCTTGTTCATGAGTGTCATGGCACGACTCGAGAACGTAACCCGGGAGTGTTTTCTCTCAACTCTGATTCAGGCTACTATCCCATCGATCTCCACTACGCAGAAGCTGTTCTTGCCGTGTTGGTTGGGGAGGCATATATACAAGGCCAGAATTGAGATTTTAGTAGGATGGAGTAATACTGTATGACTGAATGTCCTGGTCACCTGGATAAAACTCCGCTCATGAGGGTGTTGAATCCAAAACCAATTGTCCCCAAAGCAATACATCTTGCATCCCTGTTTTATTAGGAGATGATCTGAACCTGTCTGCACCCCTACTCTTTCACATTGTCAGTAAACACCCAATTATCTTCAGGCATTTTACACACTTTCAAATACTTGTTTTTAGCATCTGGCACACTACCTTTCCTTCTTGTCTGGCCTCAACAGGCACCTTGCAACCCAATTCAACGATCTCTCAACCCCTGTCCGCCCTTCCTTGTCTGCAACGATGTCTCTCTCAAACCCCATTCATCTCCCTGTGTCTCTCTCCTCCCCACACTGCATCAGTTGCACCTGCAGAACGGCGCCCACACACCCGTGAGCCGAAAGCCTGAAACCAACAGCCATTGCCCGTCGTCTGCTGCCCCTCTGACCCTCTCCCCACCATCGCTATCTCGCATTCCGGAACGGGGCCCGGCATGGCAGATGATTTCCAAGCCGAGGACGACCCCAATGTTGGACCAGGCAAAGCAAAGCAAAGCTGGTGCTGGACCTGCTGGTGCTCAAGTCAGCGTTCGTCTCGCTTTGCCGCTTTTGACCTGCTGCCCATGCGTCCCAGCAAAGCAAAAAAAACATTCAGTGCAACGCAGCACAGAGTCCAGATCGAGTTTCAGATAGCCACGTCCATGGCAAAGCAACTTGCGTGTGCTTATTAATTAGCACCGTGTGCAGAAACAGAAAGTATAATTCATCAATCACATGGCTCATTAGCCCTCTGCTCCACCTCTAATTACCACTGACACTGGCATGGCAGAGATTATCCGTCGCAGATTTGAGATTTAGTGCATCCATGGACGGGCTCCTCAACTCATGTATTATCATCATCGCTTGCACAGCGCCATGGCGGCAGAGGGAATGATGCCTCATAATGCAGGGGCAAAGTCATGTCGCCATGTTACATTTGTCTTGCTTGCTTGCGATGCGGGCAACACAAGCAAGCGAAAGGCGAGAGGAGCTCTCAGGACTAGGAGGGCAAAAGATTTGGAGTCATGATTAGGAACTGGAGCCTGGAAAGTGACAGATCAATCGATGCGATACGAGCTGCGTTCTCTGTGACAGCAGGATGGAATGGATAGGTTACAGCATGATGCGATACGGTATGCGATGAAAACAGCCTCGGGTTCCAAGAGATTTCGGGGCTCTGTAACTGTCATTTTTGTTTTCTACTACGGCTAGCTTTGCATGCACAGCTTTGCAGGCGGTGGAATCCGATACGAACTCGAAAGGCTACTGTACTGTAGCACTACATCGATCTGGTGGTCAATCGTTCCTCTTCGGCTACCAAGTGAACTTGGAAACAGGAAAGGAGGAAAGGGGCAGAAAGGAGATGGCGAACATGCTTCAAACAATGCATCCAGATTCTGAAAAGAAAATGCAGTATCTTCAGTGTATGATGACCATTGTTAACTGATGCGATTTTTTTTCTTTAAAGCTCACTGATGCATACAAATTTTCCTATGAAAACTTTGTGAATCAAAGGATCACGGCAAAATCTGTCCTGCCGATATCTTGGTACCTTATGATCTTAAGCTCAGTACAAATAATTAAACTGAGGTTTCTGTGGGTTGCAGTTTAATACGGAACAGACACATCGGAATTCAGAACAACTGCATTTCTGATATTTCCTCGCACAAACTTTTTCCAATGTAAATTGCAGCCTTTTTTACATAACACTCTGCCCACATTGAAAGAGGAGAGGAGCAGAGTAAAGGGACCGAAGAGAGAGAATGATCATTCTACATACAGCTGTAAAAGGCAAAGTTCATAAAAAGAAGATGATGCAGTATCTGAATACTGAGTGTGAATAAGTGAACAAAGGTAACATATGCAATCCATCAAGAAAGTTAATAATTATCTCATAAGATACACAAAATCTTCGCTGCAAATTTTTCATGACTGATAATCTCAAAATGTATACCAATGGATAAAAGCTTAAACTTTGGGTTCTAATGTCAATTCAGATTGAGATCACACAAGACAACACTAATTCTTACACTTTGTTTACACAAACTTTGTTGGTTGTAGAGTTGTAGTTTTACTTGGAGCACACTTCAGAGAATTCAGAGACAACCACATTTCTGACATTTCCTTCACACAAACTTTCTCCTATGCAAATTACACCCATTTATACACAGACACTGCCAACATTCAAAGAGGAGAGGAGGAAAGTAAAGGGACACAAGGAAGAGAATGATCGTTCTACATACAGCTGCAACAGGCAAAGTTCAGAAAAAGAAGATGCAGTATCTGTATCTTGAGAGTATGAACCAGTGACCAATGGTAACAGATGCAATATGCATCAATACTGGTAATTATCTCACGAACCACACAACAAAATCTTCCCTGAAAATTTGCCATGACCGACAATTTCAATACAAGAGACTGACACAAATTTGGTTTCATTTGGATTCAGATTGAGATCACACAAGAGACATCCTTAATTCTTACACTTTCTTTACACAAACTTTTTCCTATGTAAATTGCGATCACCAACACCGGTAACGCACCCGATCCTCCGTCCACGTGTAAATCACAGCCCTATATCTCCGGATCAGACCAACAAAATATACACCAAAAATTATTAACCACTTTGTCTCATGAGGCATGAGACCACCTTGACCGCCATTACCCACTAAACCGCCCCAAAACCCACCTTAAACCCCTTGGACCTCAGTCAAGAGAATGAAAGCCTCACCCCCTGTGGCCGCCGCACTGCGCCGGCGGCCGGCGCCGTCCCCTGCCTCCCTTGGCAGGGCACGCGGCCACGACGGCCGGCGGCGGCGCGACGCAGTTCCAGTGCGCGCACACGGCGGCGCTGGCCGGCACGCCGCCGACGCCGATCCCGGTGAGGAAGTTGTCCTGCAGGAACAGCACCCGCATCCGGCCGCCCTCGGCCGCGGCGGCGACCTCCCGCGGCACCTCACCGGCGAACTTGTTGCCGTTGAGGTACACGGCGCCGGCGGTGGCCAGCTCCGGCGGGACGCGCCCGGTCAGCGCGTTGTGGCTGAGGTCGACCGTGGCGCCGGGCGGGACGCGCCCGGCCGGGCGGAGCTCGCCTGAGAAGGCGTTCTTGCGGAGCTGGAGGTAGGTGATCCGGAACGCGAAGACCTCGCCGGGCACCTCCCCGGAGAACCAGTTCCGTCCGAGGTCGAGGAACGATAGCCGCGGGAGGCGCCGCAGCACGCCGCCGACGCGCCCCGAGAGCCGGTTCCCGGCGAGGGAGAGGTAGACGAGCGTGCCCGGCAGCGAGGGGACGCTGCCGGACAGGCGGTTGCTCCGGAGGTCGAGGTGGACCAGCGGCGCGGAGACGGACCGCGGGATCTCGCCGGCGAGCGCGTTGTGGGAGAGGACGAGCGTGCGGAGGCCCCGGAGCTGGAGAAGGGACGGCGGGATGCGTCCGGAGAAGGCGTTCTTGCTGAGGTCGACGGTGCGGAGCCCCGGGGCGAACGCGGCGGGGAGGTCGCCGGAGAGGAGGTTGCCCGACAGCGCGAGGAAGCGGAGCGCCGGGAGCGCGGCGACGGCCGGGGTGAGGCGCCCCGTGACGCGGCCCGGGACGAGGGAGAGGGAGGACAGCGCGGAGAGCGTGGAGAGGGCCGCGGACGGGAAGGGGCCCGCCAGGCCAGGGGCCCCCGCGCGCGGATCGCCGAGGGCCAGGGAGACCACGCGGCCGTCGCCGGAGCAGGAGACGCCGGCGAAAGCCGCGCAGGGGTCCGCGGTGAAGTCCCAGGTGGAGAAGAAGCGGGAGCCCGGGAGGTCCGTCAGCGCACGCCGCACGGCTTGCAGCGCCAGGTAGTCCACCGGGTGCAGCGTCGCCTCCGCCGCCGTGGCGAGCAGGAGGAGCGCGGCGGCGAGGAGGAGGAAGGGGAGGCGCGGGTCGCGCCGCATTGCACGCGCGGACATGGGCGCAGGATGCGGGCGGCGAGGTGTGAAAGGTGGTGGGAATGGCGGCAATGCAGCGGAGCTCGGCTCAGCTCTGCTCACTGTGCGAGCGGCGGAGTGAGGTGGTGGTGTGAATGACTGGGAAAACAGAGGATTTGTGGGATGGGGGAGCTCCGTGCTTTGAAGCGCGTGCTGGTTAGAGGACGGGGCCCACGTCGCCCTGGTTTCTGCGCTTGACGTGTGGGCCGCACTGTTACTGGCCCACAAGCCAGGGAGAGGCGTTGTGGCGCGAGCCTTGTCTCGGAAGCCGCGCGGGTGGAGGCGGTAGCTGGAGGTCAATGCGCAGCGGTGTGTTACTGCCAAGTGGGCCGCGGCTGTGCGGGCTTGGGGAAGAAGCCCAACCTGGGTCGTTGCGTGTTTCGTGCAAGACACGCCGTTCCGTTACGCTGACATCTGGACCCGGCGTTTCCTGGCCCGCACGTCAGGAAACCGGCCTGCCTCTCCAGCACCGGACACCGCGTGGCTATCGCCGAGTCGAGTCGTGGGATGGAAGCCGCTGGCCGCTGTGTAACGCCACCGCCGCGTCCGACTCCGCACCCAATGACGAGTGGGTCCGCGACGTCGGGACCCAAGCTGGCAGACCACTGTTCACGTCATCGTCTCGACGCGGTGCAAGTACGAGCCAGCAGGCGGCTGTGGGCCACCCTCGCGTCGCCGCCTCGCTGGCAGTGGCGGAGCTGAGATTGCTCGGCTGGGCATTCATTTTTGGAATGGGCATTCATTTTTCCGTATTTTTGAAGCTAAATATTCATTTTTACCTCAAATATATGTATTTTTGAGGATTTTTTAGTCATATTTAGCTCATTTTCAAAAATTTGGGTATTCATATGCATACCCAAGATCCCCATCAGCTCCGCCACTGCTCGCTGGCACCATGTACACGCTGGCGCGTATAGACACGTCTGTCTCCCGTCCTCCTGGGCCGTGTGGCCCATGCACAGCTCGGTCCCCACATGTCACTGTCTCTGCCACCCACGCTTGGAGCAGCGAGGGAAAGAGAGGAAAAGGCGGAGCCGCACCCGGTGCAGAAACAGGGGCCGCCAGGTCAAGACGGTCAAGCCCGGTTTACCTTGCTCTCACTGACATGTGAGACCTACGGTCCTGAGCGCGAATCTCCACTCGCCGCCTGGGTGCCTGGGTGCTGGTGACGGCAAAGCTTTTACTTGGGCGACGAGAGCAGAAGGGAGACCACCATGGCAATGGGAGAGGAGACAGTCAGAAAGCGAAAAGAACAGGCATTGGCAAAATGGCAAGCATCAGCATCTTGGTGTTGCGCTTGTCTGTTTGCCCTTTGTTTGGGCACTAATCATGGGTTAGAAGAAGAGGCAATGCAAGGATGGGGACAAAAAGTTTGCATGAGGCATGAGCCCCTCTTTATCCAAATGTCATATCCTATCGGTTTGCATCGGAAGCAGTGGTGGTAGAGTAGATTACTCCTAGCGTGTCGCCTTTTTCCTGCTCCACCGGACATGACTCGTTTGTGCTCGGAGGCCGGAGCCAGCAAGCACCAAGCGTGAGGCTAATCTCCATTGGCTCATCGACAAACCACAAAGCTCTTGTTCAACAGCATTCCTCTGAGATTCTCTGTTCAGATTCCAAGGTTCAGTGACTCCCAAATGCTCAAGCGGTGGCGCCACTCTACCACAGCGCTCAAGCCGTTTCCCCTGCCTAGTGTAATTTGACTGGATAATTCATCTTGCATGTGTGATAGATGCATGGCATTTACACGTAGTACATGCTGCTGCGGGTACACTCGTTGCTCCATTCGGCCGTGCACCGAACATGCCGCCCTGCCACCGATGATATTACAAGGGCGTGTGTTCAATCCTGTCCGGCCGTTGAGGTAGGTCACGAGGTACAGAGGAACTTAAAGAGCGAGGCTCCTAGAGGACACGACACCATTGCCGATCCTGTTCGTGCTTGTTCTCAAACCCCGGTGTAATCAACTCTCTGATAAACCTCTGCGCAAACACAACGCACTACTCACAATTACAGAGAGTGAATTAGTAGCACGAGGGAGGTGAGGCTGGCAATGGCATGGAACAGCATGCAAAGCAAATGCAGTATACATTGAATGGCGGCGGCACGGCGGACCAAACCCAACCGAACCAAATCTCCCGCATTCACGCCTCCGCGGTGGCGTGGCCCGCCCGTGCAAGCGCCACGCGAGTTACTCCTCCTCCATCGTCTTGCCCAAACCAGAGGCTACCGCCTCAAAACGCTGCATCTTTGCCTATCTTGCTTACCTCTTTCTGAAAATCAAAGAGGAAGAAAATCTGCATTAGTGGTGTTTGGACCACTGCACTCCAGCGTTTGATTTTACTTCTCCGGTGAAAGTTCATACGGTTCGGACGCCATCCTAGCTGTCCCAAATGCGACATTCATTGAAAACAGTGTTCTGAATTATTAACACGACAGACACACGATCACTGCACCTGAGTCTCATCTCACATTAAGCCAACAGTCTTCATTAACCGAAACCACAAGACCACAACCAAAAATGGTACGCTAATCAATGAACTCAATTACCGGAACCCGGCCAAGATCTATCACTGAGCGAACCTGAATCTCAGCAACAGTCTTCAGTTACTGCAAAGCTGCGACATTATCTCTCAAAAAACACTGCTCCTTTAACCACCACCACATTCATGATCCTCCACCTAATCAATCCCTAGCAGCAACTGAAAGTCTGGAACGCCATCTGATCCTATCTGCTCGTTCTGGGTTCTTCTGTAGTGCTAGCTTGTTCCGTTTGGCAAAATCTTGCAGTGACATGTTACTGCGCGTTGAATTCCTAACGAGTTGCCGGTTGTTTCTCCAAGCAGTAGTCCTTACCATGCGTCCATGCCACATGTACAGCCAAAACTTATTACTGTATCATAGTATTTTCCTTCCACTTCCTGTACAAAATGTACATTCCCGGCACGATAAAAGCTGTGCCTGGAACTGGAATTCATGGCGGTCCTAACGAACGTGGCGTGTTTGCACATGACGTTGGCGTGGATTCCGCGTCGAAGTCGAATGCCAGCGCCTTGTGACGGCTCAAATCGTCCGTGTACCGCACTGCGTCATAACCGTTCATATGGTGCAGTTCACCGTGCTGGTCGGTTCTGTCATGCCCCTCGCTTCGGTGGCACGACCCCAGTCCTTGTAATATTTGCACGACCTGCATAACAAACACGCAAAATTAATTTGGCACGCACAAGGTCTGATGATTCATCAACCACAGAACAGTACTGCTTTGTGGTTTCACATGCCTAAATATTGTACCATCCATCATCAGCTACTCAATTATGAAAGGATGTAAACCAAAAAAAAAAATTGTCAAACAGAGCAAGGCTTTGACACATGCAGGTGCGAACGTATACCTGGCTCATCCGAGGCCTGAGGTCCGGCGAGGTGTTGATGCAGAGCTTGGCCGCCCACGCGACGTCGCGGAGCTGCTGGCCGTCGTACCGGCCGCCGAGCGCCGGGTCGGCCATCTTGAGGAACTCCTCGTCGTCGTCGCCGTCGAGGAACTGGCGCGCCCAGGCGACGAGGCTGAGCTTGGCGGCGTCGACGGCGCGGCGGCCGGTGAGGAGCTCGAGCAGCACGACGCCGAGCGCGAACACGTCCGTCTTCTCGCTGAACACGCCGTGCGTCGTGTACTCCGGCGGCACGTACCCGAACGTGCCCTCGAACACCGTCACCTGCAGGTGCGTCAGCGACGCCGGCAGCCATCGCGCCAGCCCAAAGTCGCAGATCTGTTTAAAAAAAAACAATGAGGAATTGAAGATTACTGTAAGCTTGCATTAACCTTATTTTTTGTGCGAAATGTTAAAAAAAATCTTGGGAAAAATAGCAAAAATGATATCCGACCTGCCGGATTCGAACCAGCGACCTAAGGATTTATCTGCAAACACTACAGTCCTCCGCTCTACCAACTGAGCTAAGGTCGGTTTTTGTTTCAACCAGTAAACAAAATTATATAACCGCAGCTCCTCACCAATGGCTCGTAGTTGTCCATGAGGAGGATATTAGCGGGCTTGATGTCCCGGTGCACGATCCTCCTCGCACACCGCTCATGCAAATACTCCAACCCGCGCGCCGTGCCGACGGCCACCCTGTGCCTCGCTGCCCACGGCAACGTCGCCGCCGCACCGGCACCGCCACCGCAGCCGTGAAGCCGCCCGGAGAGGCACCCGAGCCGGGAGAAGGGGAACACGAGGTGCTCGCCGCCGTCGACGCCGACGCCGACGAGGCGCGCGATGTTGGGGTGGCTGACGTTCACCACGTGCCCGAGCTCGGCGAGGAACCCCTCCATCCGGTCCCGGCCCTGCGCCGCCGTCAGCCGCTTCACCGCCACCAGCTCGCCGCCGGGGAGGCTGCCGCGGTACACCTTCGCGAACCCGCCCCGGCCCACCACGTTGTCCCGGCTGAAGTTGCCCGTGGCTTTTTTCAGCTCGGCGAGCGAGAAGGTGCGGAGGGAGGGCTTGAGGACGCAGAACTCGTGCACCTCGCCGGCGTCGGCGTCCGGGCGGCGCAGGCTCAGGCGGCGGAGCGCCGACGACATCGTCGGGCGGAGTGACGGGAGCCGGAGCTTGGAACGCGACCGCCACGCCTCCGCCACCGCCTTCCACGGCGGCGGCCCGTCCGGCCGCCGCGACGCGGCCGGTGGTGGTGATTGTGTCTCCGGCGACGTCGACGGTGGGTCGGTGTACGTGGCCGTGATCGTGGTGAACGGCGTGTTCGTCGACGTTGCTGCCGCCGTGCTGATGTGGCTCGTCGTCGTCGTCGTGCAGCCGTCGAGGACGCACCTCGGGGAGATCGACTCGTCGCTGTTCCACCGCGACGGCGTGCCGACGCTGTTCTTGCGCGGCATCATCGCCTCCTCGAGGGTTGGTTGCTGCGCGTGTCCAGATCAAGCCTGCATTTGGCGTGCACCAAAGTGTTTTTGTTTTAAAAAATAATCAATATCAAGAACAAAGAGATGTTTGCTTCATATTTTCTCTAGAGTACGGGATGGAATTAACATTGGAATTGCCCTGTTCCCAGAAAGGGGCCGGGGAAATGGAATTGCTCTTGTTTCTGAACAGTATGCGGTTGCGAAAACAGAGCACGCGACCTTGACATCTCGCTATGCATGTTAAATTTTGGCTAATTTCAGATGAAACAACTGAATTCTTAACTGCGAAACCTTACCTGTCTAAGCGACAAGAGATCAGGCGCAGATCTTACAAGTCCATCACCCTGTAATAATTCTTAAACACTCCATGTGATTCTGATTACTCTGCAGAGAATGGAACGCATGGTCGACGCACCACGAAACGTAATCTGGTGGCAGCTCGATCCAAGAACCTTGGTGTGAAATTCCAAAATTTCTGGGTGCTTCTGGACATCAACGATATTTTCGTTTGGATTTTTTGGGGAATGGCGATCTTGTGTTTGCACAAGCATGGAACAGGGGAGCCTTGCCAGCGAACAGAGCAAGGAAGGCGTTTTGGCGCGAGTTCTGCGCTAGGCCTCATGTTGTTGGACTGAAGTTGAAAGTTAAAGTTTGGACCTTTCTAGGTTGGCACACGACTGCCAAATCGAGAATTAAAAGGAGGCAATAAAATGATGACTACTATACCTCCACAAACTTTTTCTCGACGTTTGATGGTGCAAACCAACATAAAAAAAAAAATTGGAGAAAGTATACTTAAACCACCTATCTATAGTGGTGGACACATGATTCCTTAGCCGAGCAGTCAAACATGCGATGTTGTATGAAAATTCATATAGCTAAGAAAATTTTCAAACAAAGAACATGACACAGGTGATTTTTGGTCTTCATTTCTACGTTTGTACACTACAAGAGACATGATTTTGCTCCTAGTTGCTTGTATACATGTACACCATACTCTTAGGTGGTTTTTTTCTTAAGATTTTAGGCATTCAACTGCATCTGCATGCCCTTGAATCAAGGGAGATCTGCCACTGACTATCATATTAAACCACCAATCGAGCCGCCCGTATGAAATTGGGGAGTACTCCTGTTTGGGAAGGAGGTAGTATATAGGTGCGTGAACCCAATCACATACCAAACGCGCGTTATGTCCCCATTTTCTCACGCCTTTCTCTTCAGCTCCCGTACCTGTAGAAGCACAAAGTCCATTTTAGGGGAAACTCACGCATATCATGCGGAATTCTCTACATATATACTGCACTGACCCGAGCCATCGGATTGTCCAGATTAATTTAAAGCTACTTTCTCCTACCACTCCCACTCTTCCATGATAGCCCGATTAAGTCACAAGTATGTGTCGCAGTGAGATTTTGGAGGGAACCAAACAATTTCTTTAGCACCTGGCCATCGCAGTTGTAACTCAATCAAAGAACCCTTGACACTGATCTACATTCGTCTGTATAATCTCTCATCAACAAGGAACACATTGCCCCTCGGCTTGACGAATCATACTTCAATGGAAGACCCAAAGCTTTGCTCATTGCATAACGGAAGATTTCCACTCATAGTTGCATGCTGAAGACATGTCACTATGTCAGGGACCTGCTGTGATGGGCTGACGGTTGATAAGGGCGAAGACTCGATTGGCCGTGGGCTATGCGCACACTGGGCATGGTTTCCTGGACATGGTTTCACTGTTCATCTAACCTCTCATCTATGGATAGAGCTTCTTCTCAATCCCCGACTCTAATTCTATGGAAACCTCATCTCAAATGCTTTGCTGAGTGCTGACCTCCCTCTCTCCAGGGTCGTGTATTCCAATTTGTACCCAATCTATCAGAGAAACCATTGCAAGTTTCATTTGCTACTCGTGATTTAATGGAGAGGGTTGCTGACAACATGTGTTTTGCTCCATGCCTAGCACCATTAAATCTAACTTTAGTTAGACGTGTTCTAAATACACATTTAATTGACTCTGTTTGAGATGCAGGTGTCTTTCTTGGTTCTTACTAAAATTTCATCATTCAAATAGGGAAAATATTCATTAACTACTGTATTATCGATCCATTGCCGTACCATATCTGCAACTGACTCTCTATTTGCCATGCTACGAGTGAGAGTGAGGGCATCCATGGTATGGCAGTGCCTCTGCTTCGCCACCAATGCTGTGCCGTGACCTTCCTCTGAATAGTGCATCTGAAATTCTGAACCCTGCAGGGGCTACTACATGTTCGTCTCTTTGCTTCGCCCGGACGAGAGAGGCGAGAGCTGAACACCAGCTGGCTTGCATCCTGACAGGGATGGCCAGGTCGAGAATGCGAGACAGCGAGAGAGTGAGAGGAGCAAGCAGGTCAGAGCAGCGGCAGACAGAAGCCAGGGCAGCAGAAATTGGTTTCAGCTCACGGGTTGTGGGTGCCCTTCTGCTTGCCTGCTTGCTGTGCATTTCTGCACTCCAGTCTGCAACTTCCTTTTTCAATTGTAGACTAGGAGTCTACAGTAGGAAAAAAACACAATTAGATGATGGCTGCAATTTGCAAGGTTCACGATAACCTATTTGCTATCTCTGTGTGTCCGCAGCTTCCTTTTTGGCAGTGCGGAGTGGAACGGGGTTAAGTGGAATGGCTCACATATTTCAACAGTAATAGTTAATATTTTTTTGCAAGGATAATAGTTCATATTTTCTGGTTGGTCATACTTTTATCCCTGCTCACTCACACCAGTCTAGATGCTAAGGGCGTGATTGGTTTACTTCCCAACGCAGCCTGTCTCGTCCCAACCATCCAGGCCCCGTGATAGCCAGGTTCTGCAGATACATCAGCCCTTTGATTGGTTGCCGTATTGATCGAGCCCATCCCAGCAGAGACGCCGTTCGGTTGGCTGCTTGTCTTGCATCAGTTATCTCTCATCTGGTGCAGACACTACCCACGCTGGCGCATGATGCGAGCCGCAGAAACGAGTTTCATTCTCGTTTCTGCGGAGCCAGGTTGGGCGGTAGCTTTTGCATGCGTCGGGACAGGCCCAAGCCTCAGTGCAGGAAACCAATCAGCGAAACGTTGCATGCGAGGAGCCTGGTTGCGCCGGATGCGGCCAACCAATCGCACCCTAACTGAATTCGAGGTGAAATGCATGACAAAAATGATTACAGTCATCGTATATACACATATCTCTCTGCATATATGCCCATCCATATGTTCTTCCGTCAGGCTACCATCTCCATTATATGCTTCTTGTATGCACACCCTTCCCCAGCTCTCCTCTAGTTCACCGGTGAGATGTTTGAGGAAACCAAACCCACGGTCAAATTCATATGTGTATTATTTTTATCCTCAACGAGGGTAATGTGGCTGGGTCCCAGATAGGATGAAGCTGATTTGCCATTGGTTATAAGTCTTTTGAGGCAAACAGCATAGGAGTCCCTATTCATTTTTATAAATTTTATAAAAGTTTATGTACAGTGTACAAGGCCGTAGGCCTAAGAAAGACCCTGGCTAACAAAGTGTAGCTACTGTACTCATCTAACAGGAAACTTTTACTATTACTGCATCTTCGCTGTGATGTACTACAGGTGTAGTCCTAGCTACTGTAGTATAGCCTGTAAGTATGCGAGTAACATCTGTTGCTTGCTCACATAGCTGAAAATTTGGTACCTGCCAGGAAACTCGCTTTATCTTCAGTATGCTAACGGCGGCCTTCTCTGAACTCAAGGTAGCATCACATTGAGTTGCCATGGCAGATTGGCAGCACCTCTGCATTGTGATACGATGCCGGTTGAGTGAGCTGTTTACCGGACATATAGGTTTGCGCAAATGCCTCTGCTTTTGACCACGAAATATTAATAAAGGGACTCTAATTTAGACTGCGGTGAAGACATATACATGTCCTTGATTTTGTTCACGACTTTCGGTGCGGTAGTAGCACGAACAGAACACGCCGCCGCTGTCGCAATCTGTTCTGCTCCAGGGCCGGCGCCGACCTGCCGTCACAGCTGTTCCAAGGATAGCCACCCCACCTGCCCAACGTCGGCGGCCTGCCGTCTCAACGGCTGCTCTAAGCACCTCTGCTGGATGGCGTCGTGCCCTGCCGCAAGCAGCCCCGCCCGCCGCGAGCATGACGCGCTGGCCGAGGGCGAAGCGAAGCGACTGGATCAGCAGGGCCGGCGAGCGGCGTGGCAAGAGCATGGTCGGAGACGGAGCTGAAGAGGCGGCATTGCCAAGCCACTGCGTCCAGGACGCAGCACAGCTCCGGCGAGCCAACGGAGAGCAGCGCAGGCGGCGGCGTCGTGGCGGACATAGGCGGCTGGCATTCCGGACCCGGACCGCCTCCGGGGCCCTGCTACCCGTTGGATCTATCCCGTGCGGCTCGGATCAGACGAGTTGACGGGTCGTCGCGAGAGCTGCATGGCGAGAAAACAGAGCCGCCTTCCGGCGGCGGAGGTCGACGGCGCGGCGGGCGTCGACAAGGACACTGGCTGGACTGGGGATCTCGCCGTCGCTTTCTTCAGGGACGGCGGGCAGGCAAAGGAAATGGCCTTAACGGCGAGGATGGTCGCGTCAGGTCGGCGACCACGATGCTGGCCGGCGGCGGTCTTCCTGGCCTTGGTGCTCTGCCTCTACATCGATCGTTCTCTCTGCGCCAGCCAAAGCGGCTACCGCGGCGGGGCTCCAGCATGACGGCGCTGCGGCGTGGTGCGAAGCTGCCGTGGAGGGAGGTGGGCTAGCTAAGGGGAGGATCTGACCGTGCTGCCGCGGTCCAGGCATGGCTGCGCGAGAGCAGAGGAGAGCGTGACGCAGAGGAGGTCGCCGAGGTGCGTGGTGCGTCGTCTCCTTTGATCCTACCTTGCCATCCACTGGACAAAGCCGCGGACGTGTTCGAGAGCAGATGGCAGTGAGTTATGTTACTACAGGCTACCAGGAGAAGGCTAGCCTACCCGAGCTTAGTGGGTAATGATTTCTCTCATCATGACTCTTTTGGAGTAATTTTTATTTTCGGATCTTGACAATAGTGGATACTCATATTGAGCAGTGCAGTCTTTTTCAAGGTCCTTAATTCATACTTCTTTTTTTCTCTCCAGCTAATTCATATGCATCAAATATATAGTTACTGGATTCATATACTCACTCATAATACGGCACTCTCTGTTCTGAAGTTTCATGTACCACATGGCACCCACGCATTCAAATGGGAGACAGCAGCATTGGTCTGTGGCCAGCGGCGGGCGCAGGGCCGGGTAGGGAAGAAATAGAACGGAATGCTAGAAAAAAACTAAAAGATTTCATTTACTCTTGCCAGGATCCAGCAAAAAGAAAGATCTAGCTAGCTACCTTGTGAAATGGGCATTCAAGCTGTACCTTGTCATGCTCTTTTTTTCTGATCATGTTGTAGTGAGTTCAGATTCCAGGGAGAAATGCATGACACATAACAGATAAAAATTGTTTCTTTTTAACGAACAGGAGGGCTTGCCCCCTACTTATTGGACAGCAGATCAACCTTATCATAACATGTAGTACACATCTCTAAGCTCTTACTATGCTTTCTAGCAATAATGCCAATCTTTCAGTTTTATTCTTGTCATCAGTGAGGTTTTGGAGAGAAGCAAATAGAAGCCCATGCTCTACTGCAAATTGTTTCAATTCCACGAGGTAGAAGGCTGAACAGCTCGTTCATAACAAGAAGCCCATTTGCCAACTATTGCACAATGTAACTGGGCGTTGAAAGATAACATAGGCTACAACGACCTCAATCGCACATCGCATCGCCTTTACTCGGAGCAAGCACCCTTAGAAGCCATAATCATTGTTAGGAGTTGGTTGCGACAACAGTCGCCTCAAATTATGGCTCCACCCCTGGTATGAGCAGTGAGATTTGACATCTCACTGGCAAAATTAAGATAAAGCAACTTGCAAAGGTGAGAGCATGCCAAGTTAAAAGAAATCTTTGGAACCTTTTAGATTCTCAAGACGAGGGTATGCATGGAAGGATTGCATTGACCGGTGTTTTCTTGTCAACTTTCATGACCCATTCCTTAAGTCTTGTCTCTAATATACTCCCTCCGGTTTTAAATTGTTGACGCCATTGACTTTTTTCAAGGACTAGAATCAAAGCGAAGTTGGTCCCTACAGTTCACATGCATAAGAGTTAGCTTTTAATCTTAAAGTATTCTAGCAAGTATTGAGCCATGCACCATTTTTTTAATATGCGTGCTAGAGAGAGAGAGAGAGAGAGAGAGAGAGAGGCCCCATTACACCACCACCACACCTTACGGGACCAAATATGAGGTGTAGTGGCCATGATTTAAACAAAAGCATCAATCCTAACTAAGAGTGCCTTTGGTTTGGCTGTTGAGCTGCTGTATGAGACTGCTCACATGACCAAGATCCAAGCCTTGCATCTTCTTTTCCCGGTCAAACACTACATGTTGCACTTATCCTTGAACGCAGTTGTGATTGAATCGACCAAAAGAGAGACACCCTCTGTGAATGTTCCTTGCAGCTCTCCGCGACACTTGTTTTGTAACAAAACTTTGTTTTGTTATCAATGAATAAATTCAGGCGGGGATTCCCCCAAGGTAGTTTCCTCCAAAAAACAAGTTCCTCGCAAAACTCTCTGTAGCTAACATATATAGGGCAAGATATCTTATACCACTTCATAGTTCACTGAACATTTTCTTTTCTTTTGGGAAATGGTTCACTTAACATGTTCATTCATAGTTACATGCATTCTTTGTTGATTACTCCAAGCGCTAAATGACTCAGATAGATAAGGAATTTCTGGTGAATATCTAGGATCTGACACCATGAAGACCTGCACCTGTTTGCATGAAGGCGATCCACCAATTAAGCAAGTACGCGTTGTATTTCAGTTTCTCATGCCTTTCTCTTCACCTCCTGTACTCATAATAAGGAATTCCATTTCCTGAGAACCTCATGCATATAATATGAAACTTCTCCACACAATATATAAACATTCACACTAGCCATTAGGCTGCCCAACAGTATTCAGGTTACTTTCATCTTCACTCCTTAGTGATGCTCTCTTCTTTCCATGATAAACCAGGTGAATAGTGAGTGTTTGTTGCAGTGGGACTTTGGAGAAAACCAAATTTTTAACTGGGCACTATCAATAAGTCAGTGAAGTAGTTTGTCAGAAAGAATACAATATTTAAGTATGGTTTAATTTCGTCTACGTACTTTCTTGAACACGAGATCTTAAAGCCCCTAGCAACCATGTGAGAGCTAGCAATGGAGAGCACAGCCACTCATCTTGACTAGAAATGGTGGTCTTCTGCGAACTGAGATGACAACTGCTTTGCGATGCCGTGGCAGCGCCTCTGCTCTCCCGTGGAACCATGTTTCTGACCTCCAGTCGGGGCAATGAAAGGAGCTCCCGTTTAGTGGACTCCATGCCATCAAAAGACCATGGATGCCGGCCTCCATTTCTTCCGGCTGTTCTGTTCGCGTTGTAAGTTCGTTGCTCCAATTTAGTGCCGAATTGAGCTGCTGTCGACATTCCGATGTACTTGTTTCGCAAGGCTTGGCGACACAAATGCACCGTCCTGGTGAGTCCGTTTCTCTCCTGGTGAGTCCGTTTCTCTCTGTAGGAAAATCTCCGAACAAGTGGTGGGCAAACGCGCGGCACACACGTTTACAGCAGACGATGGCATTGGCCGTCGTCGGCGGCGGTGGGCGCGGTGCCGAACCGCCGGAAGCAGCGTTCCAGGGCCGGCGCCGACCTGCCCTCTCAGCTAGCTGTTCCATGGATAGGCAGCTTAGCCACCCACCGCGCGGCTCTGGATGGCAGCCGCGCCCGCCGCGACTGGATCGGCAATGGCATGGCCGGCAAGCGGCGTGCCGACCGAGGCGCAGCGACTGCACGGCGAAAGAATGGGCGGAGACGTAGCTGAAGAGGCGTCCTTGCGTCCAGGACGCCGCGTAGCTCCGGCGTCGCGGCGGACAGTGGCTGCTGGCATTCCGGTCCCCGATCAGGGGTGGTCGCTATTTCGAATAGCGACCGCCCCCGGTCCCTGCTGCCCGTTGGGTCTGTAACGAGTCATTTTTTAGAGTTTAAGGGCATATAGCCCCGGTCCATTATGCATAAGCAAGCAAGACCAAATCCGTTTACAGCACATTCAAAGAGACTCCTCTCTCTCAGGACACACTTCTCACTCCGCATATTCAGGCGTCTTAATGCCCATCTCCATCTTCACAGCCTTTCTGGTCTTGTACTCAAGTCTTCCAGCTCTTTTCTTTTCTGGCGAAAAGCTTCTGCTTGTTTCAATGGACACAGGAGCTCCCAGTTTTTCAGCAAAACCAGGATTTGTGACCACAATGTCTTCATGTCCTTCCAGCAACCATTCTGAAAGCACAGGTTATTTCTCAGTTTCCAAAGCCCCCAGACAGCAGCCGAGGTGAACATATTATACACTACAAATCTATTTTCACTAAGCCAACAGGTTGCCATCTGTTCAACGCAATTCACTATTCTCCTATCGAAGATGAGAGCTAGTTCTGACCACAACCTCTTTGCAACCACACATGAGAAGAACAGATGGGTTATACTTCCATGTTCACAACAAAACAAACAAGTTCTATCATCAAGTTTTCTCCTCTTCTCTAAATTATCTCTAGTGAGGAGTTTGTTTTTGGACATCAGCCACAAAAAGATGTGAACTCTAGGTGGGATTTTAAGTCTCCACACAGCCGGGGTAAAGACAGGTTTAATTCCTCTAAAGTTGATAGTACCATAAAGAGACTGTGATGAATAGACACCTGATGTACTATACTGCCAGATAGGTACATCTTCATCTCTAGTTAGCTCAATAGTTGCAGCTATCTGTTCTACTTCTTCCCATTTCCTAACTAGCTCATCAGTAAAGCACCTTCTAAAAGTACATTTTAGCTCTCTACCATCCCATAGCTCTGCTATAGTGGCAGACTTCTCATTAACAAGCATATATAAATCCCAAAATTGAACCATCAAACTTGAAGATCCTAACCAATTATCCTACCAAAATCTAACTCTATTACCTTTTCCTACCTTCCATCTGTACCCTAGTTTTACAGCATTGGAAGCCCACATACCCCTTTCCAGAATTGCGAGGCTTCCCTATCTTTACATTCTAAGATATTGGGATTGTCAGTTTTATATTTAAAGTCAACTACCTGTTTCCAGAGCTTACCATCATCTTTGACATACCTTTTTATCCAGGAACCTAGTAGACTCAAATTTAGTTCTCTTAAATCTGGAACTCCTAGACCTCCATACTCTTCTTCATACAAACCGAAGGCCAGTTAGCTAGATGATAAGTTCTATGACCATTAAAATTGTTCCAGAAACAATGTGACATATGAGTATTAATTAAGTGGATGGCCCACTTAGGGAATTTTATAAAAGAGAGCAAATAAACCAGTATACTAGCTAAACAAGTTTTGATAAGAACTAATCTACCTGCATAAGAAAGTAATCTACCTCTCCACCCTGCTACCCTTTTAATTATTTTATCTATCAAAGGTTGGAGGTCTTCTCTCCTAAGTTTACTATGATGTAAAGGCACTCCTAAGTATTTCAGAGGTAAAGCTCCAACTGGGCAATCAAAAATATGGGCTAAAAGATGCCCTTCCTCATCACTCATGTTCATTGGCACCAGTTCACTCTTATTAAAATTAATGCGCATACCAGAAACTTTCTCAAAACACATCAGTAAACACTTAAGATTCCTTAGTTTTTCTACCTCATTAGAAGCAAAGATGATTGTGTCATCTGCATACTGCAGAGACACCACTCCTTCTGGTTTAAAATCTGTTAGCAGGCCTCTAATCAAACCTTGTTCAGCAGCCTTAGCCATCATTTTAGTTAAAACATCACCTACTAGGTTAAACAGAAGGGGGGATAAAGGGTCCCCCTGCCTCAGCCCTCTACCTGTTTTAAACGTATTACTTTCTACCCCATTCAAGAGCACACTCAGAGACCCCCCCTGTACTATCCTTTTAATCCATCTAATCCATTTATCTCCAAAACCTCTAGAGATCAAGATTTCAAGCAGGAACTCCCAATTCACCCTATCATACTCTTTTTCATAGTCTAGTTTCAAAATGACCCCTGGCTGCTGAGATTTGTGTATACTGTGAACTATTTCATGAGCCACAACAACACTATCTAAGATATATCTACCTTTTATAAAGGCACTTTGTTGGGAAGAAATCAATATTTGACACACCTTCCAAATCTGATGGTTCAAACTTTTGAAAAAATCTTAAAACTACAATTGAGAAGACTAATAGGCCTAAACTTTTTCATATTTCTAGCATCATTTTCCTTTGGATGAGGGTAAGGGAAGCAAAGTTGATTCTGTACAGATCTAATTTGTCTTCTTGAAAAGCTCGAAACATGTTCATCAAATCATTTTTAACAACATCCCAAAACTTTTGGTAAAACAAAAAAGGAAGCCCATCAGGCCCCGGAGCTCCTTCTGGGTAAGATGTAAAGACAGCTTCTTTAACCTCTTCCTCAGTAAAGGGAGCTTGCAAAGAATCATTCTCCTCAACTGTGACTAGCTCTTCATTACTCCAAAAGTTTTCATCTAAACAAGAGTCATCTCTACTTTCTGTTTTAAACAATTTTTTATAAAAATCTACTGCTATCTTCATCATCCCTTCCTGATCTTCTACTAGACCACTAGGGCCTTCTAGGACTGTTATTGCTTTCTTCCTACTCCTTTGGTTAGCTACTGCTTCGAAATAAGCAGTATTTCTATCACCTTCAACTATCTCTCTTTCTCTAGATCTCTGTCTAGCTTTTATTTCTTCTAAAGCCCAAAGCTTGTCAAGTTCTATAGCAAGTTGTTTCATTTTCAAGTGCTCAGCCTCAGAAAGAGGTCTGTGTTCAGAAGCAAGATCAAGAGTATTATACTCTTCAGCAATGCTCTTCTTTCTTTTATTCTGCTCAGCTACTACATTAGCTGCCCAGCCCCTAGTTAAACGTCTAAAAGTTCTCATCCTAAACTGCCAAACATCCATAGGGTTAGTTTCAGTACAAGGTGTTTCCCAAGCTTTTTTAACTATTTCTTTAAAATCAGCCCTCTCTAACCACCACTTCTCGAATCTAAACTTCTTGACCCCAAAGAACATGTTGTTACCAGTATCTAGGAGCAGAGGAGTATGATCACTATTATTTTTAAATAAGGCCTTCACAGTTGTAAGAGGATAAGCAGCCTCCCAATCTGTTGAGACAAAGACCCTATCTAGCTTAGCTGAAATCCTATTTTCCTGATTATTTGCCCAAGTATAAGCTCTATTAGACGGATTAATCTCCATTAGAGCCCATCTATCTATCCAAGAATTAAACTCATCTGCCCACCTTTGATTGATTATGCCATTACTCTTGTCAGCACTACTCCTGGATAAATTAAAATCCCCTCTAAAAATGATGGGTCCAGACCAAGCCCCCATTACTGATTCTAATTCATCTAAGAAAGCTTGTTTCCCTTCTTCATAGGGAGAACCATATATGACTACCAGTTTCCATTGGAAATTGGTTTTCTTATCTTGTACCATTAGGCTAACTGAAAAATTAAGAGAGTCCCCTATCACTACATTGAACAAATCAGACTTAAAACCTACAAGAATACCTCCTGCAGTTCCTTTTACAGGAAGGAAGTGCCAGCAAAAACCAGTATTACCAGATAGGGCTCTAAGGTAACCATCAGTGAAATCCTTTTTCTTAGTTTCTAAGACCCCTATAAAATCTAATTGATTGGTGCTAATCACCCAAGAAAGATTAGAACATCTACCTGTTTTATTCAAACCTCTAATATTCCAAAACATTCCTCTCATTGGATCTTTGTAATTCTTTTCCTACTTCTAACAATGGACCACCCGTCCATGTTTTCAACAGAATCTGACACCCCCACCTGGAGCTCAGTTCTGGAAGGGTTTTTTTCTACAGAAGAGCAGCCATCTACATGTTTTCCTTCACTATCTACTACCAGGAAACTAACATTAAGCTTCTCTGAACAACCAGCTATGCTACAAGACATTACTTTATCTACCTTCCTATCCTTATCAAGAGATTGTAAATCACTAACTACTTTATCTACTTGATCCCTATTGCTTCCTAATCTGATCCCTACCTTATCAGAAACATTATGAAATTCATCAGCTCATAAAACTGAGAAAGGGTTTCTAGAACGATTACCTTTAGTTTCCAGGTTCTTTTCCTTCTGAAGATCTTGAGCTTTTTGAAGCATTGTCCTTGTATCACCTCTGTTTCTCGTCAGCTTCTTTTCTGCTACCACTGGTCCCCATTTCTTTGTCATCTTCTGCTTCTTCTCTACAGGTTTCTCTGGAGTCATCACTTCTGCAGCTGCCATTGCTAATTCCAGATTCTGTCCATCTGTTGTTTTAGGGCTCACTGTGTTGGTCTCATAGTCCCACTGTTCTGGCATATTCTTGTTGCCATCTAACTCAGTCTTTTCTGGTAAGATGAGATCAGATTCTAGGCTGGCCTTTTGTAGTTCCTTGATTACTGCTTCAGGCAACAGGATCATTTCCATCTCTGGGTCTTCCATTCTGTCAAAACTCTCTGGTTCTACTTTATCCTCTTCTATTTCCTCATCGGACTCAACTAATTCCATGACCCTCAGTAGGTCCACATTCCTCATCTCCCTCAGCATCTCAGCTCCCTGACTTTCTGCATCATTCCCTCTGAAAAGACTTGCCCAAGAAGTAATGGTTTTATTCCCCTTACTTCCTGTAGGTTTTGGTTCCTTGGATCCATGCTCCCCTTTGAGATTGGTCTTCTAGTCTGGAGTTTTATGATCTGTATCCATTCTTTCCTGCCTCCACTCTTGTCAGCAGCTCCATCTCCCTCACCCTCAAAGTTATCATCATTGCCCTGGTCCAAGTCTCCCTCTTCTACCTGTATGTACTCACCTTCTACTTTACACTTCAGGAGGTAAAGCTTCTTATCCATCTCCATCAGCCTTTCTTTTGGTATCTTATTTGGATCCCTCACTGCTACTTTGATTCTTATCATGCTAAAGAAACTTGAGAACAAGGAGTTCCAGTCCACATCAACTATTTTCCCCAGAGTACCTGCTATCTGTTTGATAGTTTCCCAATCACTCCACTTGGGTGGAATACCTCTAACCTGTATCCAAGCCTCCTCCAGAGCACTATAAGGCTCTATCTCCCCATCCCATTCCTTCAGTGAAGCTAGAATGCCTTCCTCCTTGTTCAAATAGAAATAAGTCACATCTGAGTAGGTCAGTTCTGCTATCTTCTTGTGTGGTGGAAACCTTGTCAGGAATCTATATTCATCCAAAGGCTTCAGCTGCCACTGCCACTCTTTGTCAAAGATGACCCTGAGCTTCGCAATGATCTCTTCAGGTCTCATCTCTCCTTCCTCCACTGTCAGCACAGCACAGTTCTCAAATTGTACCCAATGACTAACCCTGTCCTGCCTAGGAGTCACATCGACATGAAAGAACCCCAATCCTTTATTAGCACTCCCCAGGCTCTGAGCAGCTTGTACTGATTTCTTCTTTCCTGCAGATGAAACAGAGCTTTGCTTTCTTACAATCTGTGCTGAAATGGCCAGGAGTCCCACAATTGTTACAGGTGATCCCCTTATGCAGTGAAGTCTGTCCTTCATCTGCAGTTTCTCCTCCTGGACGAGCCTTCCCCTCTGGTTTAACCTGTACCTTCCCCTTGATTTGATCAGAAGGGAAAATTCTCTGTTGGTTACCTCGGGGACGAGCTGATTGACTTTGTGGCCTTGGTCGAGGAGGTCCCTGTTGATTGTAGAAGTTCGGCTGAGGCGGACCTGGGTTGAAGAACTGCGGCGGTGGTCCTTGCATCGGCGGCGGCATCATGTTTGGTGGCGGCGGAGGGAAAAAAGGAGCCTGGAACTGATTCTGGTACCAGTTCGGGCCCCAGTTCCCCCACTCTTCTTCCTCCTGGCGGCCACCTCTCCCCCGGCCTCTCCCCCTTCCGGCCATCTCCTTCTTCAGAACCTGCGCAAAGGACTCCTTCTCTCCTCTGTCCCAGAAGGCTCGAGCAAAATCAAAGTCCTTCGGGTTTGGACTCAAAGTGTCTCCCGGCTGCACTGGGTAGCAATCCGAAGCTTGGAATGCTTTCTTCTCCCAGAGATCTTGGCGAATTCAGATCGCCGCCCTCTCTGAAGCCCAAACCCTAGGCGGCGGGGAAGCAGAAGGAATCAGCCAGAGTTGGCCGAACAAATCCTCAATTTCCCCCTCTTCTTCCTTGGAATCTCCCTTCCACCCCTCCTTCCCCTCTGTTCTCTCCAGCGGTTGAGATTTTGCCACCTGCAACCTCTCGATTCCGCCGCGTGTCCTCTTCAAAAATCCGCGCGCGCTTCCTTTTCTCTATCTCGCCACCGGACACTTCGCTTACATCCCTCAGGAGAACCCGATTCGTAGACTGGTGTTGCCGGTGGGCTCTCGACAGCCTCCGGCGAGCCCTCCCGGCGGCGAGGGTGGTGGTGGTAGGGGAGCCTGAGTTTCCTAAGCCCTAACATCCTTGCATGCTTTGATTTGTCATCCTAACAGTCTCCCGCGCGATGGAGAGCTGCTGCGCGGCGAGAAAACAGAGCCGCCTTCGCGGCGGAGATCGACGGCATCGGCGCGGTGGGCGGCGACGAGGACGCTAGTGGTGATCTCGCCGTCGGTGTTCTACAGGAACGGCGGGCAATGGAGATGGCCGTGACAGCGAGGATGGTCGCCAGTGACAGTCTTTTTGACCTCGTGCTCTGCCTCTACGTCGTCCTCTGCGTCAAATCGGTTCCGCGGCGCGGCGGGGCTCTGGCGTGACGGCGCTGAGTCGTGGTGCTACGAGTGGGGACTGGACGACAAGTCCATGGCGAAAGGGAGGAGCTGGCAGTGCTGCCGTGGTCCAGGCATGGTTTCCTCGTTGACTGCGCGAGAGCAGAGCGTGACGAGGTGAGTACCATGGCACAGGCTCTGCTTGGTGCCGCGGCATCTGTCATGATGTTGGGCTAGTTGAGATGTGGTTTAGTGCTGTCTGTGATGATGCAGGAGCATGTAAACTTAGGATAAATAATCTTCACTCTCCACCGTAAACATTCAAATCTTACATTGGCCACGCACCATATATATCTATGGTATACTAGTTGATACTGCTGCGGAACGTTTTGCATGGATTATAGCTACATATTGGTATTAATGCTTCATTGGTAACCAAAGAATAAAATATATTGCTTGCAACATGGAAATAAAGGTTGTTGAAAGACCCAGGTGTTTCATATGTAGGATGAAATGTGGAGCTAAAACACTTAAACATTTTAAACGTAGATCCCATAATTTCATTGATACTGAAAAGTGAAGGCCTGCATCAGAGCAATTTTTTTTTCTGTTTCACGTATGGCTGCCGTACATGGAGATACGCACGCCTGACTACTACTGCCAAATACAAATCAGAATAAGCTGGTTAATTTGCATCTTTTGCACTTTGGACAGCGTGATCATTTTGCATTCTTTCTCGTGGCTAATAGCACCAACATGTATGAAAAGACAACAGTGCCATCATGAGAATGCAATATACCTGGCTGAAGAAATAAGCAGCGGTGAAAAGATAAACACTGAAGCATACTAATAGGGCAACGTTTATCTGCTAGTTTGCCTTCATAGTTCAGGAGAAACTTTTTGCTGTTGCCTCAGCCGTAAGGTGAGGAGCCTAAGGATGATGCCTGAATTCCATGGCAATGGACAACTGCCAATCACGAACATCATGATTCATGATAGAGGGAAGAAGGCACATCAGCTAGCCATAGCGATAAAAAAGAAGCGCCCGTTGCAGCTGCATCTGCCTGCAAGAAATAGAAGAAGACATGTGGAACTAATTGCAGCTTATTGAGGAGATAAATATAGCGTGAAGACCAATGGATTGACTACCTTAATACTGAGTAAACACGACGGCTCGGTTGATATCGCGGGTTAGCAAAAGGGGCTTGAAAAGATATTAAAAGACAATGGACATGGGTTAGTGGGTAGAAACGCCTGACGGCCATTTACGGAGAGGAAGCATTGAAAAAATGACTAAAGTTGGGCGTTACTAACTGATGCTATAACTATAACTTATGTGTCATTAGAAGGCTGAGTGTGCAACATCTATCAGTTACACTGCTACGGCGGCAATTGAAGAGATTTGTAGCAGCGATGGCTGGATTTATTGCAATCCATAAAGAATGCACGGCTGACCAAGGAATGATCTAACGCTAAAGAGCAAATGAATCTACTGATCAGACGGTTAAAAACAATTGCGATGACGTGGCTCGCTGTGGTTGCAGCTTTATAGCAATTAGTGATGGTTAGTATATAAGATATATAGATAACGGCCTCATGACCATGTATTTTTTAAAGAAAAAAAGGACCAAAATTCAACTGACTCTAACTAGGTTGTTCACAGCTAGACGCTTTAGTGTATCCACCACATGTAGCACGCACGTTATGGATGTCCTATTTTTTACATCTCAACTTGTCTGCACGCAAACTAAATTTCTATCTGTGTCCACAGCTGCTGGCGCTCTACAAGCAAGTGTTTTTCTTCTAATGCCCACAGAAACAACAGCTTTACAAAGATCTGCTTGTAGAAACGGTGCAAATCTGGAAGGCAAAACCAGTGTTCCTCGTGAGCCTTCCATCTTCGTCGGAAGCCGTGCAAAGATGATGCAATTCTGAAACATCGCCGCGACATCGTCAAAGATAAAATCGACAGTATCGAAGATCTGACACTCTCGATAGAACTGGACTTCGTATAATTGGCGTAGAGCGTGTCAACAGATATCCATGAAGGCCGCACCGTAGCAGCACGGCGATGGTCGTCTCGTGGTTTCCGGTGCCGTCCGGGGACACTAGTGAAAACTAAGGCAGTAGGGGGGCCATGCCCCCCTCCCAACCAACAAATTTTCAGAAAATTCTGAACACCCCTTGCATCTTCAGAAATTTGTTTGTTTGAAGAATGCTTGTTTGAAATTTGTTAACCGCGCATAAGTCACGACATTTGGGCAGAAGAAGAGGTCCAAAGTCCAAAGCTGGTGAGCGTGTCGTATGTACGTCGCATTTCATAGAACGTGCATCACATTGATCAATCTGAAACCCTCCTCCTTCACCCCCATTCTCAATCGATCGCGCGGTCTCAACTCTCAAAACTTTTCGCGATTGAGTTACTTGCATGTGTTGCTCACACAGCAAGCACCGGATCGACGAGCAGAACCATGCCTGTACTCTAGCACAAGTCTCTCTCGTTCGTTCTTGCACCTGACAAAGACAACTGGGAAATTGGCTAATGGGGGACTGATCTAAAAGAGAAAAAAGCTATACTAGTAGGGGCGGCAGCCCTATGTTAGGCCATCTGGCGTTGTCGAAATGATAGTCTTTGATAATGTGAAATATTCCTCCTTTATGCAGGTTGTTTTAGGGGAACGTACTGGCTGCGGTTCTGGGCTTTGCTGCAGCATGATGGTACAAAGGAGACACTCCGTTCAGCAAGTTTAACTATGGAGATTGTTGCCATGGATTTCTTGGCGGATGGAAATTTAATAATAGAATTTGTCTTTAAATTGTTTCCCTTAATTGGCCAGGGAGCTGAAAGTTTTCTAATAAATGCGAACACTGTGTGCGGAAACGCAGAGGCGGAAAACTATTTCCTTTTTCTTAAAAGAAAACCTGACAAAGACAAATGTTGCGGGGTTTAGGGTTTAGGCCCCTGCTACCCGTTGGATCTGTCTCTTGCGGCTCGGATCAGACGACTTGACGGGTCCATGGCGCACTGCGCGGTGAGAAAACAGAGCCGCCTTCGCGGCGGAGGTCGACGAGGACGTTGGTGGCGATCTACCCAGGGACGGCGGCAGGCGAAGGAGATGGCCGTAAAGGCGAGGATGGTTGCGTCGACGACCGCGATCCTGGCCAGCGGCGGTCAACTTCGATGGCCTGTGCCCTTGCAGTTGCAGCTGCTCTCTATGCTGCCGCGGTGGGAAGAAATAGTAGAAGCGAACCACTGAATGCCAGAAAAAAGATAGAACATCTCATTTCCTCACCTTTTCAGTTTCTTGAGTCAAGTATCCAGCATCCAGCAAATAAAGAAAGATCTACCTTGTGACATGGGCATAATGAGGGTGTGTTTGGTTGTGCTGTGGCTGTGAAAAAAGCTGCTGTGGGCTGTTGGCTGTGGAAAAAGATGCTGTGGGCTATGAGCCGTGGAAAAAGCTGAAAGCCGTTTGGTTGAAATGACTGTGGCTGTGAAAAAGCTGTGAAATGACTATAACACCCCTGAATGTCTGAGCAACAGTATATATGGTAATTGATCGTAAAATTGTGCCCTGAATGTCTAAGAAACAATTTATATAGAGAAATTGATAGTAAAACATTTTCATGTTCAGAGATTAATATGTAAATGACTATTTTATAAAGGAAATCTTATTTTGTTAAAATTGCATCCACCATTAACACATGTTTAAATTTTAAAAAGCTTTTTGAAATTCTCTTAAGATATAAAGGTTTTCTGTAAATTTGTCAAGACACATAAGTAATACAATTAATTACAATCCGAGGGCCTGTTTACAAAAGCTTGTGCAATGTTCGTTCATGGCAGCAACTAGGCCTCCAAGATCAAATCGACATGGGGAGAGGGGGAGAAAGTGGATGGGGAGTGGGGGAATCGGATCCCCAAGCTGTGGCGCATCCATTTGATGTGAAATTTGAGGTCACAGCTGTGGGGATGATGGTTGATTTTGAGAGGAGGAAGCGTCTGCAAGCAGTTCCGCTCTATGTGTTGGAATTGTTTCGTAATAGCCGAGGAGAGGATGTCGACTGCAGATGGGGGCCGTCAATCGAGGATGCAGGGGCGCCACCACCGCGTGAGGTTGGTCGACTTGCAGGGGCGCTCGTCGATTGAAGAAGGCCCGACTCGATTGGAGACCCGATTGGAGATGAGGAGGCGGCGTTGAAGACCGGGCTGGAGACGACCGCCTTCTATTCAAGTCGGGGCGACAGCAGGGACGGCGGACAGGGACGGTGGAGCTGCGCCGCTCGCTGGCCGTCGACCGCGATGGATCTGACGAGCAGGACAGGCACCGCGACGGATCTTATGATGGAGCTGCACCGCTGGCTGGCGTCGAGCAATTGTCGTTGGAGGCGGGCAGCTGCAGCGGCAGGGGCGGCGTTGGGCAGGGACGCCGTCGGGCAGGGGCGCCGGCGGCCACTCAACCCTAGCGGCACGGAGCTCACGTGCGCGTTGCCTCTCTCTTCTCTTCTGCCGAACGAGTGGGTAATTTTCGTGAAAAGTTGGTTCCCACAGCAGGTGAAAGCACCTCTTCAGGTGCTGTGAAGTTTGCATTGGGGAAAAGCAGCTTTCATGAAAGAACTTGAGAGAAAGTAGGTGCCTTTAGTTGTCTATGGACTTTTTAAAAAGCAAAAACACCTCTAGAAAGCACAACCAAACAGGGCCTCAAAAATGGCGTTTTTCCCCCCTTCTGTTTTGACGAGGAGGAATTGAGGCTGGACCTTGTCATGCTCTTTTCCTGATCATGCTGCGGTGAGTCCAAATACCAGAGAGAAATGCATGAACAGAAGGGCTCGCCCCCTACTTATTGTACTGCAGATCAACCTTATCATGACACACATCTCTAAGCTCCTATACACTATCTGCCTGCTTGTATTTATTTATTTCAGATTATCACCTCTACGATACTAGCTTTCTAGCAATTATGACCATCTTTCAGTCTTATTCTTGTCATCAGTGAGATTTTGGAGACAAACAAATGGAAGCTCACGCTCTACTGCAAATCTATATCTTAGTATTTGAAAGAAAAAGAAGCTACCACGTTCGCTCTCGAGGCCACGAAATTACCACGTTAATCTAGAAAAAGAAAAACTACGAGCCGTTAGATTTTATGAACATCTAACGGTCTAGATATTCAGGGGAACAACAAAATATGAACCGTTGGATTTTATGAAGATACAACGGTTCAGATTAAAGAAATGTCCTGCCTAAAAACAATTCCTATGATTAGGAATCCAACGTGGTATGAAAGTGTAGTATCCTATTAGGAAAGAACCATACTATACTAGAAACAATGTTGCCGCAGCATAGTTTTGGATAGAAAAAAAAAATATTGCAGAGTCCTGATAGAAAAAATAAAAGGAAAGAAATAAAAGTCCATTGCTTCCCAAAACACGTCTCTTCATCTTTCTTGGTGCTCCAGGTTCCATATTTGCAACGTCTACTCGCAATAAAAATAAAACTAACGAAAGAAGAGATCTCACATAGGAAGTAGCGTTTCGTACATAACAAACAAACGTGATCTCTCAGCGTTATTTGCAGCCATCTAGAAACAAACTCTATCCCTATAAACCCACAGCCTCTCGCTTAGAAAAAGCAATTTACCCACACCTGTGCCCATGTATAAGCCGTCTAGCGGCGACGTCAAATCAGGGATGACAATTTGGTTTGGGTCGGAAGCAGCACGATGATCAATCTGCGACGAGGATCTTGATTAAGCGTGGAGGAATCAATGAGCCAAAAGGCCTCAATGCCACCCAGATTGCTATGTAGCCACGAAGGCCTCAATGCCGTCATGTTCGCCGCAACCGTGATCTTATGACATGACAAACAATGTTGGTAGAGAATGCATGTGTAAGAAGCTGTAGAGCAAGCAGACTATGCTATTCCAGTCAAACGCCAAGACACGCCGCCGCGAGCCGAGATACGTCGCCGGCGAACAATATCACTTGGTAGAGAATGTATGTATAAGAATTAAGCTGTAGAGCAAGCAGACTATGCTATTCCAGTCAAACGTGTGGCTGCAAGGCTGCAAACGTGGTTGCTTTGCAATCATCATGATCGAGTGTACACACAGTAAGACTTTGATGAGTCCTAATAACGTAAAGTGATCGGAACGTGAGGAGTCCGGAATTTCAAGACGAGGAGATTGGAATTTGTTTCAGGCTTACGAGACAACAAAGATGTTGATTGGAACATGAGGAGTTCAATAAAGAGGCTCCTCCATGCAGATGAGGAGACGTTTAAACGCCAAGACACGCCACCGCGAGCCGAGATACGTCACCGGCGAACAATATCACTGGAAAAGCAGTACAATTTATATCAGAGAGTTTACATATACGAAGGACAGAACAGGTCTCCCGTCAACATCATATTCTCCTATACGATTGAGCTTGAGATTTGCCAACACACCATCGATGTCATTTGCAAGCAGGCCACAAAAACCAGTTACATGTTATTGCCAATGAAACGTGCTGGGTATCTTGGAGCCAACCTGGATCGTCTGATTCATGAGCAGCTAGAGGTATTTAAAAAACTACCAATGGCGGTTTCCATCTGTTTCTTAAAAATGATACATCGAGAGGATTAAACGGGTCTAGAATACTGTGATACTGTGGGATGCTAGAAGATCAAAAGTTCTGCTACTGGCCAGCCAAGCTAGGGTCTGGAATTGAGAGCAATCGTCGGCGAGCCTTCAATAAACGGGAAGATGAGATATACGACATGGTAGCATGGGGTTCGATTTGTTGTTTCCATGGACGTGACGTAGTGTTCATGTAGCATGTTATAGGAGGTGACAAAGCAAAAGCATCTCAAGATACGACTATTAGTAAATAGTAGGGATTCAGTTCACCTTGCTCTCGCTCAGCTAATGCAAAGGCAGATCAGATCATCACTAGAGGTATTATATGTTCACCAGACCTGACGTGATGTGCAACAATATACACCGGTGATTTCAAGCGACCCTGATTTAGCATTAATAAAGACATAACATGTCCCGAGTACAAGGAAGGCTAGCCGCCATTGGCAAATTTGTAAGACAAATCATCAAATGAATGAATGACGCATGGCAAATCTTAAGAGATAATCAGGTCAAAAATTAACGGGTGATGATAAGGCAAAGTAGAATATTCACTATGGCATCCAGCAAGCTCACTGCGTGAGAAGTATCAAGCGGGAGTCGATTGCAAAGACCTTCAGTATGGAGGCAAGTTAGGGCCACACTCAATAAGGTAGACAGTTTGTGTCGATATCAAATATGTTAGTATATTTTTTTTTTCAAAATTTACATGCAATTAAACATATCTATTAGTTATATCTATGTCTAGCCACACAATTTTAAGTCCTAAACGTCAAGAAATATAAATCGGGAGGGAGTATGCACGAAGGACGTGATGTCAAACCATAAATATATTATAATCATGTCTAGCCGTGCAATATGCGCGGGCTATCTCCTAGTTGTTTCAATTCCACAAGGTAGAAGGGACAACAGCTCGTTCATGAATAGAACTCCATTTGCCAACTGTTGGAGATCATAACAGGGCGCTGAAAAGGGAAATAGGCGACCACCACCATGACGGCTCACCGGATCGCCTTCACTTCGAATGATGTTTGACAGGTTGAGAAAATGATCCATAGTTCAAGTCTATTGTGCACAATCGACTTGACCGGCAATGCTTTCTGAAGGGTCCTTGTAAAGATGTTTCAATAAACCGACATGAATCGAACCTATCAGACAATACATGGCCTGTTTCTATGTCTCCGATATGTTTGGACTGCATGTCCATTATTGTTGAGACATCTGCACGAAACGGTATAAATAGAAAACTGTATGCTGTCACGAGGAATTTGTCATAGAAGACCACATTTGTTGTAGTAACCGTATACCGCTCCTCTTGATGAACCAATGCCCAAGCTGGGTCCCTGATGATCCCTTGCATATCAGAGTTAATTTTAATCTTAGTTTTGGTGAACCGATTCGTCAAGGAAATGGTGTCGAAGTATCTCTGTACTGCGGTTAAAAATCAATATTTTTTGCTATCACTCTGAAGCTGCGCGTGGCATAGAAGTTATATAACTATGTTTTAGAAGCCTACTGAACTTGCGCCATGGAGAGCCAGAGACAGGTGAATAGTGGCCAGAAACAGTACTGAACATTGTTGACTGCCGACTGAAGAAGCGGGACAAAATGCAATGGATCGAAATGGATGAGGGAGCTGAGAGACTGCTTACATGCATGAAGCTTCAAACTGAATAGATTCAAGAGTTAAGTGTGCTTGAATCGGTTACATTTTCATCGTCCGTCCGCTCCCCCTCCTGCTGCTTCTGACCCTCTTCTTCCGATGATATGTCACCTTCTTCGGGCCGCATATGTGTTATACGGCATGTTAATCGGCAATGATAAATTTTAGCAGAAAATAAATTGTACCACGAGAAGAATTAAGAGAAACATAATTGGACTGGAACCACAAATCAGTCATTGTACTTTTTGATTCTGAACAGCTGACACCGACAGCATTTTGTATTCACGCATTCTGTACATTTCAAGCGTTGGGCTGTTGGGATGGACCTCGGCGGCTTTCCTCAGCGCAGCCTCCGCTTCCTCCACTTCTGCAGGAGATGCACCCGAACAGTCGAGTCCCACTTCGACTTTCTGAAGCGAACTGAGATACTGCATGCTGATATTAGCACAGTCACCATTACCATCTTTAAGGCCCGCACGAATATCAGACTACTAAGCACCTCCAGGTTCGGCATCACGGCAGACGGTGATACGCTGCAGTCATTTTTGCCATAGCCATAGGGCATAGCATCGACTCCATTCCATATATGAAATGAAACGCCCGAGTCTTCCTCCTTGCACTCAAACTGGATCATTGACCTAGGCGTCTCACAGAATCTCAGCTTCTGGAAGTATCCATTACCAGCACTAATATTACTCATTGTTGCCGTGGAATTCATGTGCATTTGAATATAGCAGAGCTCAGGCAACTTTGCGAGGGACTCTAGCCCCTTCTGATCCATCGCATCCACGTTCAGGGACAAGTGGGTGAGGTGGGGAAGATATGCGGCACTAATGCATGATGGCAGCCAAGAGAAACTGAAGCCTTGTAGACTAAGAGATCGGAGATGTTGTGGGAGGACAAAGCCTGGTTCATCCCACATGACAGTCCTTGTACACCCTTGGCGAAGAAAGAAGTACTGAAGTCCGTGCAGCTTCCGTAGGGACAACACTAAATCTCTCTCCATACCGTCATCCATTCTTTTATCAATGCTCATCCGCAACACCCTCAGTTTGGTCAGGCTAGCCAGCGCCTTTAAAATGACCCTAGCGTTGCCATCAGAATAATCGACACAAAGTTGCAGCTCCTCAAGGGACGCTAGCTTCCCAATCCAATGTGGTGCCGTTGTGATCCACAAAGTACCACGTAGGCACACTAGCTGAGTTAGTCGACTGATACTGGGTGTCAACTGTGTTATACACGTCCTGTCCAAGTTCAGTGTCTGCAAAAGCTTCAGGGCTCCAATTTCATTTGGAAGGTCTTCAACTTCTGTATTTTCCATCCCAAGGTACCTTAAATGAAGTAAACTCCCTAGAAGAACGAGATGACAAGACCTCACACTATTGCAATCTTTGATGTCTAGTACACGTAAATGTTTGAAGCTTGAAAGTGGTGCCAACTTATCAACATCACACCTGTAGCAAATAAACGATCGTAATTGCGGCATGTCCGTCATGCTAGCATCAATAGTGTGCTAACCTGCGTGTACTGCTGGGTAGAGCTGACACCGAGCCTCCGTCACTATCAATTATGGTGACAAAATTTTCTTTGGATGATAAGTAACAGATAAGATCAAGTACCATGTCATGAACACGACAAACTTCCACTGTGCTATTCCATTCATCAATCTCTATAGCTTGGATCATGCTTCTATTTACGAGATCATTGAAATATCTCTCCCCGAGCTCAAATAAACTAGTTCCTTGTGGCCCTTGAATAAAACCTTCAGCTATCCATTTCCATATCAAAGAATCTTTATCAATAGTGCAGTCTTCTGGGAATACACTCAGATACAATAAGCAAGTCCTTAGATAAGAAGCCATGTCATAATAGCTAAAAGATATTATCTTCATAGTATTCTCCACTTGTTTGTTCATTTTCTTGCCAAAACCAATAGATGTGAAAACATCGGACCGTTTCTCCCATGGTTTTCCCACCAACAAACTAGCCATTGTGATTATAGCTAATGGTATACCACCACACTTTTTCAGAAAATTTATTGCTTATCTCATCGGACTGGTTATTGAAGCATTTCTTTTCATCACCAAATATCCTTGCATAGAATGGCTTTTTGGAGTTATCATCTGAAAGTGGCTGAATCTTGTAAACCTCATCACCAATGTTTTCTGCAACTGTAGAGTTCCGAGTGGTAATGATTATTCTACTCCCATTATTCTTGAGCAGAGCACAATCAATTGTTTCTTCTCAAGATTCAGTCTCCCATATGTCATCAATGACAATGAAATACCTATCCCGTGAAAGTGACAAAGTCAGAAAAATGGTATGAAACATCTATAAGAGTCATGCCCATATTCCATTTAAATAATTTGTGACGTTTTAAAATTTTTGGAGCAGCAAGCAAACAACCATATTTTATTTTACTTGATATCAGCGATGGCCTCATATGACACCAGAAAATAATGTTTAATTAGTAAGATGGCCCACTCAATTTGCGCAGCTAGAATAGTTACTAATAGATTTTTAATTTCTTCTATGTAGTCAATGACTGTCTGTAGCCTGTTCTCCTCCTCTTCCTTATACTTGGAACAACCTGTTATAGCCTCCATCAACTTTCACAATGTGCCAGGCATCAAGACTCTGTATCAGCTGCAATGATTCTTTAATTTCTCTAACGAACAGATTCAACCTTTTTCTTGCATGATCATTTCTTAATCGAGTCTGCAGCCAATTGTTTTTCTCGTTTGGCCAACCCTTGTTCTACCTCTCCTAGTATTTGTTTCTTCTCAGATCCCATTAGCTGAGTCCCAAATATTCTATCCAGCATGTAAGAGTTGCATGCACCATCCAACTCACCCAAAAGCCTAAGCTGATGGGGAAAGATGGACAATTCACTTATGGTTCAACACAGCAGATGGTCCGCAATCAAGCGATGACAGTCCTTACTATTCAGCACACTTGATGCTGCTCATGTATTGATCCCAACTGAATTTGCAATTGCAGACTGCAGTTCCACGCATAACCTTGTAACCTTTTTAGGCTAGTACAGTTTAGTTGAAATGAAATAAAGTTGGTTGAAACATATTAATTTCTTACCCAACTATCCTTGCAAAAATGCTAAAGTAAGATTATATACTTTAGCAAAGGGTGGATATTACAGCTACTAATGTTTGCTAAACATCAGTATTTCGTTTGAGCTTAACGTTCATCCACATATCAGTACCGTGTTTAGCAAGGAGGGTGTATAACATTTACTTATTTTGTCTTTCCCTCTTCTTACTGCTGTGCTTGAGTGCGGACCATTGCAAGGGGGCATGCAGTTTGGACGACAGGAGGTACAATGTTTGTGCTTAACGGTAGTGAGATGACTCGGCATTGTCGGGATGCTGCGGAGTGCATGGCGACTCTCTCGCCTAGGCACGCTCCCTTCATAAAATTGTCACTCAAATCCACCTCATGCTTTTGGTCGACATCTTAGATGTGATATCCCACAAGGTGAAGGTCTACGCAGGGCACGCTAGGCCAGGTTGTTCAGCTTCAGTTGCCCAAGAGCCTGGTCTGGTCGTAAGACTGCGTACCGGGGGCAGGACACACTGGAGTCTTGTGGCCAGGGGTTTTGTTTCTTTATGGCATTGCTGGATAGTTTATTAATAAACATAGGGATATTTTAGTCGAATTAGTCTAATTTTACGTAATGTCAGTGGTGGACAATTTATGAAGATCTATAGGGCTATTTTGTTTTCTTTTTTCGTTTAACGTGGTAATTTTGTGGGCTTGAGAGTCAACGTGGTGCCTCTTTTTAACCTTCAAATATGAAGATAATAATAGATTATACACTAGATTTAGTTTTGTTACAAACTAATGCTAAAAGTTTTATATATTTGCAATAAAGAGAACACAGAAATGTATCTTTCTAACATTGAACTGGAAATAATTAGGGAACTATACTCTTTATCTGCTACTGAACCATCTTGACTAAATTCATTTACAACGTAACTGTGAAATGATCTACCACAAGTAAAATATCATCCATCAGTGTATATTATAGAGCGGTGATGCATACCTCTTGTTGACAAGGAATTCTCGAATATTGTCGATGAGTTGTCTTTCATCTCTGTTCTTAGTATGAATGTCATCATAACGTGTCTTGTCAAGTTCATAGAGAATATCCATGAGCACTTTTCTCAAGCTAGGATTCCGACCAAGAGGAACAAAAGCCCCACAATGAAAATCCGCTTTAAGCTTGTCGTACACTGCTTTGGCAAGAGTGGTCTTGCCAAGCCCTCCGGTTCCCACAATAGAGACAATCTTGCTCCGTCCGGCCACATCATTCCCCCGGGCAGACAGCTTGGATATAAGCTCTTTGATTGGGCCTTCAGTGCCGACCAAGCTTGCAACCTTTTTGTACATAGCTTTGAGGCGGGGATCAAAAGTCGAAGTTGCTGCAGAAGATTGCACGACAAGATCGTCGATCTTGTACCTGGCATGACGGTCAGCCACCACCTGGAGCTTCTTCATGATATCCTGGATCGCACTACCAACGTCATGGCGTGCCTTTTTCTTACTGAAACTCAACACGTTGGCCATCTTATTCATGGCACGCTTTAGCTTGCTCCGGCCAGTGGGTTCACGTCCCTCCACGCGCACGAGGAAGGTGTCGATGATATCCTCCAAGTCGTAGGATGCCTCCCTGATTTCGCTTGCCCACTCCTGGACCTGCTCGTCGAGTTGGTCCCATGGTACATCGGACACCTTTTTGAGGAAGGTGTGGACGGACTTGAGCTCTTTTGATAGGGACTCAACACTCTTTTTCACACCCTTCTGTAGCTTGTATTCATCTCCCAGCAGAGTGAGCAGCTTGGGTACTAGGATGCCCACTGCCTCCGCAACCAGATTCATGGTGATGCACTCTGTTAACTTTGCTGTTTTGGTTCAGATCTGGGCGAAGGAGTAGCTATGGTTTGCGGAAAAGCTTTGTGGACAATCTCTTTCTTATGGTGGGCAAAGAAGTGGTAGTGTTGAAGGACCTTGTTTGGGTACAACAAAAGCCCCTCAATCTACAACTGAATCGAAGGACCATATGCTGCTGCTTTGGCCTGAGTGGTCGAGCACTTACCCAACCCAATCGTTGTTTCGTTTCCAGAGTTTATCTTCCTTCGCATCATTGGGCTGTGGTGAACTCGTGATGGTGCCTGGTTCAACATCCACTCTACAGCGACCCGCGCAACAAGTCTAAGTCTTTGGGTTCTAGCTACGTACTGACTGGCATCCTTAGGCCCTCTGGCAAAACAGACTATGGATTCTGCTTCTTGTACTGTTGCTACAGTGTCTACTGTAGCTACAGTGTTAAAATACATCAAAATCCACGTTTCACCGGATTATGGATTCTGGCCAAAAACGAATTCAAAAGCAAAATCCATAATCCATCGTAGAAGCTGTGCCAAACAAGCCCTTAGTCCTACTAGTACTTGAGTAACTTGACGCGCCTCTTGAGGGCAACTTCTCACCACACAGCTGAATCTTCATGACGATCAATCATTGAGCCAGCTGCCTAGCCAAGACAGCGTAGCGACTCGGTCTACTTGGTGTGTGATCGATATCGACGCCATGCATCCGCCTACCATTAGCAGTAGCACGCATCACACCAAGATTGTACGCATAGCCTGATGATTCCCTTTAGCATATATATATGCGCCCAGCTAAAATCGCACCTTAAGATTGCTACTAATGCACGTACACCAATGGAGACTTGTGAGTTGTGTGGCAGAGCCTCAGCTTCGATATTGGCGGGGGCAGTGAGATGAACGAAGCGGGCGATCAGAGTAGCACCTGTGGAGGTAAATCCATGTCAGTGGCCGGACATGGTTGTGCCTGGACAAATTGTTTCCTTGCTTTGTTGGATCTCGCTTTCTTGGGCAATACAACAGGGGCGAGAAACTTGTGACCAGGGATTTTAAAACCGGTCAAACCGGTCCGGTTTTTCAAAAAAAACTGTTTCCTTGCATTGGTGGATCTCGCTTTCTTGGGCAATACTACAGGGGCGAGAAACTTGTGACCAGGGATTTTAAAACCGGTCCGGTTTTTCGAAAAAATGGAAATCCGGTCCGGTCCGGTTAGCAAAACCGGCCGGTTTTTCACCAAAATTAACACAATGTTTTAAAAAAACTGGTAAACCGTCCGGTTTTGCAAACCTTGCTTGTGACAGGCAAATTCCGGATTCAACAGCAGGAGTGCGAGGTAATTGATCAGTGGAAGTGATTGCCTATGAACAAGGATTGATCATACCAGCCTTAGCATCTGAACGAGGATTGAGCTGCGTACCCAGCGACCGCGCCTATAGATGCATTTGAAATTTTGAATGCCTGGTGGATTGGGAAATCTGGAGCCTCACGTGGTGGACAAAGAAATATTTTTCTGTGTATTTTAATTTAGGTAACAAACGTTGTGATGCTGAAATCATCAAATATATTTCATAAAAGTGTTCCGATCGATCGTGCATTCAGTGCACATGGAAATGTATGGTCTAACCCTGAGTTACAGTTTTTATTAGAGTTTATTTTAGTTCTACGGCAACACGTTTGGCTATTTTGTAGATTTGAAAATTCAGAAGGCTACTTATTTTTTTTTGAGGACATTCAGAAGGCTACTTGTATTCATTTGATCCAGACCGGGCATGATCAATTTCCTGCTCCTCCGTTTTCCCCTGCCGCTGCTCTGTTTTTTGACATCTTGGGCCAGACTGCAATGCGGCTCTGCTGGCCCAATAGTATCCAGCCAATACAAAATTTTGCATTTTTTCCCTGACCAAAATAGGAACCCAAATTCTTTCGTTAGGGAAAAAAAACATAGACAATCCAGTGCATTTTGTCCATGAGATGGAACACGTTCTGTGTGTGGCAATCTATTTGGTGGCCATTTCCTGAGCGGAGGGGTGCCTGAACTGGCACACACGAAAAAACAAAGACTGTACACGCTTCAGTACAGAAGTTGATCACACTGTGATGACTGTACGTAAGTCCATCCATATTTGTGCAAAGGCGGCAGTCAGCAATGTATTTCGATATGCAATATTGAGGTCTGAATGGAAGGATTTCATTAAACCATCTTTGCACATTTCACAACCCCAATTGATTCCATGTTTCAGTACACTGTACAAGTCGACCTGATCGACATTATTTCCACGACCGCCCTAAATTGTTTTGATGTATGATAATAACGGCAGAAAAGGCGAGAACATATGGATCGTCGTAAAACTGTTTTTGGTGTTAAAGGTTATGGTGTGCGAACATAAAGGTTTGTGCAGAGACGGTTTCAGAGTGTTGATCATTTCTGTACCCTGCAGTGGCTCTGCCACGGCACTGACGTAAAACTGTTTTTGATGTTAAAGGTTATGGTGTGCGAACATAAATCCCTAACCCTAACCCTAGACATACCTCACTGGCGGCGGATCTCGACGAGGTCGACGCCGGGCAAGCAACCCTTGCGCCTTCCCCCTCACCGCTGTTGCGCGGGCTAGTCACCGCCGCTCGTCGCCGACGAGCGCGCGGGCCAAGGGCACCGCCCCAAGGCCACTCACGGCGGCGCGCTCACCCTCGGGTGGACGCGCGCGCCGGCGAGGGGGCTCGAGGCGGCGCCGAGCTTCAGATCTGGCACGCGCCGCCGCGCGCGCATGCCGGAGTTCGCCGCCGCCGCGCTTCGCTCGTTCGTCGCATGGCGCGGAGAGAAGAAGGGGAAGGAGAAGAATGGCGCTAGGGTTTTCGGCCGGGAGCGGTTTTTCCGCGTTTTATACCGATCTCGATTGCTCTCAGCCGTAGATCTGAGCGAACGGCTGAGATTGAGGCGGGGTTGAGAAAACCGCTCGCCGGGCCGGGCCGGCCCATTTAGGCGCACTTTCACGCGCGCGCGGGGCGCGCGGTATGGGCCGCGCGTTTTCCAGTTTCGGGCGGGACTAATAGAATGAACAGTAGCACTGTTTCTTTTCGTTTTATTCATTTCTAGATAGGTTTATGATTGAATTTGAATGATTTTTGGACAGTTTCAATCTCGGTTAAAATTTGAACCAACGGGATAATTTTTACAGAGAGTTCAAGTATCAGTTTATGCTACTGTTCAAGATTTTTTTCCGTAGTTTCCGCTGCGCAAGTTATTTTCTCTCATGTTAAATTGGAACCAACGGGAAAATTTATTTGGGAGAATAGTTAATTATGATGTTGTTATTTTCTGACCAAAGTTGATAATAGCAACATTGTAAATGTTTATTTGTCAGTTTTATACATTTATTCTATTTCTGCCCAACGGTGATGTAGAATTGATGTAGTAGGAATTTGTATGTTTTAATTTTGACCAACATTAAATTAAGACATGCAAGTTATTTCTTTATATGTCCCTCACTTTCTTATGTTTTAATTTCAGTTTTTGACCCAATGGCTTGCATAGCGTCCATCCCACCCCTTGATGGCAACAACTATGGGGCGTGGCGAGAGAAGCTTGAGATGGCACTTGCGCTGTCTAACATAGACCTATGTATGACTGATCCCTGTCCATACCACCAACTGATCCAGTGCGGGCTGAGAATGAGAGCGATGATGCTTTCAATGCTAGGGAGCGTGAACACGCTCCAATAAGAATGAAGTATGACCTTCAGAAGGCACAGTGGGATCAGTCAAACAGGAAGTGCTTGATGGTGATCAAGAGCTCCATAGTGGAGAGCATTAGGGGAGCAATCCCACAGTGCCTCACTGTCAGAGAGTACCTCACTAAAGTGGAGAGTCAATTCACTGGCTCTTCAAAGTCTTATGCAAGCACTCTGATTAAGAGGTTAGTTACTAAGAGGTACCGCTTTGGTAGTGGGGTGCGAGAGCATATCTTGAGGATGACAAACATGGCATCCAAGCTTGCACCAATGGAAATTCCTCTGCCTCCAGACTTCATTGTCTATTTGGTGTTTGCTTCCTTGCCCTCAGAGTTTGAGTCCTTTGAGATTAACTACAACTCACTTCAGGAGAAGTGGGGCATGGAAAAGCTTATTGCACAGTGTGTGCAAGAAGCGGAGAGGATCAAGAATGCAAGAGGTGGTGAAGCAAACTACGTCAGGCAGAACAAGAAGAGGAGCTTCCCTAACAAGAACTCCACTTTAAGCCACAAGGGAAACCTCAGTGGAACAACTCTTCTTCTTCAAAGGGAAAAGGTCCAAAGCTAGATCACCAACAGCAAGGGTCAAGTCAAGGACAAGAACAGCAGGGGCCAAATCTTGTGGCCCCGAATCAATGCATGTGGTGCAAGAAGGAGGGGCACCATAAGAAGGATTTCCCTCAGTTCCTGAAGCACCTGCTTAAGAATGGTGAGGACACTATTACATTTGTAGATGAATCTTTGTATTTAAGTTATGCAAAATCTACTTAGTGGATTGACTCAGGTGCAACTGTTCATGCTGCTAATTCTATACAGGGATTGCATATGAGGAGGACCCTGCAAAGAGGAGAAAGAACCATTAGAGTTGCTAATGGACTTGAAGCGGACGTTGAAGCGATAGGAGAGCTCCCACTAGTATTAGATAGTGGCTTTGTACTTCATCTTCGAGATGTCCTTTATGTACCTCTTTGCGTAGAAATTTAATAAGTTTATCACGCTTGGATAGTGATGGTTTTAATTGTCATTTTGGTAATGGACAATGTAAGATTTTGTTTAATAACAAGTGTGTTGGTCTTGCCTTCCGACAAGACAAGCTTTATTTATTATCACTTTGTGAGAATGTGAATGTTGTAAGTTCTGAGAATGAGATAGCCTCCTCAAAAGCAAGTAAAAAGCGAAAGAGAATTGAAATAGTATCTTCGAAATTGTGGCACTGTCGTTTAGGCCACATTTCGAGGGGGAGAATGGAATGTTTAGTAAAACAATCAATTCTTCCGCCCTTAGAATTTTCAGATTTAGAACAATGCATTGATTGCATTAAAGGCAAATTTGCTAAGACAATTAAGAAAGGTGCCAGACGTAGCACAGGAATTTTAGAAATTATTCACACAGATATCTGTGGTCTGTTCCCTGTGCGCTCCGTGGATGGCTATGATTCATTCATTACATTCACAGATGATCATACACGTTATGGCTACATTTATCCAATTAAAGAGCGATCGGAAGCGCTGGATAAGTTTAAGATATTTAAGGCTGAAGCAGAAAATCAGCACAACTTAAAGATTAAGGTAGTAAGATCCGACCGTGGGGGGGGGGGGGGGGGGGGGGGGGGGAGGGAGTACTACGGTCATCATACCCCATATGGCCAAGTTCTAGGACCTTTTCCAAGGTTCCTATAGGAAAATGGCATAGTTGCTCAATACTCCACACCGGGGGAACCCCAGCAGAATAGAGTAGCAGAAAGACGTAACCGTACCCTTATGGATATGGTTAGAAGCATGATGAGTTACTCCACTTTACCGATTGAGTTGTGGATGGAGGCCTTAAAAACCGCTATTCACATTCTTAATCGTGTTCCCAGTAAGTCTGTAGAGAAGACGCCATATGAGTTATGGACTGGGAGAGAGCCCTCACTTGGTTATTTTCGTGTGTGGGGCACTCAAGCGGAGGCTAAAATATTTAACCCAAACATTGGGAAATTAGATCCCAAGACAGTAAGTTGTCATTTCATTGGCTATCCAGAAAAGTCTAAAGGTTATCGTTCTATTGTCCTGACAGACACACAAAGTTTGTGGAAACGAGACATGTTGTCTTCGTGGAAGATGACATGGTTATGGGGAGCATGGCAGCTCGAGAAGTTAATCTTGAAGGGAAGCGAGTGTATGCACCTACTCCTATGACTCAAGAGCCTTTCTTCTCTCTCCCTGTTGCTGCTGCACCTTCAGTGCGTGACACTGAGGTGGCACCACCTGTTGTTAGTCCTCACGTGGCGACAGCTAGTGCTAATGAGGGACCTGTCCTTCAGGATCCTCCAGAAAATGTCGCTCCACAAGAGGAAGAGCTGCAACAGCCCCAAGAGGCGCCAATAGTTGAGGCTCCTAGAAGGTCTCACAGAGTAAGGAGGTCTGCCATTCCTGATGACTATGAAGTCTACGAATGTGAAGATCAGCCAATGGCAGATGATCCTACTACTTTCGAGGAAGCCATGAGGCGTGCAGACTCATCAAAATGGCAAGATGCCATGGAAGATGAGATAAGATCTATGAGTGCCAACAGAGTTTGGAACTTAGACGAAATTCCTAAAGGAGTCACCACAGTAGGCTGTAAATGGGTCTACAAAATTAAATATGACTCCAAAGGGAAGATAGAAAGATATAAGGCACGTCTTGTTGAAAAGGGCTTCACTCAAAGAGAAGGCATAGATTATAATGAGACTTATTCCTCGGTCTCATGCAAGGATTCTTTAAGAGTCATTATGGCATTAGTGGCGCACTATGACTTAGAATTACATCAAATGGATGTAAAGACGGCATTCCTAAATGGGGATTTAGATAAAAAGGTTTACATGGCTCAACCTAAGGGTTTTGTTGTGGAAGGAAAAGAACATTTTAGATGTCGCCTAAATAAATCTATTTATGGATTTAAACAGGCTTCCAGACAGTGGTACCTTAAGTTCCATGAGACCATAAGCAAGTTTGGGTTTAGCAAGAATATAGAGGACGATTGTGTCTATGTAAAGTTTAAGAAAGGGAAATTCATTTTCCTCATCCTGTATGTAGATGACATCCTACTAGCTTATAGTGATTTGAATCTACTTCAGGAGACAAATAAGTTTTTGTCCTCTAGTTTTGATATGAAGGATCTTGGTGAAGCATCATTCGTCTTAGGAATTGAGATTCATCGAGATAGAAGAAATGGGGTATTAGGACTCTCGCAGAAAACATACCTAGAGAAAGTTCTAAAGAAATATGGTATGCATGCGTGCAAGCCTACGCCTGCTCCCATAGTCAAGGGCGATAGATTTAGGAAATTTCAGTGTCCCTGGAACCAATATGAGATCGATCAAATGAAAGCGGTTCCATATGCTTCAGCTGTCGGAAGCTTACAGTATGCTCAAGTATGTACTCGCCCTGACTTAGCATTTGTTACCGGGGTTCTTGGAAGATTCCAAAGTAATCCAGGATTAGAACACTGGAAAATGGTTAAGAAAGCATTAAGATACGTGCAAGGCACAAAAGGCCTCATGCTAACATATAGAAGAACTGATTCCCTAGTCATAAGAGGGTATTCAGATTCAGATTTTGGGGGTAGTGTGGAGGATAAGAAATCCACATCAGGCTATGTTTTCACCCTAGCAGGAGGAGCTATCTCATGGAGGAGTTCCAAGCAAAAGATCACTGCACCATCTACGATGTATGCAGAGTTTATAGCATGTTTTGAAGCCACGGGGCAGGCAAAATGGTTGCGAAAATTTATACCCGGATTGAGAGTGGTAGACAGCATAGAAAAACCACTAAAGATGTACTGCGATAATGAACCCGCAGTGTTTTATGCTCACAACAATAGGTCAAGTGAAGCTTCCAAGCACATTGACGTTAAGTATTATGTTGTGAAAGAAGACATCCAGAATGATCACATTAGTCTTGAGCATATACCATCAGAGGAGATGTTAGCGGATCCGCTCACAAAAGGCTTACCACTCAATGTGTTCAGTGAACACTTAGCCGGCATGGGTTTAAGGGAAAGCCTATGATCACTGGATAGCAAGGGCCCAGAGTTAGAACTATTTTCGAACAGAGAAAGGGTGTTGTGGCTGTTAATCTGATAGTATATTCTATCATGACGAGGCATGCTCTATGCACCTATATGTGATGAAATGGTTGTTTAAAGTCCAGCTTAAGATAAGCGCAAGAACAAAGGATATATGAGATCAAGGGGGAGAATGTTAGGTTGATCTCCATACAATCGGGTCCAACGATCCGATACGGATCCCTTGATACGCGCCCTGATCGGGGGCGCCCAACCTTTCCATGGTTGGTGGGCTCCCGTCGCGCTGCGCATATAAATATAGAGGTGGGGGCCGGGGGGGCACGCACGCCAAGGTTCGCCGTGCCCGACTCTCCCTACCTACAACCCACCGATTAGGGTTTGCGCAGAAGCGGCGGGAAGCACCACTGACGCCGCCGCAACAGGACGACGCCACCACACCACGACCACGCTGCCGACGGGATCGACGACGTGCTCGCGATGGCCTCTTCTTCCTCTACAACAAACGGTAACCCCACTCCCTTACTCCCCTCGGTCGATCTGATGAACCTTGATCTGGCCATGTTGTCCTCGGCCAGATCCCCTAGCTTGTTTATCTTTAACAGCAGTTCGTGCTGCCGAAGTTGGACGATGAGGTTCTAGCGGGGTGGCTGGCGGCAGCGGCAGGCGACCTGGAGGCGCCAGCGAGCACGACGTCCTGGCTGAAGCGCGGCGACTGGTTTGGCATGGCCAGCGCGCGCTGGCCGAGGCGCAGCGACTGATCGGCATGGCCGGCCGGGGCGAGCATGACGCGCCGGTAGAGGGGCACCGGCGGCACGGCGAAAGCGTGGTCGGAGACGTAGCTGAGAAGGCGGCCTTGCCAAGCCACTTTGTCCAGGACGCGGCGTTGCGGCGGACCGTGTCGGCTGGCATTGCGGTTGCGGAGCCCGACCAAGGGTGGTCGCTATTTGAAATAGCGACCGCCCCTGGGCCCTGCTACACGTTGGATCCGTGCCGTTGGGCTTGGATTAGACGAGTTGACGGGTCGTTGCTCACGCGCGATGGGTCTCGACGAGGACGCTGGCTGGCGAGAATTCGCGGCGGAGGCCGATGGCGAGGCGAAGGCGGTGGCCGTTACCGATGGCGACGATGGTCGCGTTCGGTGACCACGATGCGGGGCGGGCGGCGGTCTCCCTCTACATGGGTCGTTCTCTTCGGCAAAGCGGTTACCGCGGCAGGGCTCTGGCGTGACGACGCTGCGGCGACTTGGCATCACCGATCGTTGGAGCGAAGGGGCGTCCAACTGCGGCCTCGGCAACGCAATGCAATGCGGCTTGAGTTCAGAGAAGATGGCAAACAAAGCAGAGGCCCGAGTTTGCCTTAGCACAGCACTTTGCCTGCAGGAAAGGGTAGATCAAAAAGCCAATGAGAGGCACAGAGATTGCCTCTGCATCCAGAAAAACCGAGAGCAGGAACGCTAACACGACGCTGTACTGTATGTCCCCGGCTAATAGCACAAAAGGATGCGCTACGGAGGACAGTATGTGTGGAAGAGCCTATGCTTCGCCACTACAACTGCCCGGGGAACGAAGCATATAAAGACAACAGAGTACCGAAACGCGAAGATGGCCGTGCTACTACATCCAGCATCTGTCACTATAGAGCCTGGGAGAATGGAAGTTCAAGGATAGATCGACAACTAGGCCACACGCTGCAATTAAATCACATTTTCCTTCTTTCCTGGGCGTGCTATTCAACAGACAAAGAAATAGTACGCAGATAGCCCCAGCTCCATGCGACATGATTGTCTAAATAAGCAAATAGTTTTAGGTAGTAGAATAATACGATTCCAATGGCTACATGCAACATCGAAACAGAGATGAATAGTGCCCGTAAACAGAGTTCATCAAGCAAACTACAATACGGAACATTATTGACTACCTAACTGAAGGAGCAGAAAAAATGCAATGGATCCGACTAGTGTATGCAAGTATGCTGTGATGTTGCCTTGTCTTTTTTCTCCTCTTTCTTCATGATTTGTTATTTTTGTATCTTTGGGTAGAAGTTGAATTTGGATATGAAATTTTGTGTACATGTTTCCCAACATGTCCTCTACTCATATGCCAAGTTTCATAATTTGTCAAAACTTCTAAATAGGTTTTTCGAGATGGTTTTCATGATTCTACCGAATAGGTGTTTTTTACTGGATATTTCCCCGGTATACAAAGGCCAAAAACCCACTGATTGCTATCTTTTTCCACTTTCTTGAGCTAAGTGTCCAACATCCAGGTAAAGGAAGAATGAAATTTTCACAATAATGAAAAAGGAAAACAAATGGAGATTGGCTCAGCTTCCGGTGAAATGGTTGTAGACGGTAAATAAATGCAGCATAATGGACTGCAGGCCCCAGAAAAGACCATGGTTGGTATACAAGAATGCGATAAAACAGAGGCACTGCCCTAGTAGTCATCGCAGAGTCTGGAACTTTAGTATCATTGCTCAGTTTCTTGGGAGGCTCTTGCTCTACCTTGACATAGACCCAGGGCGAGTGAGGAAAGAAATGTAAACAACACAAAGCACAGAGCCGTCACTTCACCATACACGCTGGGCTATGGTGTTTTCTAAGATGTCAAAAAAGGTTTGACGACAAAGCACATAGCCGTTGCTAAGAGTTCAGACATTTTACTCCCTGTTGCCATACTTTACAGGGCAGAGATAATAACAAAATGCAGAGCAAAAGACTTGTACTGAACCCAGTATCGCTGAGCGTGTTTTTCTCTCTTAACTTGATGTTGTGGCATCGCGAGGGGCACCTGTATTTTTCTTTTTGATAGTGTGCGTAGAAAAAAGGTTTGTGTATAGAGAGTATAAGAGTTCAGATCATTTCTGTTGCGTCAGTTACTCAAATTCAGCACGGCAGTCTATTGCACGATCCTCAGTAAAAGAAAAACAGTGTGCTCAGATGATCCATATGTATCTATCGACAACAGTCATTTGATTCGAAAGCCCAAGATACCGCAGTTTTAAATCATGATTGTTTACAGAGTGAGTGCCGCATGTATCAATGATGTTCTCGGAATCCGAGGCCTTCACATTGGATCGTGCTGCTTGCAGGCACACACGACCAAGCTACACTTTTTCAGCCATTTTCTCTCGATGCATGAGCATGACATAAAATCTTTTCGCGCTCGATTTACTTGTGTTGCTCACACAGCAAGCACCAGACGAGCAGAAGTGCAGCACCATGCCTGTACCAGCACAAGTCTCTCTCGTTCTTGCACGTACGGCTTGTTGGCGACATACCAAGCGTTACGGCATAACGGGGTTTACGAGGCCCCATTGCCTTGCCCCTGCCGCCATGGCGCTTGAGAACAGATGAACACGTACGCAGCGTTAACTGTTAACCCTTCCATGGCCACAAAGACGTCTGTGATCTGCCTGTTCCATTCCAAGAGCAAGGAACAGGATGGCCAGAAAGTGATCTGGGTCTGCCCAGAACGAAACAAATGTGCTGCCAGAGCGTAGAGGTGATGAGGTTCTAGCGGGGAGGCTAGCGGGAGCGGCAGCGGCATGGCCGGCGCGCGGCGCGGCGAGCATGACGCGCCGGCCGAGGGGCAGCGACTGCACGGCGTAAACGTGTGGCCGTAGACGTAGCTGAGTACATGCCGCGCTAGACGCGGCAGATCTCCGGCGGAGACAGAGGCGTCTGGCATTCCGGACCCCGACCAGGGGTGGTCGCTATTCCAAATAGCGACCGACCCCTGGGCCCTGCTACCCGTTGGATCTGTCCCGTGCGGCTCGGATTCGACGAGCTGACGGGGTCGTTGCTCGCGCGAGATGGAGAGCCGCACGCCGAGAAAACAGAGCAGCAGCCTTCGCGTGGCGGTGGTCGACGGCGCGGTGGGCGTCCACGCGGATGCTGGCTAGCGATCTCGCCGTCGATTTCTCCGGGAACGGCGTGCAGGCAAAGGAGATGGCTGTGACGGCGAGGATGGTCGCGTCGGCGACCACGATGCTGGCCGGCGGTGGTCTTCCTGACCTCCGTGCTCTGCCTCCACATCGATCGTTCTCTGCGCCAAAGATGTTACCGAGGCGGCGGCGCTCCGGCGTGGTGGAGCCGTGGTTCGGTGGGAGGAGCTGGCCGGCGCCGGCAGGTCAAGCAGTGGGACGAATCAACAGCCATGGAACACGCAGACCGGAAAGCCAACACCTCGGCCATCGACGCTGTATTGGCATGGGTAGAGCACCAGTTGGTGTGCTACTGCTACAGAGGACTGCGCGAATCGAGTGGCCAGACAGATCAAAGGTAAGGGAGGCCCTGCTGCATTCTGATTACCAGCGCTGACGCGTCGCCCATGACTGGTGGGAGGGGAAAGTCCGGCAGGTTGCTTTACAAGTTGCTCCTGCTTTCCAAGTGCGTGGCCGGAGACACCTTCAGCATCAACGATTACGTGGCAATTAAATCATTTTCCCCTTTCGTGGGCGAGATATATTCAGCAACCAAAGAAATAAGGAGATCGCCATAGAGCATCTCCAATGGTTTTGTATAATGACTCCCTAAATACAATTAAGAGAATCAGCAACTAAAACAGTCCTCCAACCGTTATGGAAAGGAGGTCTCCAAATTTACCTTCGGTCCATTTTTCCCTAAGAGCAACTCCAACAGACTCTCCATCTCTCTTGGGTTCGGTAAAAATGAAAAAACTCCGGTCAAAACACCTTCCAACAGACTCGCTATGTTCCTCGCCTCGCCATCTCCCTCGCCATTGTGAACTCCCGGCTAGCCATTTTTGCCGAGGCAATTCACCTCGCTATCTGCGTCCTCCCGCGCGCCTTTCCCGTTCCCGCGTTCCTGCGTCGTCCTCCTCCCCTTCCCCTCGCGCATCGCCCCCTTCTTCTTCCGGCCCCCAAATCCAATCTCGCGGCGAAAGCCATGTCCATGGCTCCTCATCCCCGTGCTGCGGCGACTGCTCGTGGAGGAGTCCAATTTGTGATGGCCCAAATTCATGCCGCCTCGTTCCCGTGCTGCGGCGACGGCTCACGAAGCCCCCAATTCGTGATGCCCCGCTTCGCCAGCGTTTGTGAAGGTGCCAGCCGATTTGGATTGGATGGAATGGAGCGGGTGGATTCCTCGCAGCTTGTCTCTCCCTTGTCTCTCCTCATGCCGCCCAGGTCGACATCGATGAAGAGTTCTCAGGTGAGTTCCTCTTCCCAGGCTCCTGCAGCTGCAATTTTTATCTTCGGCTTCAGCGTAGATTCCGTTCCGCACAGGACGGCTGGTTCTTGTCGACCGTTTGCGCTGTGGCATGGGCTCTGGCCGGATGGCTGCTTGTGTTTGAGCTGTGCGTGCGTCTGCTGCAGAGCAGGCTTGAGCTTGCACTGACCATTGGGTTCTCAAAGACCTCACGGCATGTTGAGGAGGCGTGGGCCGCGTGGTGGGAGGTGGGGAAGGAGGGTGGAGGTGGAGGAGGACGCTGCTTAGTCGCCTGGGACTGGGAGAACGTCACCGAGCCGCGCCGGGCCGCCGGCCACCCGCGCCGCAGGGGAGGTGGAGCAGGCGCGTGCGAATGGATAAAGCAAAAAGAAAAAAAAAACGTATATACGAAGAGTTGATTTAGCTAGTCTGTTGGAGTGTATCGAAATATGAAGAGAGAGTTTTAACTAAATGGATAGCTAAATAGGAATATAGAGAGTAATATTTGGCTAGGCTGTTGGAGTTGCTCTAAGCCATCGCCACATTTGGCGCAGCTATACACACTCCCAATGACTCCCTCCTGCACTTCCCGCTACAAATTAGCTCGCGCGTGGTGTTTCTTCGCGGTTCGCGCCATCGACGCCATGGCGCCGCGATGCTTCGCCCTGCCGCCGCTGCCTTGTGCTGAGTCGGGTTGTCGTTGCCGATGCCATGCTATCGCCCCTCGCCGTCTCAAGTCACCCTCCTGCCATCCCGCACATCCGCGCCCCCAGATTCACAGCCTCCTCCTCCTGTTTCTTCCTGTAGCATCCCGTGACAACATTCGCTAATCAATTGTTCGATCTGCAACTGGCAGTACAAAATGTTCGATTTGCTAGTTCCATTCACACCTAAATGTGCCGACCCTCCTGCAACTCCTTCTAGACCGCCCCGCCAACTGATACTCGTTGCCGGTGAAATCCAAATCCGAGAATTTATGCCTTCCCCATTTTAATCCTGCGTAACCCATATTTTCAGATATTCTCGAAGACTTAGTTTGGTATTTTTCGAAGACTTGTATCGCACGAAAGGAAACTTGTAGATAGACTCCGAACCTGTTACTATAGATCGGAAGTTTTGTAGAACAAGGACTCCTATAGGCGGTAACAGGACTATAAATATACATGTAACCCTCCGATGAGAGGATATCGACAATTACATCATACATACCACCATATTCAACACGACATAGACTGGACGTAGGGTTATTATCCTCCGGGAGGCCCGAACCAGTATAAAAACTCTCTGTGTGCCCTAGATTGATTCCTCGATTGATCGTTGTTCCCCGAACCAAATATTTGCCGTTCTCTCGATTATTCGAGCGACGACAGAGGCGCGCCAGGTAGGGGGGCAGCGCTGAGGATCCATCTAGTGTATCAGATGGCATTGGCGGACAAGATGAAGTTCCCGACGGGCGCCGAATTCAAGTTCGGGTCTTTCACGTTCGCCGCGGACAAGGAAGGAAATCTCCAGGAGAAGGCGTCGTCGGTGGCGCAGGAGGCGTCCCCGGCGGTCATGAAGGCCCCATCCCTGGACGGATCTGCCGAGAAGAGTTCGTCGGCGGCGCCACGCGCGTCGCCGGCGGCCCCATGTACAATGTTCGGCCTGCGGAATTCCGCGGCCGAGTTCCAGATCGCTTCGCGGGTATCGGGCTCTCCGTTTGGAACCCGCCTAGAAGACGGATCCACCTTGGATCCGCCACCTAGCTCTGCCCTAGAAGCAAGAATGCAACAGATCGCTCTTGACATCATCGAGGGGCGGTATTTTCCTGGGTTCGGGCTTGGTTATCCTGATTACGAGTCTGACTTCAGCGACGAGGACTGCCCCGAGATCGGAGAAGATCCAAATCAAGGTCACAACCCGGCCAGAGAAGTCTTCATGGCGGGGCGTGACGATGAGGCATCTAGTGATTTGCGCACCATCGGTTCGATCAGATCTCGTTCGGTTGCGCCATCCAATGTGACGCCGAGAAATCTCAACACCGACTTCGACGCCGTCCGGTTCCAGACCGCGCTGGATTCCCTTGCGCGTATGGCCCCTGACGGGACGCCATTAGCTCCGATGGTACAGCAGGTCGTGGAACTCGCCGGCCGTGTGATCCCTCAACAAGAGCAAGATGTGGCGGCGCTGGCTAGGACTCCGGTACACAGACGCTTGGGGGCCACCAACGATCAGGGGGCCGATTCGTCTTCGCATGGATCGTCTTCTGATCACCCCAGGCGCCGTCGGCGTGACCTAGAACCATCAGATGCAAGGCATCAGCTGAACCAGCGTAGGAATCAAACTGGCAATCCCCCATGGGGGGAACCAGACCGACAAACTCCAGGCGCCCTAGCTCGCAGAGGGGCGCACCCAGAGACGCCTAAGCCGCCCCCGTATAGGGCTCTGGGTAGTTATCTCCGAACTGTTGAGTGGCCAGCCAAGTTCAAAGTGGGATCCATCGACAAATACGATGGTACCATCAACCCAGAGGAATTCTTGTCAATCTACTCTACGACGATAGATGCCGCGGGAGGAGATGAAAGGATCAAGTGCGCCTACCTACCTACCGCCCTGACCGGAGCAGCGCGGTCGTGGTTGCTAAACCTCCCGGCATATCACTTCGACTCCTGGGCAGAACTGTGCGAGGTCTTCAAGGGAAATTTCCTTGGATCGTACAATCGCAACGCGACACCAGAGCAGCTCCGAGGTGTTAAACAGAAGGCTGATGAAAATCTTCGAGACTACATCAAGCGCTTCTGCCTAATGAAGAACACAATTCCAGACATCTCTGATCTGGAAGTGATCCTGGCCTTCCAAGAAGGGTGTTTGGATGTGAAGATGGTGGAGACCATAGCGGAAAACGAGCCCAAGACTACCGCAGAGCTGTTCCGATTGGCAGAAATCTGCGCTAAAGCTGCCGATGCCCGTGCTCGCATCACCGATGGCCGGGGCAAGGCTCCGAAGAAGAAGTCAGAAGACAGGGAGGTGAACGCGGTTGACCGACAAGGGCCAGATCGTAATCACTTCCGCAAGAAGCGAGGTCGTCCCGAAGGCGTGGCTAAATGGTGTCCGATACACCGCTCCCCTAACCACGAACTCGAAGAGTGCTTCGATTACCTCAAGCTCGAGAAGAAGCGTCTGGAAGAAGGCAAGATCTTGCGAACAGCTAGAGAGGAGGACCGGAGCCGAGAGAACCAAGATCGAGAGCACCGAGATCGGGAACACCGGGATCGGGAGCACCAGGACCGTGGGCGTCGAGATCGGGAATACCGAGATCGAGAGTCCAGGGAACGCGATGATCGGGATGAACGCCCACGCTACAGAAGTCGCAGAGATCATGACGATGGCGAGGAGGAGAGGTACCCGGAGATCAGCATGATCTTCGGAAGGAGCTCCGCTCTGTCGTCGAAGAGCTAGTACAAGAAGTTGCAGAGAGAGGTGGCTATGGCGGAACCTTGTTCTAGAAGACTAGAGTGGTCGGATACCCCGATCGCGTTCAATGCCGATAACCATCCGAAGACTCTGTTGAGCAAGCCAGAGTTGCCCTTCGTCGCCAAAATCATTATCCACAAGAATAAGATCGCGATGACGTTGATCGACAACGGGAGCGGTCTCAACTTGTTAATGAAGAAGACATACGACCAGATGGGCCTACCGATCACCGCTCTCCGACCAGTTGAGGAATCATTCCACGGCATCTTGCCAGGGGTGTCTTCGCGTCCTCTTGGGAAGATAGAGCTAGCAGTGACAGTGGGCCCGAAAGGAAATAGGAGAACTGAAGTTCTGACGTTCGAGGTGGCTGACTTCGAATCTGCCTACAACTGCATCCTGGGGAGGCCGTTCCTATTCAGGTTCATGGCGGCCGCACACTTCGCCTACGCCATGCTCAAGATCCCAGGACCTGCAGGTGTCATCACGCTGTACGCTGATCAGGACCAGGCCGTGAGATGCGACGTCAACGCGCTAATCATAGCTGGCCACTTCGACTCGAAGGACCCTGACTCGCAGCGCCAGACGAAGACCCCTCGGGAGGATAAGAGGCAGATAGCAGCAGTCACCGACACAAAGGCTTCCGATGCGGCATCCCCGTCGACAGCGGCCGCCCAAGCGCCAGCAAAGACTGTCAACGAGCCAAGCACGAAGGAAGATGAGCCCGCTAAAAAGGGCAGTAAGCAGATCAGCCTCAGCTTCGTCGACCCCGGCAAGAAGACCAACGTCGGGGACGATCTCGACCCTAAATAGGAAGACGCGCTCGTAGCCTTCCTCCGGGAGAATATCGATGTGTTTGCATGGCAGCCATCTGATATGCCCGGGATCCCCAGGGAGGTGATCGAGCACAAATTGGGGATCGACCCAGCCTTCAAGCCGATCAAGCAAAAGCAGCGAAGGTACACGCCGGACAAACGCGACGCCATACATGAGGAGGTCACTAGGCTTCTCAAAACCGGGTTCATTAGAACGGTGGACTATCCTGAATGGCTAGCAAATCCTGTACTAGTTCCTAAGCCAGATAAATCCTGGCGCATGTGCGTCGATTACACTAGTTTGAATAAAACTTGTCCTAAAAACGAATATCCTCTTCCGAGGATAGATCAGATTGTAGACTCTACATCCACTAGTGAGTTATTAAGTTTTCTTGATGCTTATTCTGGATATCACCAAATTAGTCTCAATGTTGATGATCAAGAAAGGACGGCCTTCATTGCGCCGTTCGGAATATTTTGCTACATCACAATGCCCTTCGGGTTGAAGAATGCTGGATGTACTTATCAGAAGTGCGTGAACATAGTCTTCGAGGATCAGATCGGGAAGAACGTCGAAGCCTACATTGACGACATCGTTGTCAAGACCAAGAAGTCCGACGATCTCCTGGCGGACCTGAAGCAAACCTTCGACAATCTGAGAAAGTACAAGATGAAGCTCAACCCTGCAAAGTGTGTTTTCGGGGTGAAGTCTGGGAAGCTATTGGGGTACATGATCTCTGAGCGAGGGATTGATGCCAACCCAGTAAAAGTTGCGGCCCTTGAAAAGCTGAAGCCTCCGAAGACCAGGCGAGAAGTCCAGAAGCTAGCAGGCATGATGGCGGCCCTGAACCGGTTCATCTCGAGATCGGGAGAACGAGGTATGCCATTCTATAAGTTATTACGCAACCAAGATGGCTCACAGTGGGATGACCAGGCAGAAGAGGCATTTAAAGAGCTCAAAGCTTATCTCAAAAATATGCCCACCCTGAAACCCCCACAGCCAAATGAAGAACTGCTATTGTATGTTGCTGCCACAGATTCAGTTGTTAGCGCCGCGCTGACAGTTGAACGAGAAACAGAAACTGGGCCCAAACAATTCGCTGTTTATTTCGTCAGTGAGATATCGAAAGATGCCCAGACGCGTTACCCGATGGTGCAGAAGCTTTTATATGCAGTGTTGATGACATCCAGAAAGCTGAAGCATTACTTCTTAGCTCATCCTATTAAGGTGGTCTCGGATAGACCGCTCCAGACCGTTTTTACAATGCAAGGATGCCATCGGCAGAATTGCTCAATGGTCTGTAGAGCTTGGTCAATACCAGATCGAATATGTCCCTCGAACAGCTATCAAAGGACAAGCTCTGGCGGATTTCATAGCAGAGTGGACCGATGATGGCGATGACGACAAGAAAGATCCAGATCATTGGGTCATGTATTTCGATGGTTCCTTCACATTGAAAGGCGCCGGTTCTGGAGTTGTTCTCATATCTCCAGCAGGAAAAGTATTGAAGTACGCCATCCAGCTGCTCTTCCAAGCTACGAACAATGTTGCAGAATACGAGGGCCTCGTGACAGGTCTCCGCATTGCCAAATCTCTCGGTATCAGCCGACTGCTCGTGAAAGGGGATTCACAGTTAGTCGCCCGGCAGGTACAGAAACAGTATCAATGCTCTGATCCGAAGATGGCCGAGTATCTTGAAGAAGTTCGAAAGCTGGAGAAAGGGTTCGATGGTCTCGAAGTACGGTACGTACCACGGCTGGACAATCGTGATGCTGATCATCTAGCTTGCATTGCTTCATCGCGATCTCCAGTCCCAGATGATGTGTTCTTAGAAAAGCTCCACAAGCCATCAGCGGCAAGTACACATAATGAAGTGGAGATGATGGTTATTGATGCTGGGGAAGGCTTTGTCGAAGACTGGCGTACACCAATTCGCCTGTTTCTCGAAAACAATCCTATCCCAGATGATGATGCGGCCACGGAGCGCCTGGCACGCAAGTCCAAGCAGTATGTGTTGATCGACGATGTGCTCTACAGAAGAGGTCTCAACGGGATTCTGCTGAGGTGTGTTTCGACGGAAGAAGGTATTCGGCTACTGCATGATATACACGGTGGGATCTGCGGTGCACATGCAGCTTATCGCACTCTCATCGGCAAGGCATTCAGGCACGGATTCTACTGGCCCACAGCAAAGCAGGACGCCATCCACCTCGTGCAGACATGTAAGTCCTGTCAATTCTTCAGTAGGCAAAGTACAAGGCATGCTCAAGAGTTGCATACAATTCCTATCACTTGGCCTTTTGCTGTCTGGGGGGTCGATATACTGGGACCGTTTCCCAAAGCCAAAGGAGGATACAAGTTTCTATACGTCGCCATTGACACTTTCACCAAGTGGATCGAAGCAGAGGCAGTTGTGAACATTACTCAGGTCGCTTCTATCAAGTTTATGAGGAGTATCGTCACAAGGTTTGGCGTCCCTAAAAAGCTGATATCAGACAATGGTCGACAGTTCGTCGGTAGCCAATTCGAGAGATTCTGTGCTAATCATGGCATCATTCATCCAACATCTTCGGTGGCCCATGCTCAGACCAACGGTGCTGTTGAGCGAGCCAACGGGATCCTTATGAAGGGGATGCGTGCGCGAGTATATGAGAAGCTAGCAGCTAAAGGCAGGAATTGGATTGAAGAGTTACCAACCGTTCTGTGGTCAGCACGGACGTCTACCAGTCGAGCTACAAAGGAAACTCCATTCTTCCTAGTCTACGGCGCTGATGCAGTACTACCACCCGAGATTCACTTGGGGGCTCATCGGATCACCAATTTTTATGAAGACGACCAGCCGATCTCTCGAGAGGTTGATCTACTGCTCCTCGAAGAAGAACACAACACAGCACTCCATAATGTGGAACATTATCAGGAGGTTCTGAAGAAGCAGTACAGTCGCAAAGTGGTCGGTCGACATTTAGATGTGGGAGATCTGGTGATCAAGAAGGATATCACTACCAAGGATAAGCACAAGTTGTCTTCTCCATGGGAAGGACCATACATAGTAGTTGAAGATGCTGGCATGGGGGCTTATATCTTAGCCCACATTGATGGTGATATATTGCTTGGGACATGGAACACTGATCAGCTTAGAAAGTTTTATGTGTAATCAATTGTTGAATAAAGATGTGTTCAGTTTCTTCATCTATTATGCAAGATCCCAAAGGCTGGCCCAGGTCGGTCTACTAGTTTGGCTGATGTCTTAGTCACATGAGGGTTATAAGGCATCGGTACGAACAGCCTCTTCAGGCAAAATTTGTCATAAGGCTTAGCCACACTGTGGTTCATAAGTTAATTGACCCTATGATGTTCTAGCGAGGGACCCTTAGCCCATGAGGTTAATAAGTGGCTCTCCCTAGGCCGGTTGCACGACCAACCACCCAACAGACTGCAAGTCTTATGTCATACGGTGCTACACGATAGCTGCTGATGGTTCATAAGTTTCGTAAGTCTACCCGAGTGTCTGAAGTAAGAGCCTTAGCCATCGAGTTATAAGTGCCAACTTCAGACCACGTTGCAAGATCAACACCCAACATTACTTAGCTTGAAACATAATTTGCCATGTGCAAAGTCAAATGTTACACAAATATTACGAGTTTCCATTACGGAGCCAGTATATCAACATCAGCAACATTAGTTCAAACATAGCTTGTCACCGACAAGGCTAAGTGTCAATGAATTAATGCCCTTAGATATTGCATAATAGACATAATGCTTTCCTGCATACAGTTGAAACTATATCCAAAAAAGCAGGGGGCTGGGCTACTATGCATATCTAAATCAAATTAACAGGAGCTTGAGCTCCAATATTATAGCAACAAATTGTTTGATTGCAGGGCTTTACAAGCAATTCAATGCCTCTCTTCATCAGAAGGAGGCACCTCTAAGTTCAAATCCATGATGAACTTGTCGGCTGACTTCATCAGTTCATCAACAAGTGCATCACGATCAGCAACATTACAAGTAAAGCCTTGCTCTACAATCTTCACATCTAATTCAGGATGATGGTTCTTCAAAGCAGCTAAGGCAAAGGCACAGCCATTGACTAAGCTGTCAGCTGCCACGTCAGCAAGCTTGGCCTTCTCTGCAGACAGGGTCTTGTTGGCATCCTTCAGCTTCTTCACCTCCGCCTGCAGAGATTTGTATCACCTGACTCTTGGCTGTGTTCTCAGTGCTCAAGGCTTCATTTTCAGAGCTCAAGTCTACAACAGAAAATGTCAGATTACTTCAGGGATATACAAAGGCAAAAAGGAAACAGTATATGACAGGAAGAATTACCCTGCACTGTTTTCGATAAAGCCTCGTTGTCCACATGCAGATCCTTGAGGTATTCCTTATGCTCAGCTTTCAGATCTGTGATCTCCCTCGCGTGAGCTGCCTGTGCTTCGTCATGGGTCTTGTTTAAAGCGAAAAGAGCCGCTTCGAGCTCTCGAATTCTGTCATCCTTCCTAGATGAAGCATAGGTAGCCTCAGTGTCAGAAAGTTTCTTCTGAAGGACAGCAAGTTCTCCATCCTTCTGCTTAATCTTGTCAGTGAGGCGCTTGCAAATCTGCAGATGCCACTTCTTGGCAGCTACAACCTCCTGGCGTAGCTTATCGAACACCAAGTTCTCCCCAACTGTTCCGGATGCAGAAGCAGAAACAGCTAGGGCTTGTTCGGTCACCGGTTGTACATTTGAGGCCGGAAGGTTGGTGGCATGAGCAGGTTCAGCAGAAGAGGATGGAACACTATAGCATGGTCACACATCAGAAGATCGTATGAAAATATTTCAAACAGCAATGGAACTTTGCAAGAATACTCACGAAGTATCTTTCTTAGTGCGGAAGCGTCTTCTCTTGGAAGCAGGGCTAGAAGTAGATGTCGCCTGGGAAGACAAGACTTGAGAGATTTTTGAAAATCCTTTAAAGAGCTGCCGAAAACTATTTCGATGGGTACCTGATCTCCGGTACGAGGATTAGCGACGCGAGTTGGAGGCAGTTCAGGGACATCGGAGGTAACAATTGCTGGAGTCGCAGGAGTAGCCGTTTGGAAGCGCTTGCGGGTCGTCGTCTTTGCCTTTGCCCCAGCTGGGGGCTTCGAAGACTCGACAACAGGTGGAGGAAGACTGGTGCTTCGATACCCATCGGAATGTTACCGGATGTGGGATCGGTAGCCGGTTCAGCCCTGTCAGTTTCTCCGGGCGCCTCAGATTGCTCGACGGCAGCAACGGCAGCCACCTTTCGCTCAAGAGAGCTGGTAGCGTCATCAGCAACGGTTATATCCTTCTCCCGATTGTCGTTGTCTTCTTCGTCACTGTCCCCGATGACTATATCGACATCAGGTTGTGCGTCATCAAGGCCAGGCTCGTAAAGGTTCTGCAGAACACAAGATTGTTACTGTAGCAAGTATGTTCACAAGAGGGTGCAAAGAGATTCACAGGCAACATACCTCAGGAGGAGGATTGTCTGCACTATAGGGAGGAGGTACTGTCGAAGGCTTAGGCTTCGGTCCAGTACCCAGGATATCATATACTCTCTTGAAGACATCGTCTTCGGAGAGCTCAGCAACTGCAAAGGAGAGAAAAAGATGACAGGCTTATCAAACAGAAATCAGATATCAAGTATATACTAATATGTTGATAAGTGATGGACATCTACCTCCGACTGGTAACCAATTAGGTTCACCAGGACCTGTATAATGCATAGCCAGTGGATCACGCTTCTGAAGAGGGAAGATGCGTCTTCGGACAAACTCTTCCACAACATGTTCTCCTCTCAAGCACAACTTGATCAACTCATTGATCCTGGCTATCATCTTGTTTAATCGAGGAACATAAGTCGGAAGGCCCTTGTCCCATTTTTCATGATTCGGCATTAAGCCGTCAAGCTTGATGGAGGTGTTCTTCTTCCCCATGTCCAGGATCAGATATTTGGTGTCATATGTGCTCCTGGAAGACTTGTACTGATACGGGATGAACTCAGTTTTGTTCCTAAGTACGAAGCCTACTGAAAAGACCATCATCTGACCCTTGTAGTACCGGGGCTGGTGATAATGACGCCACAGATTCAAGCAGGGGGCTACGCCCAACCAACATTCGCACAAGATGGCAAACATGCTAAGCATCATCACAGCATTGGGTTTGAGTTGAACAAGCTCTATATGATAGAATCTACAGATCTGCTCAAGAAATTTAGAAGGCGGAAGATTGAAACCACACATGAGATGAGCCTCAAATACCGGGAGTTCCGTGGTGTTGCAATGATGATACTCCTCTTCGCCGTTGTTCCGCCGGGTCAGGAAAGCCGAGATCATCCCCCTTCTCTCCAGTTCATCCAAGTATTCCAAGGTGAGAGTGGATTTCTTCCAGTACTCCTGCAGATTTGGGATTTCTCCCTTCTTCATCTTCTGCTGCGCCTGAGTAAGAGAAATGTTGGAATCATGGGAGTCGGAGGATTGGTTTTCGTTGGGATTGCCGGAGATTGTGGCGGACGAGGATGCGGTGGCCATGAGAAATGTTTAGGGTTTGAGGAAATGGAAGAGAGTGCGGACTAAAGGATGGAGGAAAGAGAATACGGCGTGAAGGGTTTAAGTAAAACCCAGCGTGACGGTTCGCCTCCCCATAAATGCGGGATTTCCCTTCCTTGAGTTACGCGCGGAATATATCCAAGTGATGCCCTTTTCTGTTATTAAAATAATGTGTTTGGATCTGCGCCCAGTTTTTGGAAGGATAACTACCTGGATTTAAGGTGGGAAGTTGGAATATTTTCTGGGAGCAGTTGTCGATATGATTAAAAAGGTTTGATTAATGATCCGGATCGGAAAGAAACTTCGGTGCGTTAAAAAACGTGTTGAGTAACACTCCCGAAGAGTTCTCGGCCGGTGGATCTGATAGTTGCTACGAAGACTCGTTTCGTCAAGGCACATCGGAGAAGTTAAGTTCAGTTATCTCGAAGACTTATTCAAGGCATATCAACAAGAAGAGAAGCCAATATCACAGATACAATGTTGTCCAGAAATTATAACTTTGGATTGAAGGCAGCCATCAAAATCCTTGATGTGCCCAGGATACGTCCCAGGACGACCTCAAGAAGGCCTACCGCAAGGTAGCCAAAAGATCATTACAAGCAAGACATGCAGAAAATTATCTAAGTTCTACTCTCCGACCTGCTTGACAGAAGAATAGCACAGGAGAAGAAGAAAAAAAAGGAAAACCTAGGTTACTACGAAGGAAATGGCCTAATAGCCATCCCCTTATCCCTAGTTCCGCCGGTCATCGGCGTCCTCAGGGGCTGCAACAGCAGCATCAGCATCAACCTCGTCCTCCTCATATGTGATGAGGGGAGAGGAGGCTTCAGCAGCAGCAGCAGCAGAACCTGCACCTACGCCGCCCTCACCGTGAGTGATGAGCGGGAGGGGCACCTCGGTGGTGGAGAGGGTAGAACCCTCGTTCAATGCCATGACCGGGTTGATGACCCCGGTAGGAAGGAGAGGATTTTCTGCGGCGACGGGAATGGAGCCACCCGCCTGACTGGACCCGGCTTGAGCGCTCGTCCAGGGAGCCCAGCCAGGGTTGTACAGGACCATGGCCTTCTTCTTGGCCGGCTTGTCGTCGTCGCTGTCGTTGTCATCGTCGTCGTCGTCGTCGGAGTCGTCGAGGAGGATGGTTTGGCGTCCGCCGGAATCCACGTGGCCCCTTGTTCAGGGCGATGTGGAGGCGGCACGCGAACTCTTCATCTCCCGCCGTGTCTGCCTCTAGGTCTACGACCTGAGATGGATCTGGAAGTCATATATCGGGAGTTGTTGGATGACTGGAGTTTATTTTGCTCCTTAAATCTCTCAAAAGCTCCCTAAATGAGTGTTTTGGAAGTCCCATTTTACATAACTGTTAGCTGCTAATTGCTCCAGCTTCCAGGCAACAGGATTGTCAAAAATGCAAATAATATTAGGTAGCCGAATATTACTGACTTTACAGGCTCTGTACCCGGAAATACACACAAGTGGAGATGATTGACCTGAGTTGTATTAGAATAATCTTTTTGTTACCTTGCTCCCCTCATTTTATTGGTGTCTCCTGCCAGTGGTTCTGGAAATAAAATAGATTGGCAACATGGTAAGCAATATGCTGTGAAACCTGTAGATATGTGAGAATGAATAAAAGGCCAAACTTGGTTGTAGAAGAAATAACTGGAGTTCTTGAAACAGCAATGAATCTGTGTTTGTCATGCTAGCTATTAAGACCCGATAAACATCCTCATGCTGTAGTTTGTAAAATGTTGAAAGAAGATCAGAACACTGATGATTCAATTACCATTTGCATGAATAAGAGATTTTACAATTATCTAGCTTGATCTATGTCTTATTTAGCAGTACCTTGTGTCCAGAAAAGCAAGCATATATTCGGGAAATGAAATCCAAGTCAAAAGCACCTTTCATTAGAGCAAAATGTCTATTTATACTCTGTCTCATGCTTGCTTCTCTTTTTCTTTTGCCTTCTAGTTGTATTTGAAATAACAGTTACATTGTATTTCTTAGTTTGTAACTGCCCGACTTTTAGGTAAAAATAAGAAGGATGGGTGGAAATATCATGGCCATTTTTATGTATACAAGTTGGATTGTTGGAGGGCCGTCTCTAGGAATTTGAGGCCCCGGTGCCAAATGTAAAATGGGGCCCTAAGAGTCCGCGACTTTAGCCAAAATTGACCGTTTGGCGACGTCGAGTAAAAGCCAGAACGAGCACCACCGATCATCCATTGGTTACTTTACATCAGTGATTAATAGCATAGACTATGGTGCAAACTTAAAATATTAAGACATACACAATAATCGGCAAGTGCAATTGAATACTCCGTAGAGTTGTATTTTTATTTTGTACTCCCTCCGTTTTTAATTATATGACGCGCTGAGTTTTTCGCTAAACTTTGACCAACAATATAGATTTAAATAATTACTTTTCAAATGTGAAATGAATATTATTGGTATCAAAAGCACTTTAAGGTTAACTTATACATTTAACTATTTACACAAAGATTTTGAATAAGACGAATGGTCAAACGTAACGAAAAAAGTCAACGACGTCATATATTAAAAAATAGAGGGAGTACATAATAGCCTACTGATTAACCTTTTGAAGTAAAATATATAGCCTCCAGATTAAACTAAAGGAGAAGAAAAAGGAAAATAGCTTTCAAAAAGAAGATATGTCGCAACTGATTATGCTGGTCGGGCAATGCAAACGACTTAGTTTTTTTTAGCAACTGCAAACGACTTAGATAGACAGAGAAAAGAAAAGAAACAAAACGGCCTTGTATGCTTACAATTGACAGTTTGGTGTCCATGTACTATGGGCCACAGACTTACAATTGACAGCCCAGAAAGAGACAGCCCAGGTTCCGAATAATGGTTCGCTTCATCTTCTTCCTTCCGCTTCCTGCTCGAGAGCTTTCAGATCTTTAATGGCGGCGTAAGTAGCGGGCCACTAGATTCAATCAAGTATGAGGGTATTAGCAGCAAAATCAATTAGCTATACTTCGTAATCCCTAGAGCTCCGCCATTGGGTCACATACTTGACTTCCCTAATGCTCTATTTTTTAGCTTTACTTGCCTCTATTCTCAAAGTAATTTAGGAATTTGGGGCCCCCGTTTTTTGGGGGCCCTGGGCGGTCGTCCACCCTGTCCCTGCCACGAGACGGCCCTGGTTGGACATTATTAGCTACATGTGCAATTGTGCATTATCCCAATCCTTCCTTGAGATTTCACATCTGATGCCTCATCTTGCTGGCACATTGTTAACAGAACTCTCTGAACGTACATGCTCCAGGTAACCTATTGCTCATCACTAAATCAGATATCTGATTGTCACAAAAGAAACAAAAAATCAATGCCTTTACACTTTACAGTTTCTAGGAAATTTATATGAGACAGTCCCATGATGCTATTTACGTTCAGATTCAACTCGGTGATTGCCCATATCAGCTAACATAATACATAAAGACTGAGGCAACTACATTAAGAAATTTTCTAGTCTGCTCTGCTACTTGTTCTGTTAAGCATTTTGAACTTCCGATTAGTAGTTCTTCAAAGTTGATATTGAAGTATATGGCTTACCTGATTCTTTCAGCTGTTGTTGAGCAATAAGTTTGAGAAATGGTTGGAAAACTGTTAAGTGATTAACAGTATCCGTTAAAATTTGGTAGTTTCCATGTGACCTCTTCTAGGTTGTATGTTTCAGCAAATGCTTGGTCTGTACATTTCCAAATTTATACACGGAAAAGATTGATAAAAACTTGCTAGTTTTGCATCTGATAGTATTGACAGATGACAGGTGCTGGGTCTCAAAAGAAAAATGCTCTCAAATGTTTGTCCTTTGATTTCAAGATTGTTTGCTGTCCCTTCTGAGGCCAGTCTAGCATGAAATTGTACTATTTTTTTATTTTGTGAAAGTGTACTAATGGTTTCATGGAATTTCTGTCTTGAACGGTTATGAAAAAAACTCTGGAATAAGTATGTGTCATTTATGGTACAATTTTGTTGTATGGAATTGTATTTCAGTTTATTGTAATGAATTATTATGTAACATACAGCTCTAGATGGAGAAGAAAGTGGCTTTGCTGGAGAATCTTTTTTATTTCTATATTAAGCAGTAGCGACAGGTTTTTCACTTGCGTTACTGTAGACAGATTGCGACGGGTTTTCAATGGGCGTTACTGTAGGCAGGCAGCGACGGTTTTCAATGGATGTTAATGTAGCGACAACGACGGGTTTTTACGGCGGCGGCACTGTAGATGTTACCGACGGGCCTTGGAAACCCGTCGCTAATAGTATTAACGACGGTAAAAACCCGTCGCTAAATGTTGACCTTTACAAATTTAGGGACGAGTCATCTCCGTCACTAAAGGGCAAAAAAACCGTCGCTAATTCCCCTTTCTGTAGTAGTGTGATCCTTACGATGACCTTGTGCAATGATTCTTTGTTTAATTTCCACGTCACTTCTCTATTTTCTTTTGCCCCATCGGTTGACTAAGCGTACAAGCCACTTGATGGGGACTTATTAATTAGCTTCATCCATGACTCCATGTGCTATGCTTCATGATTATCAGCTTGAAGTCTTAATTAAGCACTAAAACCAGAATATTGCGAGAAAAGGCATCAAACTAAAGGCCGACCTGTCACGTTGTAGTTACATTTTTTTTTTGAGCACAACGTTGTAGTTACATGTACACACCATTGTGCAATGAGGTTTAAGCAACGTCACTTCTCTTTTTTTTTTTTTTGCCCCATTGGCTGACTAAGCGTACACGGCACTTGCTGGTGACTTATTAATTAGCTTCATTGATATGCTACGCTTCATGATATCTGCTTGAAGTCTTAATTAAGCACTAAAATCAGCATATCCCGAGAAAAGGCATTAAGGCCGACATCATGTTGTACTTCCATGTACACACGATGGGAGTGGGATATATTTTAGCGAAAATTGGATCCCTGACATCAAAAGATGCACGTTTTAGAAATTTCACAGTGAACTGCATGAGTGATGCTCGGTTGTACACACGATGGTCGATGCTCTGTTGTTCTTCTCTTTCAATGCTCCTCCGCCGGACAAGTTTGGAGACTAGATGCCCTCTGGTTGCACTGCAATAGCGCTGGACACGGTGGTGTCCCATATATGTCACCAGACTAGGATCTCCCATGCATGCATGATCCAATTCTAAGCTATTTGATGTCGCCGCTCATTCTCAATGAGATCTCAAATGGGCCTGATGTGATGTTGCAATGGCGTTCAATGACAGCAATTTGGATTTGTGTGAGGAAGGTTAGGTTTTGAAGGTGAAGGTCCCTCTATATCCTCAGGGGCTAATGTGCAAGGAACATTGGCGTTGTGCCAGGCGCTTTGGCTCAATGACGGAGAAGATGTGGCATGACGTTTAATTTGAACATAGTCTGGAGGTAGCGCTTGATCAAGAGACATGCATCTAGTGGTGAGGGTTTTTTCTTTCCTCTTTTTGTGGGCGTGCGCTCATTTTTCCTATGCCTGCGTGTGATATGGAATAGAGCATTTTCTCATGTAATAACCATAGCTATATGTATCATTTTGATACAGAGGCTGGAATAACAATACATATTCCCTCTTCTAAAACAAAAAGTGAACTCGTGCAGTTGAGTGAGAAATTTCTAAAATGTGCATGCATCTTTCGATGGCAGGAACCCAATTTTCCCTACATTTTAGTGTTTGTAAAATTAGTTCCTAATTTATGCTATTTCGCTTGAAGGGAGGTTGAAGTTCAACTCAGCCTGATTTCTGGATGAACATACATTTCTGTCCTCGTTCAAATGTAAGAAGCAACCATTGCTCCCCCGTTTCCATTGTATAAGCTTTTAAAGCCTTTATTTTTTTCACAATATAAGCATTCCTAGGTATAAGAAAACATCTGGTGGGTTGTTGGGTGGGTGAAGAGTTTGTGATCTAGTTGAGGTAAAATGAGAGGTATATTTGACTTTTCCCCTCTTGACTTTTTGTTTACATTGTGGGAGGGGGGAAGAAGTATCTGTTAGGATATTGAGTTGATATCTCAGTTTCTTAATTAATTATAGTGGTTGAGGAATCGCATTATTAAAATACAATGTTGCAGTTGTTACAGGAAGAAGAATTCAACTCAATACATTGAATCCGTAGGAAAAATTAAGGATAGCTCATACGTGATAAACATGTGACGACACGTTATCGGAAATTAAACATGCCAATGTGTCGACTACTTGGTTTAAATCTATGAGCAGTGGCTGAGCTGTTTCCAAGAATGACGCTAATTAAAAACTCCTGCTGTGTTTTTTTTTTTTTGCGTGTCGTGAGATTCCAGCTGTTAATTATTATACGCAGAAGTGTATAGGCCCGGCTTTCCTTTCGAGTCGTCTATAAATTCTGTCTAACACAAATCACAGTAGTCAAGCTACCAAAAACCGTAGTTGTCCACCGTCAGTACCCACGATTCTCCTCTCCATGGCTGTGAGCTTCACGTCGCGCCGGAGGCCGCAGGAGCTCGTGACCCCAGCACGTCCAACTCCACACGAGTACAAGGCGGTCTCTGACATCGACGACCAGCGGGCGCTCCGTTACTACCCCGCCGGCATCGAGTTCTTCCGCCGCCGTTATGATGCAGCGTCGTCAGCTGCATCAGCACGGGATATTGCCGATCCTGTTGGGGCGATCAGAGCTGCGCTGGCCGAAGCTCTGGTAAACTATTATCCTTTGGCAGGTCGCCTACTGGAGCTCCCGGAGGCCGGAGGGAAGCTGCTGGTCAACTGCACGGCGGAAGGGGTGGTGTTTGTGGAGGCAGACGCCGACATCAGGCTAGAGGACCTTGGCCAGGCCCTGGCGCCGCCGTACCCGTGCGTGGAAGAGCTCCTGTGTTGTGACACCGGCGAGCCTGAGGAGAGCGTTATTGGCAAGCCGTTGCTGTTTTTCCAGGTAGAAAAATTCCGGTCGTGATATATTTGGGCTTCAGGCCGAGTCGATCTTTTAAATGTATTGTATGTATGTATGTATGGACAGGTGACCCGTTTCCTAAACAACGATGGGTTCGCCATAGGCTACCGCTTCTGCCACAACGTCACAGACGCCTTTGGCATGGCGCAGCTATTCAACGATGTCTACCGACTCGCGCGTGGCGAAACGCCGACCCTGCTCCCGGTTTGGGAGAGGGACCTCCTCACCGCCCGTGCCCTAGCAGGAAGCAGCATGACGACGCGCAAGCACACCGCGTACGACGAGGTGCCCTACTCCGCCGCGGCCGTGGATGTCATCTGGAAGACACCACTGGAGCACATGGTGACCCGATACTTCCGTCTCGGCAGGGAAGAGATAGCGGCGATGCGGAGCCAATTGGTTCCGGCTAGTCTCCGGCAGTCCGCCACCACCTTCGAGCTCGTTGCCGCCGCCGTCTGGCGTTGCCGGACGGCGGCGCTGGAGTACCCTCCGTGCCAGGTGGTGCGGGGGATTTTCTGGTCCAGCGCCCGTGGGAGCTGGAAGCCAGCTCGCTCGCCTCTACCCGAGGGTTTCTACGGCAACGCGCTGATCCCGCAAACCGCAGAGGCCACCGTCGGCGAGCTGTGCGGCCGTCCGCTGGGCCACGCGGTCGAGCTCGTGCGCGCGGCGAAGGTGGACGTGACGGACGAGTACATGCAGTCGCTGCTGGACATGCTGGCGGCGAGCGGGCGGCCGTTTCACTCGCTGGACTGGACGCTGTCCATGGCCGACACGAGCAACATCAGCAGGCGCGCCGCGAGCCTCGGCAGGTGGGAGCGTGCCGGTGGCGGCATCACCATGGCTGGACCGGCACGGGTGACGAGTCTGCACTGCTACTACGACCGGTGGTGGAAGAGATCAGGTGGTGGTCAGGAGTTTGTCGCCGTCTCCATGTGCTTGCCACCGGCGGCCATGGAAAGGTTCGCGGAAAAGATAACTGCATCGGCAAAAATATCTGTGGTGAAGAGTGCCCTGTGACGTACGTACGTACGACTGCTTCCTTCCAAATTGCTATGTTTGTTTTTTTTAAAAAATAAGTTCATTGAGCATGATGTGTATATATATATACATACATGCATGGACTGCTTGGTTATTAATACTTGTAAATGACGCTTGATTGTTAGTGTGATGCCTTTATTAATTGTTCCACCAATTGATATCTCTTTTTGTTTCCACGTTGTTGCTTACAAGTACAAGCTAGCGAGATGCCGCCGATTTTTTCCATGAATTAAGGTGTTTTAGTTTTATTCCGGAGTGTTTGTGGATTCTCAGGTGTTATCCACATACTAGTACCAATACACGTGTGCCACGCACGTGTTTAAAAGGCTTAATACGATATTTATGATGTAGCTGAGAACATATTCGAAGCGGATGACAAAACACCTTAATAAGCACGTGTCTAAAAGGCTGAAAGAAATATTTATGATATAGCAAACAAATATTCTAAGTGGATAAAAAAACATCTTAATTAAGCTAAAAAATATAACAATGATAGATTTGTTAAAACAATACTAATATGTAAGACAAATTTTATACATTCACTTGCTGCACCATGCTATAAGTAACTCATCTTACATGATATATATCTGGATCACTTTCCTCTTCTAGGTCATCAATTTGTAGGACTGGCATGACAAGGAAATAATTTAATTAGCTAACCGGCACAAAATCATCAATTGTAGGACTGGCAGGCTTTTACTAACCTTGTACCATCCATCTCTTGCATATTGCTTGAAACCTTTTCATTATAGTCACAGAAACTCTGCTGCAAAAAAATATGATCTATACATTTCCAACCATAACATGATCTACTGGGTGCTAGAAATTAATGTGGGAAATAACTATTCCTCAAAAAATCCTACCAGATCAAGGACGGTTGTATGTGCAAAGGACAATATACTGATGATCAGAATGCAAGGCCCTCAATATTTCTTGGGTGTGCATAACAAAAACTACAGGCCATATAGTACCATGCAGGCCATATGAACAAAAAATACATTCAGCATTTGCGATATAGTACCATGCATCTACTCTAAAATGACCGAAAGGGTGTACCTAAGTTCAAATGTCAACTGATCTCTGTTGCATCTACCACTCAGAGACAGAAGGAAATAATTCCGTTTGGGGCTGAAAGGAAACAAAAAGGACCTTGTTGGATAAAACTGCAATTCTTGAGGCTGAGATAACAGCGTGGCCCAACGGGTGCAAGAATAGTAGTTGTCAGAATAAAGCATCCCATCCTATCTGATATGCTAACAGTAAACACTATCATAGTGCTGTTATCATCTCTGATGAAGCGTAATTTGCTTGGCACAATCACGAGAACAATATTATGGTCACCATATGTGATCGATGAACCACGCAAGCAAAAGCAATCCGCCCTAGAAACTTTATCAGAGAGATAAACAGTCCAGCAACCACCATATATTGAACATAGTAGGGGCAGTTTGTCAACACAACAAGCTGTTCACTCCCTTATTCCAGTTTCATTTTGGCAATTGCTTATGGCTTAATAAAAAATGCTCTTTTTACCAGATACAATAATAAAGTGTTGAATTAAGCATGAATTAATTCATCAAGTAGCTTACGGTTACTGGAAATTGTGGCCGGCCCAAGCCTCCAGTCTGCTGCTCTGTTTCGTGAACACCTCCTGCGGCAAATAATAGGGATCGATCGACCCAAAGACAAATCAAGATCAGGGAATTCATTAGAATCGAAGATCAAGGAGTGGACCTCCGAGTGTCCAGAATGGCATCAGAGATAAGGTGTTAGGGCCTCCATCGATGGCATGTAGTAACAGGCAGGCACGAATTGGAGCGGGTTATGCAATCAATGAAAGGAAGAAGATGAAAGAACTAAAGATTAAAAACAAGAAGAAGATGAAAGGACCCCGCCACCTTATCCGCCCTTGTTCGCTGAGGTCTAGATGAGATGAACAGCCGAATCATCTTGGACAGCAGCAAGGCCTCAACCTCGATGGACGCCGTGTCGGAGTCGCCGCCGAGGTCGTCCTTCTAGCGCTCCACCAGGCACGCCATTGCAGACCGCCGCACTGCCGCGAGAAGCAACTACAGCGCCGCCCGGCGCCGCCACTCTTGCTCCCCGGCCCCCTTCCCCTGCCATCGCCGGCGCCATTCCGCAAACAAGCACATCCGATCCATCGTCCTTGCATCACCTTCGTTGCACGGCCGATCCACGAATCACCTCCTGCTATGCGAGGAACGCCGATAGGATGGAAGGAGAATGTAATTAGGGAAAGCAAAAAAACGCCCATAGGTGGATGGAAGGAGAATTCGTGGCGCACTACCATTATGGAAAGCAACCGGTTGTCAAGGGAGGTGGGAGATCGCCGGTGAGGGAAATTTTCGGGACGTCAGGTTTCTTGGGGAAGAGAAATGGCAGGGGACGAACAAAATTGAAGGAAATGTTGAAGGAATTTTCGGTGCGAACGCCGGCGGGTAGATTTCATCGCGCGGTGAAAAAAGACGACGCAATGTCAGGTTTTTTGCACTGATAATGACGTGAGTAACGCTCCAAAATGTCCCCATGTTCGATGTGGGGTCGTTTTTGGCAGGTTTGTACGGTAGATTAAAAAGGAGAGGGTGTAAATCAACGGTTGATCTACAGATAGGTAAGTCTGGCAGGGTAAAACTGATTTTCCTCGCAACTGGTTCTTATTAGTTTAGATTAGATTAGATATAGATATTAGATAGATAGATATGCTTCTCTGGTAACGGCAGTGTGACCAGGTGGTCAGGAGTTTGTCGCCGTCTCCATGTGCTTGCCACCGGCAGCCATGGAAATGTTCGCGGAAAAGATAACTACTGCATCGGCAAAAAAAATCTATGGTGAAGAGTGCCCTGTGACGTACGAACGACTGCTTCCTTCCAAATTATGTTTCTTTTTTTAAAAAAAAGTAAGTTCATTGAGCAAGATGTGTGTGTGTATATATATATATACATGGACTGCTTGGTTAATATACTTGTCAATGACGCTTGATTGTTAGTGTGATGCCTTTATTAATTGTTCCACCAATTGATATCTCTTTTTGTTTCCGCGTTTTGCTTACAAGTACAAGCGAGATGCCGCCGATTTTTCCATGAATTAAGGTGTTATAGTTTTATTCCGGAGTGTTTGTGGATTCTCAGGTGTTATCCACATATGCTTCTCTGGACCATGGTAACGGCAGTGTGACCAACTTCACATGCCTGGCTCCGTACTGGTATTGCATTAATTGCTTATTTTTTAGTGCACAAGTGAGTGGAACCAAATCCTCTGCCGTGGCTTGTCAAACGGCACGGCGTGCTGTTTCAACTATGAGAGGTACCTGGACAGGCTGGACTCTCTCTCTCAGGGTGTTAATAGCCCAAAAACCTTAATTAGGCCCATTTAGAATAGAAATCTGGCCGGCAGCAGAAGAAGCTCGTCGTCGGTGCTCGCCGGTGCCCCATCGCACTCCTCCGGTCGTCGTCGGTGCTCGCCGGCAGCTCGAGCATCGCGCTCTCCTTCTTGTCTGCTACAACGCCTGCTTCAAGGAGCCTCGAGGAATCAAATCACGCGAAGAAATCAACGAGAACCAAATCGTAATGCAGTTTAGCGGCCTAAAAGCAGCTGCCGGCAGCAAGATTTGTAAGTTTAGGAGAGGAATTCATTATTGTTCTCGCCATGGTGGAGAGAGAGCTACGTGGGGAATTTCAGAATTGGTAAGAGGAGAACGATGGCAGTGCTATTTGGGCCAAACGTGGGCCAAAGAAGGCTTGAAAATTAGGCACGACGCAGTGTTTTCTATCGAAGCAACCATCATCGTTAAACCTTAAATGAACGGTTTGATGGGGGACGGCACGGCTGTGCCGTTTGACAGGTGACAGCAGACGATTTGGTTCCCGAGTGAACGTCAATGTCCAAAAAATTCACTGAGGTATTTTAAATCTTTTAAATTGTATTTTCTGGAATTTGTTTTTGGAAAAAGATGTAACACATCAACTGTACACCTTTTCTGAAAGGGTTCTCGATTCATGTAGCCCCTGGCAACCATGTGACACCTAGAGTCACTCATCTTGACTAGAAATGCCATCTTCTCGTGTACTTTTTTTGAACGAACATCTTCTCGTGTACTAATGGTGGTCTTATGTGAAAACACCGATTGCTTTTGCATTGCTTTGGCAGCGGCTCTGCTTTCCCGTAGAACCATCCGTCCGAACTCTAGCTCTCGTTTAGTGGACTCCTTGCCAGCTGCTGGACATTACAAGAGTGAAGACAATGAATGCCGGTCTCCGTTTCTCCTGGCCGTTCAATTCGTGCTGTAAGTTCGTTGCTCCAATAAGGGCCGAATTGAGCTGTCGCCATTCCTATGTACGTGCTTCTTAAGGTTCACCGCCCTTGTGATTCCGTACCTATCTGCAGGCAAATCACCGAACAAGTGGTAAGCAAACTCGTACTCCAACAACTTGCCGGAGACAATGGCATTGGCCCGTCGTCCGCAGCGGGCGCGGTGACGGACAGCCGGAGGCAGCGTGGGGCGCATAGCGGTGGAGCTCGCGAAAGTTGCCCGCGGCGGAGCCGCCTCCCCCGATGCGACGTTTGCCGTCCATTTGACGCGTCCGACCGGCGCATACGGCCCCTATCATGACCCGGCCCGTCACTCAAGGGCACACGGCTGCTGTATGTGTGCCGGCTGTCACAGAACGTGCATCACCTTGATCCATCTGAAACCCTTCACCCCCGTTCACAAATTGATTGCGGTCTGAAATCTTTTCGTGCTCGACTTAATTACCTGTGTTGCTCGGAACCAAATCGTCTGCTGTCACCTGTCAAACGGCACAGCCGTGCCGTCCCCCATCCAAACCGTTCATTTAAGGTTTAACGATGATGGTTGCTTCGATAGAAAAACACTGCGTCGTGCCTAATTTTCCAAGCCTTCTTTGGCCCACGTTTGGCCCAAATAGCACTGCCATCGTTCTCCTCTTACCAATTCTGAAATTTCCCACGTAGCTCTCTCTCCACCATGGCGAGAACAATAATGAATTCCTCTCCTAAACTTACAAATCTTGCTGCCGGCAGCCGCTTTTAGGCCGCTAAACTGCATTACGATTTGGTTCTCGTTGATTTCTTCGCGTGATTTGATTCCTCGAGGCTCCTTGAAGCAGGCGTTGTAGCAGACAAGAAGGAGAGCGCGATGCTCGAGCTGCCGGCGAGCACCGACGACGACCGGAGGAGTGCGTTGGGGCACCGGCGAGCACCGACGACGAGCTTCTTCTGCTGCCGGCCAGATTTCTAGTCTAAATGGGCCTAATTAAGGTTTTTGGGCTATTAACACCCTGAGAGAGAGAGAGAGAGTCCAGCCTGTCCAGGTACCTCTCATAGTTGAAACGGCACGCCATGCCGTTTGACAAGCCACGGCAGAGGATTTGGTTCCGTGTTGCTCACACAGCAAGCACCAGAACCATGCCTGTACTAGCAGTCTAGCACACGTCTCTCTCGTTCTTGCACAAGACAGATGTCCACCACGGCGTGTTGGCGACATGGCAATCCTTACGGCTTAACGGCTTGGGATCGGAACACGTCTGTGATCTGCCTAGGTCCAAGCAGAGGTGCTGTATATATGATCTCGGGTGATGACGATTAAAAAGCCTGAGCATGACGCGCTGCCCGATGCGCTGCAACAGGATCGGCAAGGCCGGAGCGCGGCGCGGCGAGCATGATCGACGCGCCGGCCGAGGCGCAGGGACTGCACGGCGAAAGCATGGTCGGAGACGTAGCTGATAAGGCGTTCTTGCCGCGCCACCGCGTCCAGGACGTCCGGCAAGCCAACGGTGAGCAGCGGATGAGGCGACGTTGCGGTGGACATGGGCGGCTGGCATTCCGGACCCCGCCCAGGGGTGGTCGCTGTTTCAAATAGCGACCGCCCCCTGGGCCCTGCTCCAGCGCGGTGGAGAGCTGCTGCACGGCGAGAAAACAGAGCCGCCTTCGCGGCGGAGGTCGACAGCGCGGTGGGCGGGCGTCGCCGTCGGTTTCTCCAGGAACGGCGGGCACGCGAAGGAGATGGCCGTGACGGCGAGATGATTGCGTCGGGAGCACGATGCTGGCCTGTGGCGGTCTTCTTCCTGACCTCCGTGCTCTGCCTCTACATGGATCGTCCTCTGCTCTGCGCCAAAGTGGTTGCCGCGGTCGAGGCATGGTTCCATCTACATCGACTGCGCGCGCGATATAACAGAGCGTGACGCCACGCAGGGGAGGTCGCCGGCAGCTTCAAACCATCCAAAGGTGCGTGTGGTGCGACGACGAGCTCGTCGTCTCCTCCTACATTGCCATGCACTGCACATAGTCACGGACGGGTTCGAGAGCAGATGGCAGGGAGTGGGCTGCCAAGAGAAGGTTTTGAGCTTACTGGGTAATGATGCTCTCATCATGACTCTTTTGTAATTTCTATGCTCATATTGAGCACTGTGAAGTCTTTTTCATGGTCCTTGATCCATTCAAATTCTTTCTTCAGGTAATTTATATGCATCTATCTATCTATTGACAAATATATAGTTACTGGATTCATATACTCACAAGTCATAATACGACAGTTTCTGTTCTGAATTTGCTTGCAGAGCTGACCAAGCCGAACACACTTTGGGAGCTGAAGAAGATGAACAATCTGAGAGCAGAAGCAGATGAATTGGCCAACTATGTGGTGCTACAGAGGCCTTTTGGTAGTTGTAGTAACACTGGGCATGGAATCTTATCTTATATTTACTAATTAGAGGCTCCTTTTGAGGCCTCCACGTTAATCGTAGGAAAATCCTAGAAATTACCAGAAAAAAGCAAAACATCTGTCCATCGATTTGGATGCTCAGCAAACCACAACCATTGATCAACAATTACATGCCCACGTATTCCTGCCCACCTAACCCTAGCCGCACGGCGTCGATGCCGCTTAATCTTTTCAGGCGCCTCCCTTGAAACTTCCTGTCCGCCTCCCTCCTCTCCTCCTCTTCATCGATGTTCCTCAACAATTTGCCAGCAGATTGCCTTTCTAGCAGCCGCGCCCTTGAACAGACGAAGGGATGCGGCCAGGCTGCACGGTGGGAGGAGAACTGCTGTAAGTACGCGGCGCCTTCACGAAACCACAAACATGGCCGATCACCCATCCGATCTACCAGCATGGAAAAGCCGCGTTGGCTCCTTGGTCTCCAATTTTTCTTCAGCTGCTTCGAGGCGCCATGGTGTATGCTATGGGAGACCGCTGTTGTCGCTGCGTTCATGACAAGTCTGCAACAGACACAATCCATCTGTTCTCCCGCAGGAGGACAAACGCAGCGGAGGAAGGAAATTCCTTCAGTGGATTCCCGATACTGCTAGCTACAGAAAAAGTATCGGACGGTAGCTGTACAGTTTCCACCCCCCACGCTGCTCCAAAGATCATGGAGATGCGAGCTGCATGAGCGTCAGCAAGAATTTGGCCCTGCAGTGATACTGCTAGCTACAGAAAAGTATCGGACGGTAGCTGTACAGTTTCCACCCCCCACGCTGCTCCAAAGATCATGGAGATGCGAGCTGCATGAGCGTCAGCAAGAATTTGGCCTTGCAGTCTCTTGCTTTGCCTGCCATCATGTAGTATGTTGCTAACTACAATAGGTGCAACCATGGAGGGAGTAATATATATTGCAACAAGGTACTCTGCCCAGTTCAACGCTAGGGCGTCAAGCTATATTGGAGTCATCAATATAATATTCAATTTTTCTATGATTTACAAAAGCATAATTAAAATTTTCTGTTTTGGTGAAATAAATATATCACTTCCAGGTTGTTTTAACAACTGATCCTGTTGGATATATATTCCTTAAAAGCATGCGTGCGTAGTGTTCTAATGTGTAAATTAGATGTGAGAGCTAAATTATTCCTTTGTCTTAAAAAAGAATAGACTATGTGTGTCTGGCTATGAGGATACAGTCAACTGATGAAAAGATTGAGAATTTTGGAGGCATAGATGAATGCTTTTATCCATTAAGGTTTATGTTGTTTTTCTTTGCAAGGAAAAGTTTTTAAGTTGTTGATGAGTTATTTGGGTGTACTTACATGTTATGGATTCAGTTACTATGTTGGAATGAAGCATTTGATTAGATTTGAATAACATTGCTTTCCACAAGTGAAGAACAAAACCCTTTGATATTTCTTCTTTGGATTTTTTTCTTTGCCTTATATTGTGAGCTGATCATCTATCCCTGCCCTTATTCATGGTTTACTAGAGCAACAGCTTGCTTCTGGCTGTGCGGCAAAATGTTCTGTAAGTATGTACTATTACCTTTAGGTTATTACGTACTCTGCTACTCCCCTGTCCTGGAATAAGCATATTCCTTGCTATGTTTCTAGACGTAAAGGTTCATAGCACCTCCTCTACACCTGCACAAGTATTTGTTGGGGCCAGGTACATAGCCAGAAATCCTTATACTCTTGGATGGAGGAAATAGCTTTTTAACACAGGTCAGTGGATCAAAGGAAGTATTGAAGCAGTGAATGAATGAATTTGTGTCGATGCGCAATTGTTTTCACCTGGCTCAAAGAAAGTAATTTTTTATCAAAGGTAAGCTGTTTTCAAGCATCCCTCTGCCCTTGATAACGATATATAGCTCATAAGTTCACATAAGTATTCTTGCTTCAAATGATATATTGCTTCATAATAATATTTGTCCCTTATTATCCAGTAATAGATTTGGGAAAATTATATATTTTTTGCATAGTAGAAGGGAGGAGCCGTATGATATAAAAACCTCATGTACAGTTTTGGAATGGAGATTTTTTGAATAGAATGAACGACCATAACGGATGTTGGCTCAATCCGAAGGAAATTTTGCGGAAGCTTTGCTGAATTATTATGAAGCTACGCGACTAGAAAAATTGATCCCTATGATCGAAGTTATATACTATATTACATCGGCCTTATACACACAAGTAATGGAGAGCATACAAAGGCGAAATATTGTAATGCTATGCGACTAGATAATGCTTTATAATAACCTATGTTATGTAAGCCGCATTAAGGATACATGTAATTTGAGGCGGCCTGACCCAAACATTCTCAATCAAATATGAACCTAATTACAACAGACTGATGTGACTTAACTAATACAAAAATGGTATATATATATATATCATTTTTTTTGAAATACTTCTATTCTTATTAGGCTAAATTAGGAGTTATAGGGTGTGAATCTTCAATTTACACTTTCTATGAAAAATATTTTAGCTATCAAACTTAATCACATTTATTTGTAACTAAGCTAATTTGTTCAATGAACTTGGGGGCTTATAATTTCTATAACAACGAACAAGGGAGGGATCCTTGAAAAAGTTTTGTGAAAAAAATTCAAAATTGATAGCATAATCAAAGAGTATGTTAGTTCTATTTAATTGATATATTGGCGGTTTTATTCTGTTTGAGCCCATCAGCAAATGTTGTACATACATGGGCAATGTTTACTTTTGCATAAAGAAGCAAAAAATAAGATAGGGAAAAAATAATTATGCTTAATAAGACTTAATGTCAACTAGTTGGTACCCCGCGCGTTGCCGCGGGCGTAATAAATCAAAATGCAATGAAAGAATTCAGACTTGAATGTAAAAATGTTTCGTTGGAAATCGATTACAATTTGCTTTCTGAGCATGAGCTATCAGATAGATGGAACCCCATACTTTGGAGAGAGAGAGAGAGAGAGAGAGAGAGAGAGAGAATAAGAATAAACTGAACATAATTTGCTGATGTAGGAATATAGGTTCTGGTGTACGTGTATCAGGATAGCATATCCAGCACAGGCATCAAACACATTAAGACTGACTATTACAGTATACATAACTAATATAGTACATATGTGAGAATGGGCTGCCAACAGAAGCAAATTGGCAAAAGCTTCAGATCTTGGGTGTGACATCAAAAGCTTGAGACCTTAGGTGTGTCAAGAGCAACAAAAAAACATACGTCTGGACTGCTTGTTGCCTAATCTGGGAAAAAAATAGTCACAAATGCATGCATTTGTCAGCAAATTTAGATCATAAGTGTGCGGGTAGTGAAAGAAGAAGAAAAGATCATGTTTATAAGTGCCCGCACATTAAAATTCTATTTTATTTTACTCTAGTGGATTCATATATCGACCGATTATAATACACATGTTTTGAAGTATATATTGATTAAACATTCTCTCTTGAGGGTAAGGAAGCCTCGCAAGCATGGAACACATGGACCTGCTTTCAGTTAGATAAATTAATGTATGGTCAATAAAAATGAAACAATGTTATTCTAATGCATGACGATAATTAACCATTCTCTGGAGGTAATCAAGCCTTCGAAGCATGGAAACACATGGATCTGTTTCCAAAATCCTGAAATCAATCGACATCATCTAAGCCTCTGTAGGCTAAATGTAGTTATTTTTCTCCTCTAGACAACACATTCCTGTGTCAATTTTTACTCATAAGATAACAATGTTAAATTACACGAAAGACTAAACATATTCATATATCTGATGAAGATTCTAGTATACATACCAATTGACCGACCACAAGAGCACTAAACAGCATTGCAGTGCAGAAGCATTCAGTTTTAGAAGGGAAAAAAAACTACTGGTAGTGCCTTGATACACTCGGTTATCAGCATACGATGCTAACTGAATTAATATGCGTACAACACGTCTATAGATCAATATAGAAGAGCATTTAAAACTTAGTTTGTGTGCCATGAATGAAGTTGCAGAGAAAAGATGCATGTGTGGCATTTAATTAGTATACCGGTGACTCAGAAACACTTCCTAAGTCACAGGATAAAGGCATCAGATAGCCATATCAGTATGTTTGTGAGCCATAAATTAAAATGGAACCAAGTTAACAGGAGGAACAATTTTTTTTTTGGTAACACTTCACTACAAAGACAATAGCAGAGATGTAACAGGACATAAAGGACTACCATTTCTAAGGAAAAAGAAAGGACATAAAGGACTACCATTTGTAAGGAAAAAGAAAGCACCTGCATCAGTAACATTCTGGCTAAACATGCAGTTTCAGAATGCACCTGAAACAATTTCGAAATCTGAAAGACAGCATATGGAAGATAGTCAAATGGAAAGGCATCATATATTCATACGTGATATGCAATGCAATAAGTAAACTAAAGCACTCAATATGTTTAGCTGAAGATGCAAATAGTTAGAAGAAAATTATATTGAGTTTGTGTTGAAATGGTGCCACTATGACTTGATATAAATGGTGTCAGATAATAAATATTCATATACAACTGTTTGAATAAATAAAGTTCATGAGACATACCTCAGATCCTAATGACATTGATTTGATGTATCATCAAAGATTTCAGTGTAGACGACATTGTGTGTTCTGTTCTCATACCCAGCTGGGCTGTTTTCAATCAGAACCCGTAGGCCTTTTGGTGATGTGACACGTGAGAAAGCAACATAGAGTTGGCCATGGGAGAACACATTGCTTGGTAAGTAGACACCAACTTTACTCAATGTTTGTCCTTGGCTTTTGTTAATGGTCATAGCATAAGAAACACGAACTGGGAATTGACGGCGTTTTATCTTGAAGGCCCACTTGGGATCAGTTGAAACACAGACTATTCGAGGAATGTAGACTATTGATCCTTTGGCTTTTCCGGTGATGATTTGTGCTTCTATTATTCGATGAGTGAGCTGTGTCACTATGAGCCTGGTTCCATTACATAAGCCCTTTGATGGATTAAGATTTCTAAGAAGCATTATTGGCACACCAATCTTTATTTAGCTGCAAGTGATGGTCTGGAAGGCCACTCATCTGTATTGTGTTGAGAAATTCTGTAGGGTACAAAGACTGTACAGTACAATAGTTGGCTGTGGTGTCATCGATACTGTCACAACTATAGTATGACATCTCATCAGTTGCGATGCCACTGATAATCTGCGCATTTATGGCAGCAGCTACTTCATTTGTTGGGGCTAGAATTGCTCTCTCACATAAATAGGTAGGCAGTTCAGAGGCAGACGGGGCTGTTTCGTACACAAAGGAAATTAGACCTGCAAGATTCCTCTGTTCTGTTGGTAGTAGGAGATACTCTGGAATCTGGATCCAAGTGGTATCGCCATGATCACTGCATGTGCTGCCAGGACTGTGCCATCACCAACAGAGAGCAGCCATTCAGCAAATTGTTCTAGTTCAGATTTGTCTTGAGGAGAGAGGGATGAACATCTAAGCCTCATGTTTTCAGTTAACTGAAGGAGATACAATTGTGCCACAAATAAGAGCGAGTAATTGATGCATCGAGAATGTGTTGCTTCTTTGCATTTGGGATGACCGGAAGAGTTTGCCTAAAATCTCCACCTAGGACAACCGTTATGCCACCAAACTGTTTGTGTGTCGATTCAGCACAAGTTGATGACATGATATCTCGAAGTGTGCGATCAGAGCTTCAAAGCAGTGTTTATGATTAACAGGTGCCTCATCCCATATAATCAGTGATGTTTGCTGTATCAATTCAGACAGTTGGGTATTCTTTTTTATTGCACATACAGAGTGTTCATGAATGTCTAGAGGAATCCTGAAACGTGAGTGGGGTGTGCGACCGCCTGGGAGCAACAACGATGCTATGCCAGATGATGCAACAGCCAAGGCAATTTTTCCTTGACTTCTAATGCTATTGAGCAAAGTATTCCAAAGAAATGTCTTGCCAGTTCCACCGTATCCATAGACAAAAAAAGTCTTTCCACAATTATTCAAAACTGAGTGCTCTATAGCATCATAAATATTCCTTTGATTTGAATTCAATTGGCTTCTCTGATCAATTGCAGGAGCATCAGAGCCATAGGAAAGCTCATCCATTATTAGTCTATTTTGAAGAACTAATGAAGCTTGTTGGTCTGGTTGTGGCAAGTGGAAATGACCTAAGGTATAGCCAGCATCTTTGAGTAAATTGTCTACTTTAATGAGAACATAGGATCTGACCTGGTTTTCAAGTAATGGTTGTGCTATTCCAGGAGCGTGATGTCTAGCACGATGACTGATGTCATCTCCCATCATTTGTACACATTCATCAAATAACTTTAATGGATTTGTAACTTGGCAGAAGAGAAGCAAGATGACAAATAATTGCCGAAGCTGGTGTGGAAACGCCCAATGTGCTGCATCAGACATTGCATGAGACCACTCACGATCATCACCAAGAAGGCCCAAAGCTTCACATGCAGCCTGAAATGTTGGATACCGGTGGCCAGCAACGGTCCTTAAGTCGGAGTAGCATCGTGCTCCTTTTACAATAGGGAGCAGCATACGCAGATAGAAAACCTCCCCTTCATTAGGCCCAACATTAGTTATGCGGCCGACCTTTGGACGATTGTTACGACGTTCATCCCAATATTTATGATCAGCATGCATGTCCAATGTTCAGGAAATTCCAGATATGTATACTGTCTGGCTTTACGGTTTGATTTATTTATCTCAAACCGAGCAGTTAATTTGGTTACTGTATTACGTGGATTGTGAACCACCTCATCAAGGTTATCATCTTCAGCATATAAAACACCATTCTCAAGAGGAAGGTGCACGTCCAGACGCTCCACCGATGGATCAGTATGGTGGAGATCAAACTGAAGAAGTCGCCAAGCTGCATCATTGGGCACCACACATCTGCAGTCCAAATACCTTTTTATTTCATTCACTCCACCAGTAGTATCACTTGCTTTGTTTTGGATGCCAACCTGGGCACAATCAGGCCCTTTGGTAGTGTATTTGAAGAGGTATTTCTCCATACCATTGCGATTGACACTTTCAACATTTATGTGTGCATCATACTTGACACATAGGTCAACATTGTGGGGAACAACAAACCGGTTGTCAATCTGCACATTCCTCTTTTCTACAGTGATACCATTGTTTGGTCTAGCATATATAACATGACCATTTGGTGCCACAGTTGTTGTGCTTGCAAATTCCTTGGGATAGAATTTAGTGCATTTTCCATCAGCCATACACGGAGAACTTGAATTTATTGCACCACACGGGCCATGAATCATATGTTTTGATACAGCTTCATAGCCAATAGGGTCAAGCAAGGGATCTGGTAGTTGTGCTGATATGTAAGCATCAATTTTCTCAGCAGTTAGGGGACCATCCTTTTCAAGCCATACAATTATGTGTGCATGGGGTAAACCTCGCTTTTGGAACTCAATCGAGTAAACAACTGCATAGAAAGCAACCAATGTAAGTGGGTAAGAAATATCACATCAACGTAAGGCATGGTCAAATGGCCAAAAAGGGAATTTAAAGCAAAAGATGTAAAAGTTACGTAGGAATACATGTGCAATACCTCCAAGTACAGGGCCAAAGAAGGAGTATTTTGTTATATCGTCCATAAGCAAAATAAGTTTCATGTGGAAAACACGATCAACAATCCCGGCCCGATCAGATGGCTGCTGTCCTGGTATGAATGATAGAGCATCCCTAATCTCGGGCCAAGCAGCATTGCATGTAAAAGTTATAAAGAGGTCTGGACATCCAAATCGGCGGCAAAGAGCTACACAATCTTGGTAATTTTGGTAATACCAACGTGGGCCTGCGACAAAAGATCCTGGCAAGAAGACTCTCTGACCTACAGCAGAAGCCTGTGTAATACCACTCCGTGCTGCATTGAGTAAAGAGTTATACCGTGCAGTCCTGTATTTGGACTGAAATGAGAGCTTCCTGTAATGGCTTAGTCGGCCATCTTCAGCACAACAATAGCCATCAACTATATATGCCTGAGTGAGCTTCTTTCCCCGCATAGGTGTGTTGAAATCATCAGCTCTATCATGCATCCTATATGCCATGTACTCTACCATCGTGACATTTTTCCGCTTCATCTTTGTTGATCGGTGACATCGTCGGTACTTCAACTCTTCATGGAAGCCATCCTCACCATAAGGAAATAATATTGGGTATTGCATCGCCATAAATTTGCAATGGGTTTCTTTTATTCGCTGAAGATTAGATGCATGGTCCTCAACTATCAAGTCTCGACCTTCATCGGTGGCACCTAAATCATTAACCACTAAACCAACCACCTCCGAAGCAACAGGGTCACTGTAAACACTGCCACGTTGATTTGGAACACTGAATATCTTGAGACAGTATCGATCATTAGCTTCATTTGCAAGTCTATCTCGAGCTGTCCGAAAGAGCCTCACGATAGGATTATGAGAATCAAACATGCTCATCAAAGAAGCAACAATAGCTTCATTTGGCTGGAATTTAACATTACGTGATGGTACAGCCATTCTGTTTCTCACTTCATTCTCGGTATCAAAGATATATAACTGACAATACTCTGGTTTCCTACCTTCTGGTGGGACCAATGATCCAATGCGATGGCATAGCTGGCCACTGACCTTGAAAACATATGGCCCTTGGCCATCATTAATTGATTTTATGACATTAACACCCATAGATGTCATAGCAAACATAGAATTGTAAGTCCTGATGCCATCAAAGAAATGGTTTGACAACTTACTATCCTGTTCAGTCAGAAGACCAAGCAAGGGCTCTGGTGGTGGTTTATATGGTGGCAGAATAATGCTCCCACCTCTGCAGCACTTATTATAGATTGGCATGGCTTTACGACCTCGACCACGGACCCGTTCCTCACTCCAGAACATAGCACCACAGTGAGGGCACGCGTGAACGGGGCCTCCCAGATAAAGAGGTGAGAAAATAGTGCCTGCCAATTTAAAGTAGGAAGCAATAAAAATATAGTTCAGATCATATAAACAAAGGAAAGGAAATAGAATATGTAGGTTAAGTGTAGTGATATCACCACTGTAAAAGGATCACATGTATAGGCATCGAGATCTGAGTATCCACATATTGGGCATCGATATATAGAGCATCGAGATTTGAGTATCAACTTCTTTGAATCCATATCTTATGAACCACGCATTGATCTTCGATTTCAACATAACCATATTTGAGAGTCGAACCTATGAGTCATATGAGGAAGACAACTTTCACATATGGCACAATTGTGATAAAAGCATGAATAGGTGAGAAGAATATAAGAGATGTGCGGAATAGGACTTACGCCGGTGCCGGTTGCCTTGCTGAACAGCAGAATTCTCTGCTGTATAGAAGGGCATATCAAGTAGGTTAATGTATAGCAATACGCAGAGAAATAAGAAGGGCGATGAACCTCAGGAGATTGGGAATCAGGTACCAGCAATATGTTCCCCAGATGCACAGCCGAGAACTCCATGGCTGCCTGCTTTCTTATGCATGGTATTTGCATGATCTACTGCTAGAGATGCCTCTGCCCTTTGTCCTGGGTGTGTTCCAGAATTAATAGCTTGATCTGATGGTGGAGAGCCTGGAAAAAGGTTTGAAGAAAAAGTTTCAGGTCACTTGAAATGAATCCTACAGACAACGGAAACAACACAAATCGTGTAGTATTCATTGGAATTTCAGCAGGAAAATATAGCATAGATATCATAAGGAGACATGTCACTAAAAAAATTTGCTGTACCATCAGAAAACAGCACACGCCGCCTTTTCACTGACTCGCGTTGTGATATGTGGGTGTATGGTGCTGATACTGAATCTGCATAATAAGTCGACAATGAGTCTGATTGCTGTGTAACCCATTTGGTGTTGCAAACTGCTGCAGAGGCAACAAATGAAGAACAATTTGGCATACTCCAATAGATAAGAAATGGAGAACGCAATAAATCACCTCCTGTGTTGAGACATGCGCCTGCACTACGTTTTTGGCATGCTCCCGAAGCAATAGGATGTTCTGGTACTGGAGATCCTGTTCAAAAGGTTCGGGAGAAATCAAACTCAATTGATTAAATCCTACAAACCAATGTAAAAAAGGGAACATTGTTCACATTCATCGTAATGTTGCAGCAGAGAAACAAAATAGACACCAAAAGGAGATGCGGCACCAGCTCGACATCCATAGCAATCTTGCAGTAGAGCAACAAAATAAATACCAAAAGGAAATGAGGCAACGGCTGAGTTCGGTAAGAATTTAACAACAATTTCATATAGCCTAACAGGTGAAAGGAGGTAAAAAAATCTAGGACAGGAATGAGAAACCTGTAGTCACGTATATAATACTTGAGCAATTATGCCAGCAAAATTATTTTCTAGAAGTGAGCTGGTAAATGCATAATTACATAAGACACACATGTGAGAGGGAATGATCAACCCGAGGAAGTAAATGAGAGAAGGATCATGTTTGTGGCAATCTGACTGTGAATGGGTAAGATCCACTGTTTTATGTAAAGTAAATAGAATTTAGGAAATGGCAAAACTGGTACCCGTGATGTGTTTGCCGGGCATAAGTGCCGCAATCTGGCTTGCTTGTGCATGGGTCTCTGCTTGCTCATTTTGTATGGCATTGATCTCGCCAAATGAAGTGCGACGGCGGGTAGACCTTGAGGACGATGATGATGAAGCCATGCCATTGGGGCCTGTAACGGTACGCACTTAGAGGGACATAAAAAACAACATTGCATTGTAAGGAGAACCATTTCGGCAAGTGAGCAATTGGAAAAGAGCATATACATGTAGCTTATCTGTTTAGTAAATTGAGGCATCAGGAAAAATTATTAGTTGCAGCAGAAAATATATATAGAGAAGAGCTCACCAGTTTCCTTAAGAGGCGCATTTGCCCGACGTTTCCGATGTGTGGCAGAAGCAACAACTGGTTGTGGCACTGAAACCCATAGCAAAGATTTGCGAAAAAAGGGTTCACAACAATTGTAATGGATAGTCTATGTAAATGACCTGTACTGAGCAAGCCGATAGCCTAGCAATATCATAAGTACGCACCATTAGAAGGCACAATATCAGTCGAGTTTGCTGCTCCAGTTGTCACGTCCCGTGTTTTTGCCTCCATTTGAAATCTACTAAAATTTTGAATTTTTCGAATTTAGAAGAAATTAAAATGAAGTGTGTGATTAAAGTAAGCCAAACCACCTCAATTCTAAAATTTTTCATTTTTGAAAACTTGCACAAAAATCTTATCATAAGCATCTCTGAGTTTTTCTTGTTTTATTTTGAGTGTTTGTTTGATTTTGCCCTTGTTCGAATTTGAATTCCATTCAAATTCAAATCCCAGAAATCCTGAGAAAAAGATCAAACTCTTTTTCTTTCTCGGGCCGCCACTCCCCTTTTTCCCTTCGGTCTGGCCCAGCCAGCCCCGCGCCGGCCCAGCTTCTTTTTCCCTCCCTTTTCCTCCTTCCCCTCCTGGACCGCGGCCCACCTCAGCCCGCCTCCCTTTCTTTTCCACTGGGCCGCGCCACTCCCTTTTTCCGGCCCAGCACCGCAGCCCGTCGCGCAGCCCGCTCCATCCCGCGTTGTGCCACTGACACGCGGGCCCCGCCTGGGTCGTCGTCTTCCTCCGACACGCCGGCGCCGAAGCCGTCGCCGCCCATGCCGCCATGTCGCCCACCGCCTCGGTCACTTCCCAGCGCCAGGCGACCCTCGTGGAGCACGTGCCCGCGCCACCGCCTCGCTCCCTTAGCCCGGTCAAGTCGACGAGACTGCCACCGCCTTTGACCGCCGTCTCAACCTTGCTTGGCGCGCGCGCCACTTCCAGCCGCGCCGCCTTACTGCTCTGCACCGCCATGGCGGCCTATAAAGCAGACCCAAGACCCCTCCTTCCCCCTCTCACTCTCATTCACTCCCTTCATCCCTTCCCGAGCACACCACGAGCTCTCCTCCCTTCCTTTCTAAATCCGGCGTGAACTCCGGTGAGCTCTAGCTCTCTCTTCGCCGTGACCGGAACGACAGGGTCGACGAGACCTAGGGTTCCGGCCACCGTCCCCATCATCGCCGTCACGCCTCGGACTTCCTCCGCCGCCAAGGAGCCCTCAGTGAGCATATACGCGCCTCCCTCTCTCACCTCGGTCCCTCCTCTTGCTCTCCCTCCGCGCTTGCGAGCTCCTCATCGAGCATCGCCGCCGCCACCGTTTCCCCCTTCGCCGCCGGTAGCCGTCCGCTTTCCTCTGGTCCGGCCGCACCTACCAAGCGATTCCCCACGCGCCCGCGCATCTCCTCGCGCACACGAACCCGCCCAAATCCGCTCGCTCGCGCATTCCCATCGCACACCGCCGCCGCCGCCAACTCCGGCGATGTCGCGCCGTCGCGCCGCCGCTTCCCGTCGACGACGCATGGCACTCCCCGCTCCGCCAACTCGCTCCGCACCTCGACGACCACTTCGCGTCGAGCCTCCGCCCTCCTAGTCACCGCCAGCGAGGATCCCGGCGAGCGCCCGCCGCGCGCTCCCCCTTCCGCGGCGGTTGACCGCGACGCGCCGCCATCCGACGTGGCGGGCCACGTCATCACGAGGGCCCCGCCCGTCAGCCTCACTCTCTCTCGCCCTTTCTCCTTGCGCCCGGTCCACGTGGACCGTAGACCCCCAGCTTCCCCAGTCCATGGTGCACCGAGTCCACCATCTTTTCCCATTAAAAAACAAATCCGAAAAAAATCATGAAAATCCCTGGGCCCTGCATTCTTGCAGATAAGCCCCTGATCTTTTTATTAATTATGTTTAAGTCCTGTCTTTTTACCGAAAAGACCCTAAACTTTTCTGTAATTACCTTTTAGACCCTATCTTTTTACAGCGAGACCCCTGGACTTTTCCAAAATTATAGATAGGTCCCCGAATCTTTCTGTATTTACCAAAAGGTCGCCGAACCTTTCTATAAGCCCTCAGATCCCCTGGACCCATCTGTCAGCCTCTCTTTCTCTCAGAAAAATGCTAAGTGCACCCGGCTAGTGTACACACATTTATATTCCGAGCAATTTCCAATATCAGAAAAATCTCAGAAAATTCCCAAAATCCTATATTCCTTCCTAACCATTTTACAACCCATGTTACCCTCTGGAAAATTAGGATGATGATTATACTTAATTAAGTTAATCAAATCCTGATCAATTTCCTTTCTTTTACTTCAAAAATCAATATCCTTCTCGTTCTAACTCCAATTTTGGCGAATCTTGCGCCAAAATTCATCTAAAATCCTATTCTATCCAATGCCACCAAAATCAACTTCCCTCTGGTTTTATTCGGATTTTATTTGATCTATTGCTTGATTATTTGTTTGTTAAGCGATAGATTTATTTCTTTTATCGTTAGACAATCAAGCTTTTGAAGAAGAGCCCGAAGATCCGGATTACGAGGACATAGAAGAAGAAGGTTTTGGTGAAGGCAAGTCTAACTTCCTTTGATCATATTGATCCTATGTTTACAAATATCCTAATTAGAGCTGTTTATAAATAAATTGCATGGAATTTAAATGAATTTAAATGCTAGAATGGTCCTATGCAATATTTGATTGCCTGCCTTGACTTGATTATATCCTGTATCCTTGTCAACCCTAGGAATCAACATCATTAATTTAATTAATGAATTGTTGATATGCTCGCTGCTTAGGACTTTCACATGTGTTTAATTAATACTGCTCACATGATTTTTCGTGTAAATGCGTGTGTCTTGGTGGTGTGTGTAAATGTGAAATTGGGTGGTATAATAATAAGTGCAACCCTAGTGAGGGATGTTTTTGGCGGGATCAGGCGAGGTAGTCCTCAGTGGGGAGGCTATCTCTGGGACGCCCTTCCACTTGTGGATTGGCTATTGAAGATGCCTGGTTCGGTCGTATAAGGACCGGTTCTTGTGCCGCCTTTGCCTAGCACCTCTCGCGCAGCCACAAGCCGTGAATGGGCGCGGAATTGGAACCACACCCTACTAGTACTCACCCGGTACCCCCCCGGAGGCAGGAGATTGCAACGGAGTCCCAGGAGAAGACTCGTTCGTTGGTGGGTGTTCGAGATCCGGCATTTATGACTGGCCATATTATTATGATTGTGAAGCCCCTGGTGATGTCCGTGGGGGATGCCGTGGTGGTACGAAGTAGGTATGGAACCTTTAGTGGGACAGTCCAAACTATGACGATAGAGAGGACTGGACCACCTTGTGGGGAAATTTGTGCACCCTTGGCCAAGGTTAAGAAACTTTCCGGAAAGCCGTGTTCCACGGTATTGGACAACGCGAAAGCATCGGCCACACTATGATTAGTCTTTTCGGTGTGAGTTATCCTTGGCGTGTTTTCGGAATACACCGGTTTGGAGCCGTGTGCTGGTTGACGGCCAGTGATAAAACTTGAGGCACTGGCGGGATGGACAGTAACTCCCCCAGGGCCGCCCAACCCCACTAATCTCTACAGATACTTGATTAGATTGCGAACTGCTTTGTTTTCAAACAACCCTGCATAAACTTGGCTTTCACGCCTTATTGTGATAAACCTCAGCCTATCCTTTGATAAACCCCTTGCATAACTTACCCCTCGTGTTAGGCTTGCTGAGTACCTTAAGTACTCACTCTTGCTTCAATCATTCAGAAGATGAGCCAGAGTTTGAAGCTGATGGAGGTGAAGATTAGGGTTCAGCCTGCACGCAAGTCTGCCTGTTGGAGTGGTGCCGTTCCGTCTTCCGCTGGAGTAGTAGTCTAGTGCTGCTGCTGTTACAGCTAGTCGGGGTGTTGACTGTTCTTGTGGTCAGGCCGCTGGCCTTTGTCGTAAGACCTTTTGTTTAATAAAAAGGCTTGTATGAGACTTGGTAATACTATAAAAGGGTATGAGACTGTGATATCATCCTGTGTAAGCGTCGTATCAGCATCTGATCCAGGGACTGATACGGTAAACGCTAGTGCTTCAGAAATGGGGTACGACACCATCTGAGACCAACGTACGCCGTCGTCTCAGCAGTTCATGGGGAGGCACATGGGACTCTGACATTTTTTTCTCTCGAAAATCCCTTTGTTACTGCAGATGGGCGGAGAGAATAATAAGTTTTGTATGGTTCAGCAGGAAAAGAACTACATAATACCTTTACATGGGAAAAAAAAAGAAGCTATTACTAACATTAGCAGTTACTAACCTACATACGATTGATCTTGGGACTGTTTCGAGAATGTGATCTTGGGACTGTAGGTTTATATCTACAGCCAAGGCTACACGCTGCCCATTCCTACATGTGTGAGCACGAAAGTGAGGCAGAGGCTGCCAAATAATACACAACGGAGGTGTGACAACAGTATACTAAAATCTCAGATCAATTAAGGTGATACGGATACCTGTAGAGGGAACCGAGTCTGTAGATCCTCTTTACGTATTAAGCCTTCCTCGTGCGATTTTGTGGATCAAACTGGACAAATCAATAAGGTATAAGATATGGAGGCGCAAGCATACAGTTCAGGAAAATAAGACCATATCGAAGGAGAAGGAAAGGAAAAGTAGCAGACGCACCGTGAACAGCAGGACCTCAGCGGAGCGGAGAACCGTACTGCTAACTTCGTCGGTGTTGGGACAGTGGCGGACGCCGGTGAATGCGGCGGTGATGGCACGATGGAAGAAGCGGACGGCGCGGGCGCGGGCGCGGGCGCGGGTGGGGCGCCGGCGGGCGTGGAGGTGGGAGCTGGTGTGGGAGCGCGGTCGGCAAGGACGGCGGCAGCGATCGGGGCGTCGGCGGGCGTGGGGAACAGAGGTTGTGCGGGAGCGGTTGTGGCGACGACGGAGGCAGCGATCCGTCCGGTCGTGTTCGGGCCTTCGGGGTGGGCGACGACTTTCGCTGGGCCTTCGCTGGTGGGTTCTCGAACCGGGGAGGGTGTGGAAACAATCCAACGGGCAAGAGGAAGATCGGACGACTCAAGCGCGCTGACTGTAGATGTACAGGGATATGAGTCTTGAGCCGGATTGAACTGTAGCGCTACAGTGAGGGCGCGGCTTCACCAGGATTAGTAATCTTTATAGATATGTAGGATAGGAGTGGTGGATAAAGTTACCAACATGATTGCAACGGAGAGTTAGCTAGAGAGCATACTACCTACATTATTATTTATTACCCTTGAGTAGTACCAAAATTATAACATGGTTTTTTTCTGGTGTAAAACTTTTTGTACCACTCAAAGTTGTAATGGTGATCCTGCTTTGAGGATGGTACAAGAAAAAAAAACTAATATCATGGGTAGCACTTATGTTTTTTAAGGTAATATGTTTAAATTGCTAGACCGTGCAAGTATTGCACGGGTTGACGGGCTAGTATGCACCTAATTCATCAGTAGTTTGCAGTTGCACTGGATATTTCGTTGCCTCTCCAAATTGGGGCTTATCATGGCAAAGTGCTCTATATACAAGGAGGAACGCATGACAATTAAAAGGAACCTTATGATACAGTGTGCCACTGCATCTCACTCTTCTTTATATATACATGTATCCATGCATCTATCTGTTCAGGGGTGTTAATTATCCGTGAACTTCAGCTTCGCTTCAGTGGATCGTGGGATTTTGGAGGAAACCAAATTCAAACTCGCATCTTCCACCAAATAATCTGGTTTCTACACGTGATACGACCATGTGAAGATCAGGGTTTAAACGAAGCTGATCTTCTGATTGGTGATGTTTGTCATGACCTTCTAAGAGGGAATGGGCTTGCTCGCCTTTCCACGTCCCGTCGATTGGCTTTGTTTGTTTCTATCTATGAACCACCAAGATGTAGATATTGTTCACTTTATGAACATGAAACATAGTCAAAGACAGTTATCGCGCACAAAAGTTTTGTCCCTGCTATGCAGCAGTGGTCCCAAGAAGTAGGAGTATGGAGTGACATGAAAGAACTGCATCAATGCATCTGTACTCTCACTAAATTTCTGTTTTGTGTCCTATGATTTAATATGGGGCTGGTTACAAGTTACAATCCACTCGAGGTATATGAACTTCCGAATGCTTCTCATCTATTATCTTAGTATTTGAAGAGAAAAAGAAGCCACCACGTTCGCTCTCGAGGCCACGAAATTACCACGTTAATCGAGAAAAGAAAAACTACGAGCCGTTAGATTTTATGAACATCTAACGGTCTAGATATTCAGGGGAACAACAAAATATGAACCGTTGGATTTATGAAGATACAACGGTTCAGATTAAAGAAATGTCCTGCCTAAAAACAATTCCTATGATTAGGAATCCAACGTGGTATGAAAGTGTAGTATCCTATTAGGAAAGAACCATACTATACTAGAAACAATGTTGCCGCAGCATAGTTTTGGATAGAGAAAAAAATATTGCAGAGTCCTGATAGAAAAAATAAAAGGAAAGAAATAAAAGTCCATTGCTTCCCAAAACACGTCTCTTCATCTTGGTGCTCCAGGTTCCATATTTGCAACGTCTACTCGCAATAAAAATAAAACTAACGAAAGAAGAGATCTCACATAGGAAGTAGCGTTCCGTACATAACAAACAAACGTGATCTCTCAGGGTTAATTTGCAGGCATCTAGAAACAAACTCTATCCCTATAAGCCCACAGCCTCTCGCTTAGAAAAAGCAATTTACCCACACCTGTGCCCATGTACAAGCCGTCTAGCGGCGACATCAAATCAGGGATGACAATTTGGTTTGGGTCGGAAGCAGCACGATGAACAATCTGCGACGAGGATCTTGATTAAGCGTGGAGGAAATCAATGAGCCAAAAGGCCTCAATCCCATCCAGATTGCTATGTAGCCACGAAGGCCTCAATGCCGTCATGTTCGCCGCAACCGTGATCTTATGACATGACAAACAATGTTGGTAGAGAATGCATGTGTAAGAAGCTGTAGAGCAAGCAGACTATGCTATTCCAGTCAAACGCCAAGACACGCTGCCGCGAGCCGACATACGTCGCCGGCGAACAATATCACTTGGTAGAGAATGTATGTATAAGAATTAAGCTGTAGAGCAAGCAGACTATGCTATTCCAGTCAAACGTGTGCCTGCAAGGCTGCAAACGTGGTTGCTTTGCAATCATCATGATCGAGTGTGCACACAGTAAGACTTTGATGAGTCCTAACAACGTAAAGTGATCGGAACGTGAGGAGTCCGGAATTTCAAGACGAGGAGATTGGAATTTGTTTCAGGATTACGAGACAACAAAGATGTTCATTGGAACATGAGGAGTTCAATAAAGAGGCTCCTCCATGCAGATGAGGAGACGTTTAAACGCCAAGACACGCCACCGCGAGCCGAGATACGTCACCGGCGAACAATATCACTGGAAAAGCAGTACAATTTATATCAGAGAGTTACATATACGAAGGACAGAACAGGTCTCCCGTCAACATAATATTCTCCTATACGATTGAGCTTGAGATTTGCCAACACACCATCGATGTCATTTGCAAGCAGGCCACAAAAACCAGTTACATGCTATTGCCAATGAAACGTGCTGGGTATCTTGGAGCCAACCTGGATCATCTGATTCATGAGCAGCTAGAGGTATTTAAAAAACTACCAATGGCGGTTTCCATCTGTTTCTTAAAAATGATACATCGAGAGGATTAAACGGGTCTAGAATACTGTGATACTGTGGGATGCTAGAAGATCAAAAGTTCTGCTACTGGCCAGCCAAGCTAGGGTGTGGAATTGAGAGCAATCGTCGGCGAGCCTTCAATAAACGGGAAGATGAGATATACGACATGGTAGCATGGGGTTCGATTTGTTGTTTCCATGAACGTGACGTAGTGTTCATGTAGCATGTTATAGGAGGTGACAAAGCAAAAGCATCTCAAGATACGACTATTAGTAAATAGTAGGGATTCAGTTCACCTTGCTCTCGGTCAGCTAATGCAAAGGCAGATCAGATCATCACTAGAGGTATTATATGTTCACCAGACCTGACGTGATGTGCAACAATATACACCGGTGATTTCAAGCGACCCTGATTTAGCATTAATAAAGACATAACATGTCCCGAGTACAAGGAAGGCTAGCCGCCATTGGCAAATTTGTAAGACAAATCATCAAATGAATGAATGACGCATGGCAAATCTTAAGAGATAATCAGGTCAAAAAATTAACGGGTGATGATAAGGCAAAGTAGAATATTCACTATGGCATCCAGCAAGCTCACTGCGTGAGAAAGTATCAAGCGGGAGTCGATTGCAAAGACCTTCAGTATGGAGGCAAGTTAGGGCCACACTCAATAAGGTAGACAAGTTTGTGTCGATATCAAATATGTTAGGATATTTTTTTTTTAAATTTTACATGCAATTAAACATATCTATTAGTTATATCTATGTCTAGCCACACAATTTTAAGTCCTAAACGTCAAGAAATATAAATCGGGAGGGAGTATGCACGAAGGACGTGAGGTCAAACCATAAATATATTATAATCATGTCTAGCCACGCAATATGCGCGGGCCACCTCCTAGTTACACTGTTTGTGCTGTTGAGAACAGAGGGCAACATGGTCCAAATAAACTATTTTTTGCTTATTCACAAATGTTTCATATATCCAAGATGAGAACATAGACCAAACATTATAAGCACTGGATACATGCTGTTTGCTTCAAGAGTTTGGTAGTATGGGAAATATAAATAAAAAAGTTAATTGATTGGAACGTGTAAATTAACAGTAGTATGTACTCTTGGAGATTACATTAATGGAAGGAATTCGGGTATTTCCCTGTAATTTTGCAGTGTCCCTGCTCACTCGCACCAGTCTGATGGTTTCGACTGAATTTTATGCGATGTGATGAACAACACATATATCTTATTACACGTACATACATGTATCTTATAACATCTTCAGAACCACACCATGCCTGTACTAGCACACGTCTATCTCGTTCTTGCACAAGACAAATGTCCACGGCGAGCTGGCGAGTGGCGACATGGCCCCTGCTACCACGGCACTTGAGAACACGCGCCATAACTGTAAACCTGTCCTTGGCCACAAAGACGTCTCTGTGATCTGCCTGTCCCATCAATTAGAAGGAACAGGATCCTGGAAAGGGGTCTGGGTCTGCGCAGGGCGAAGCAGCTCGCTCACCGTTGATGCAGCCGTTGGTGCTGCCGATGTTCGATGATTAAAGAGCTTGTCTGCGCGAGAGCTTGAACTGGAGGGAGGCGTCCGCACGCCGGGAGAATGACTCGGAACTTGCCGCTCCACTGCGTCCAGGACGCGGCACGGCTCCGGCGAGCCAACGGTGAGCAGCGGATTCCTGACCCCGATCAGGGGTGGTCGCTATTTCAAATAGCGACCGCCCCCGGGCCCTGCTACCCGTCGGATCTGTCCCTAGCGGCTCGGATCGGATCAGACGAGTTGACGGGTCGTTGCTCCAGCGCGATGAAGAGCCGCATGGCGAGAAAACAGAGCTAGCTGCCTTCGCGCGGGCGTCGGCGAGGATGCTGGTGGCGATCTCGCCGTCGGGAAGGCGAAGGAGATGGCCGTGACGGCGAGATTGGGTGCGTCGGCGACCACGATGCTCTATTTCTGCGGGCAGGCGAGGGAGATGGCGGCGGTTTTCTTCCTGCCCTTGGTGCTCTGCCTCTGGATCGAAGAGGTTGCGGTCCGGCGTGGTGGTACGAGTGGGGACTGGACGATCGAGAAGTCCATGGTGAAGCTGCCGCGCAGGGATCGAGGTGGGCAAAAGGGAGGAGCTGACCGTGGTGCAGATGGGATGAAAGCGAACGGCGGCGGCGCATCCTGGCTGGCATAGATGGGAGCGGCATAGAGCTCTCGATCGGGCTGCTCGCTCGTTTCCTTTCTTCATAAATCATCAGACTCGTTGCCAAGCACTACAAAGCACCTACGTACACAGGGTTAAGGGCCCTGCTCTGCTATTCACGATGGCCGTGGCAGAGGCTCTGCTTGGTGCCCCGGCGTCTGTGGGTGTGTTTGGTTCTCGTAGATAGGCCTAGCCAGTCTTATGTTATGCAGCATTTTTTACTTTTTTACATATTTAGTTGCCTGGATACAAAGCAACCTGACTCTAGTTATGCAAAAGAGGCTTCTTAGCCTGGCCAAACGGAGACGCTCAGATCCACCGTTTCCCACTAGCCAGGCTTGTGCTAAACCACCATCTCAAAAAAAAAAAAAAAAGGCTTGTGCTAGAGTTGGTGGCTTGCAAAAGACAGTAGCATCACCTCCCCGTACTTTATCGCCTCGCTCTCACCGCTGCCTGACCCGCCGGTTTCTTCCCACCGCGCTCGTCGACCCGCTGCCGACGCGCTCACCGACCTCCACGCTTCGAGAGCCGAATCTCTCCTTCACCCCGTTCGCGTCGGCCCCCATCTCCGCTCGAGGTCGGCGACCTCTCCGTGCTGCGCATGGCCGGCGACCTCTCCCTTGTCGTCGCCTCGGACTACCGCCTCGCCCCTGAGACCGCCTCCCTGCCGCCCTCGACGACGGCGCCGCCGCGGTCCTGTGGCTCGCCGTGCAGGCCCATGACGGCGGCAACCCCTGACTCGCCGAGGCTGCGGATTTCAACCGGATCTTCATCTCCGGCGACACGGCGGGGGCCATCACTGCGCACCACCTCGCCGTCTGGTTCGGCTCCGCGGAGGTCACGTCGGGCACCGCCATCCGCGGCTACATCCAGCTCATGTCCTTCTTCGGCGGCGTGCAAGCGCCTCTCCACCAACTCCTCCCTCCCTCGCTGAGCTCACCAAGCAGCCGCTACTCTTGTCTAATCCTCCGGCCCCGAGCTCCCTCGGCACGCGCTCACCCAGAATCGCCGCCCTAGCGCGCCGCGCGCAAGCCCGGCCAGCAACGCCGCGAGCTCCTCAGTCCGCACTCGCCCAGAATCGCCGCCGGAGAGCGCGCTCGCCCAGTATGTCGCGCGCACGGACGCCTGACTGCGCCGCGAAGCTCCCTCGGCCAGCATTTGCCCAGCGCGTCGCACGCTTGGCCTCTTGCTAGCTGCGGTGGATATGCTGGCAGCGTCAGAGTCTGGGAGCAACGCCGAGTCATGGTGGATTGGAGTGAGCTGATCATTTGAGTTGGGGATTCGATACAGTGCTTTTTTTTTTTTGGGTGTTCAGTAATTCAATTGATTGGATGATGCTGAAATTGTACTTCCATCTTGCATATTTCTTGATTTTCTTTTGTATTTCACACTGTTGGGGAATGAGTTGGGGAAGAAGAGGAGGTGAGGGAGTTAAAACTCACCCTATCTAGTAGAAGGTGATCTCATACAATGCAAGTCAGGGAACCAAACAAAAGCAATGCAATGTAGGGCTTGGCTAATACCAGTGGCGGAGCCAGACATAGAACACAGGGGGGGCCGGTCGAACAATTCCGTAAAGACATGTCAAAAAATACACGACTCAGTACAATGGGTGCTGGATTAATCAGTCTACGCATCCACTATAAAATCAATCACAGGAACTTGAGGACGTGAGGTCAATTAACAGAACGTAAAATCAATTTTATGTTTGTACTGGAGAGGGAAACGAAAACGTACTTAATTGTCGATTAACACCAGCAACAGGGATCAAAGTTAAGGAAGCATGCCAATAGAGATACGGCGACGGGCGGACTGCCGGAGATGTGCCGTGCAAAATTGTGCAACGGCCGCTTAGGCTTGGCCTCCTTGTCGCCCATCAGTCTGAGGAGCGATAGTTCAGTTCCTTCTATACCCCATTCGATCTGGTGCATCAATACGTGCAAGAGAAGATGATACGTTGCCATGTCGCCGATGCCTAAGGGCCAATGCGTTTGTTTTCCTCTCAATACTCAAGACCAATCGGTAGTGCTTCTCGTTATAGGCTTTCGGCTTGAAATAACAGTCTGAGACATGACTAAATCTTCAAAAAATTCCTTGGCCAAGCGGGGGCCAGGGCCCAGGCTGGCCCTGGTGTGGCTCCGCCGGTGGCTAATACAGGCAACCAAACATACGGCTCATTTCGGTTCTTGCATAGCATAAGGCTGGCTTGGGCTGGCCTGGCTAGGATGCTATGCAGGCTTAGCTAGTCCAACCAACCAAACACACCCTGTCTGAATCTCTGCAAACCAGAAGCCAGACAAAAGCCTCTGCGAGTACTGAACCCCGGATGTGGCCGTGCTAGTGCATCATCCATCATCTGTGAAACACGTAGCATGCACGAACGGAAGTTCGAGGACAGATCCACAACAAGGCCAAGAACACGATCGCATTCGTCGCCTGCAGCTTGCCCCTGCATTCGAAAGCGTGTGGCCGCAGACACCATCAGGCAGCATCAACGATTAGCTAGGCTGCAATTAAATCACATTTTCAAAGAAATAAGCGGATAGTTTTGGGTAGCAGAATAATATGAGTTTACGGGCTCTGTACCCAGAAATACACGCAATCGTACCTTATTACAAAACAGAGTAGCACAAAGCTAATTAAAATGTTTCAACAAACCAGCATTTTTTTTTTAAGAAAAGGTGAACAAACCGACATGACCTGAGACTATCAGAAAATGCAAAGCCTGTTGCTATGTCTCCGTGATATGTTTGGGTAACATCCCCATTATTGTTGAGCCATCTTCACCTCTTGCTGAAGCTGGGACTAGAATCAAACTCAATTGGGTCCCTGAAAATCACATGCATATCAGAGATAAATTTGATCTTATTTTTGTACCAGGAAACGGTGTCAGAATGTCTCTATATTGCAGCTCAAATTCAATATTTGTTGGTGGTTTTTGTTCTGAAAATAACTCGCCCAACACATAACTATAACTCACATTACCAATTTCGATGGAGATTATATAATTCAGAACTACTGTGACTGGCATGTTCTACAACTTGTGCAAGCTGCCACACCCTTGAGAAGCCTACCAAACTTAAGCCAACGAGAGACAGAAACAGAGACAAGTAGTGCCCAGAAACAGAGCCCAACCGCTTAGGTACACTGCTCAACATTATTGACTGCCTTCTAAAGAAGCTGAAAAATACAATGGATCGAACTGGAAGCATGAGCGGAGAGGTACAAACGTACATGCATGCAGTTTCAAACTCAATTGACTGAAGTGTTAATATCGATGCTTGATTTGGTTACCCCTTCATCGGCCATCGGGTAACCATCCAGCTGCTTCTGACCATCTTCTTCTGTGAATGTTTCATCTTCTTCCGGCTGGAAATTGGGAGATTAAGAAAAACGTAATTGAGATCCAGTGATTGTGATGCGAGGGCAAGCTGGCAACGAATGTGATTGTGTTCTTGGCCAATCGGCAATGATAAATTATAGCAAAAAAAGAAATTGTGCCATAAGAACAAAGATAAACATTAATTGGGTAGGAACAACGAATCAATCATTACCTCGTTGGGTTGACCCCATTTGCGCACTATAAGCGTGGGGCGGTTGGGATGGACCTCGGTGGCTTTCCTCAGCGCAGCCTCCGCTTGCTCCACCTCCGCAGCAGATGCACCCGAACAGTCGAGTCGCACTAGGACTTTCTGAAGGGAAGTGAGATACTGCAGGCCGATATTAGCACAGTCACCGTTGCCATCCTTTAAGGCCCGCACGAATATCTGACAATAAAGCACCTCCAGGTCCGGCATCACGGCAGACGGTGGCACGCTGCAGTCATGTTTGCCAGAGCCAAGGGGCATTGCATCGATTCCATTCCATAAATGAAATGAAACGCTCGAGTCTTCCTCCTTGCACTGAAACTGGATCATTGACACAGGCATTCTACAGAATCTCAGCTTCTGGAAGTACCCATTACCGGAGCTAATATTACTCACTGTCGTCGTTGACTCTGTGTGCAGTACAAGGTAACAGAGCTCAGGCAACCTTGCGAGGAACTCCAGGCCCTTCTGATCCATCGTATCCACAGTCAGGGTCAAGTGGGTGAGGTAGGGAAGATATGCGGCACTAATGCACGATGGCAGCCAAGAGAAACAGAAGTCTTCTAGATCCAGAATTCGGAGATGTTGTGGAAGGACAAAGCCTGCTTCTCCCCACATGTTTGTTCTGGCAACTGCACCAATATTAATGGGGTTAAAAAGAAAGTTCTGAAGTTTGTGCAGCTTCCGGAGGGATAACACGAAATCTCTCTCCATGTCGTCATCCATCTCTATATCAATGCCGATCCTCAACACCCTCAGTTTGGTCAGGCTTCCCAGTGTCTTCAAAAAGGCCCTAGCGCTGCCATCGGAAGAATCCACACAAACTACCAGCTCCTCAAGGGACGCTAGCTTTCCAATCCAATGTGGTGCCGCTGTCCAAACATAATTACCACGTAGGCACATTAGCTGACTTAGTTGACTGATGCTGGGTGTCAACTGTGTTATGCTTGTACCCGGAAAGTCCAGTGTCAGCAAAAACTTAAGAGCTCCAATTTCATTTGGAAGGTCTTCGACATCTGTATTACCCATCCCGAGGTACCTCAAGTGAAGTAAACTCCCTAGATGAACTAAATGAGAAGACCTCACATTATTGCAGCCTTCCATGTCTAAGACACGTAAATGTTTGAAGCTTGAAAGTGGTGCCAACTTATCAACAGCACACCTGTAGCTAATAAACGATCGTAATTGTGGCATGGCCACCATGCTAGCATCAGCAGTGTGCTCCATGGTAATAGTATGTTGAGCTAACCTGCGTGTACTGCCGGGTAGTGGCGACAACAAGCCTCCATCACTATCAATTATGGTGACAAAATTTTCTTTGGATGACAAGGAACGGATAAGGTCAAGTACCATATCATGAACACGACAATATTCCACCATGCCATTCCACTCATCCTCTATAGCTTGGATCATGCTTCTATTTACCAGATCATTGAAGTATCTCTCCCCGAGCTCAAATGAACTAATTCCTTGAGGCTCTTGAATAAAACCTTCAGCTATCCATTTCCATATCAAAGAACATTTATCAATAGTTGTGTCTTCTGGGAATACACTGAGATACAATAAGCAAGTCCTCAGATAAGAAGGCATGTCATAGTAGCTAAAAGACAGTATCGTCATAGTATTCTTCATACTATTCTCCACTTGTTCGTTCATTTTCTTGCCAAAACCAATAGACGTGACAACATCTGACCATTTCTCCCATGGTTTTCCCACCAACAAACTAGCCATTGTGATTATGGCTAATGGTATACCACCACACTTTTTCAGAATTTTATTGCTTATCTCATTGGACTGGTTATTGAGGCATTTCTTTTCATCACCAAATATCCTTACATAGAATAGCTTTTTGGAGTTATCATCTGAAAGTGGTTGAATCTTGTAAACCTCATCACCAATTTTTTCGGCAACTGTACAGTTCCGAGTAGTTATGATTACTCTACTTCCGCCATTCTCAAGAAGAGCCCAGTCAATTGTTTCTTCCCAAGATTCATTCTCCCATATGTCATCAATGACAATGAAATACCTATCCCATGAAAGAGAAAAAGTCAGATAAATGGTATGAAGAAGCATCTATAAGAGTCATGCCCAGATTCTTTTTACATAATTTCTGATGTTTTAAAATTTTCAGAGCAGCAAGCAAACAACCCAATTTTGTTTTACTTGATATCAATGACGGCCTCCATATGCCACTACAAAATAATGTTTAATTATACACTAGATTTAATTTTGTTAAAAAGTAACTCTAAAAGGTGTATATATTTGCAATAAAGCGCATATGGAAATGTATCTTTCTAACATTGAATTGAAAATAATGAGGGAACTACACTCTTATCCACTACCGAAGCATCTTTTGACTGAATCCATTTACAAAGTAATTGTGAAACGAACTAGCACAAGTAAAATGTCATCAATCACTGTAAATTATAGAGGGGTGATCGATGCATACCTCTTGTTCATAAGGAATTCTCTGATATCGTCGACGAGTTGTCTTACACCTTTGTTCTTGGTATAAATGTCGCCATACTTGTTCTTGTCAAGTTCATAGACAATATCCATGAGCACTTTTCTCAAGCTAGGATTCCGACCAATAGGAACAAATGCCCCACAATCAAAATCTGCTTTAAGCTTGTCGTACACTGCTTTGGCAAGAGTGGTCTTGCCAAGCCCCCCGGTTCCCACAATAGAGACAATCTTCTTTCGCCTGGCCACATCATCCCCCCGATCAGCAGACAGCATGGATATGAGCTTCTTGCTTGGCTCTTCAACGCCGACCAAGCTTGCAACTTCTTTGTACATAGCTTTGAGGCGGGGATCAACACCCGACGTTGTTGCTGAAGATTTCACCACAAGGTCGTCGATCTTGTACCTGGTACGACGGTCAGCGACCTCCTGGAGCTTCTTCATGATATCCTGGATCGCACTACCAATGTCATGGCGTGCCTTCCCTTTACTGAACTTGTTGGCCATCTTGTTCATGGTGCGCTTCAGCTTGCTCCAGCCGGTGGGTTCGCCCCCCTCCACGCTCACAAGGAAGGTGTCGATGATATCCTCCATGTCGTAGGATGCCTCCCTGATTTCACTTGCCCACTCCTGGACCTGCTCGTCGAGCTGGTCCCATGGCACATCGGACACCTTGCTGAGGAAGGCGTGGATGTGCTTCAGCTCCTTTGAAAGAGACTCCACACTCTTCTTCACACCCTTCTGTAGCTTGTATTCATCTCCCAGCAGCTGGAGCAGCTTGGGAACTAAGTTGCCCACCGCCCCGGCCACCAGATTCATGGTGCCTCACTCCCTTAACTTTGTTGCTATGGTTCAGATACGAGTGAAGGTGGAGGCATGGAATTGCCTGCAAGCTAGCGTTGTGCACACTCTAGCAGCAGTGGTGGTGATAGGTAGCACAGCGGAATACAATGGACTACTAAGTCTTAGCGTGATGTGACGTTGGCAGCTGCGACTCACGCGATGCCGCCACTGTCTACTTCTGTTGTATGCATGCCGGTTTGCCACCCACTGCCACTTTTCTGTTCTTTATGGTTCACCACATGTACCGCCCAGTTCGTTGAGATTTGTCGTCCTTGCCTCATGCGCTCACGAAGCGGCGGCCCTCGATTGCATCTCCGCTCACCAACTCGGCCGCCGCCAGTTCTTTACGCCGTACCACGTATTCACCCATAGAAAATAAAATCACCATGTAGGTCCACTTTTATATCTTAATTTTTCATCTCCGCACCTCAATAGCAGTGCAAAGCTGTGCTGCCTCGTCGACGAGTATACTAGTCTAAAGGAGGCCTTCGTTGTTGAAACAGATTCTTCTCGCGGGCTATGAAGTATGAACCACACCGCAGAATCTATTGAGATCAAGGTGTACCCACCATGTCTGATTGGATTCACATTCCTCAAGAAACCATGGCTCGTGGGAAAGAATAATGTTGGTTTCTTTTCTAAAAGGGGAGATGCTTTTTGTTGGGTGATTTGCCAGTTAATTAATAGAAGGATGCAAATTGCGACGCGGAACGCTCGAGACGCTCACGGCGACTCCGGGGAAAAAACTACGCCGGCCCCCTCGTCTCCGGCGGCCTCGCCATCGGTGAAGGAGGGAGGCCCGGCATCTCGACGTATGCTTTGTTCCTTCATAGGTTTAGATAGGTAGGTCTGCCTGCGGTGGTCGCTTTTGGTGGCGACTGCAGTGTTTGTTAGTGTTAGGGTTTCTCTAGTTGTTCGGTCGAAGAGATTGGCGGCGGCGGTGCCGCGTTCGTCAAATTCATCGGCATGGAGCACTAGAGGAGGATGCGACATGACGGTGGTGGCGAGTCGAAGGCGCCATCATTGATGAAGAATAAAGTACTCCAGCCCCTCCTTTGTCTCATCGTGGTTCTCCATAACTATGTCTGTGGGCTAGTGAGAGTTTGATTTTCAGTGACAATCTTCTGTATGTTGCTCGGATTTGTGTTTTCTTATTGCAAATATAGTGAAGGAGGCGACGATAGGATCGGCTACAGGCTCGACGGCGGCGAGTTCTTCGTACTTGCATATGGAATATCAATCTATCCCTCTTTCGCGAAAGGGTTAGGTTTCAATTTCCCCCCGTCGGAGATGAGGATGGCGGTGGTGGATGGTGAGATGGCGGTGTTCTTTCAGATCGGAGTTTTCGTCTGTGACATATCCGTCTGGGGTAGTGATCCTATATGGTGGAATTTATGGCTCTTTCAAGGTTTCTTGTCTCCCATCAATGAAGTTGGTGTTGATTAAGATGTTTCTGTAATCAGAGGATGTAATGTGCTTCAATATTAATAGAATTCCCTTTTAAGAAAAATTAATTAATGGAAAAAAGTGTAGTTAGTGGAATCATAGTTTTAGTCGGTGGCTTTTCCAAAGGAACCAGCTGGAACACGAGACAAGGACGGGTAGCTCACAGAATGTTAGTGCCCACTAGCATGCTTGACTCGAAAGCTTCATGGCTGTCGCTGCTTTTGCGGGGCATTTTCCATTAAATACTAGATGGTGAGAGAGAATCAAGCAACACGCCACTTTCAGAGAACGAAAAGAAAGATAGCTTGCCAAAAGAAAACATTTTCCTTAGTTAGTGGAATCTAAAGGTAGGGAATGTAACTTTTTTCCCTTGAAAAGGAGTCATCCTCGGATTCGATTAGAAAAAACAGCATTGTTAACATGATGGTCGAGAATGTCATTCATTACAATGCTGTTATACCCTCCCAGTCCTTTCACACAGGGGGAGAACAGAGGGTTTGCTTCAGTGCCTACCGCACATTGAGGCAGAAGACCCTATATTCATTTGCAAACAGGACCTGGTGCTATCCATGAGGAATTGTGTATCCCTGTTAAAACTTCCACGTGAGTCACCTTATCAACAGTATAGAATGTTACCGTTACTTCTATACGTCCAAACAGTATAGAAGGAACAAGATACATTGCCAAGAGCACTACAGCACCTAAGCAGGGTTAAGGGCCCTGGTAATCACGATGGCCAAGCTTTGCAAAATCGACCGAGCCGCTCAAACCGCAACTGAGTAGTTTCACCGGACAAATGCATTCTTTTAATTTGAACGAGTCGAAAATGGTAAGTTAACAAGGGATCAAAAATAAAATATGATATCACTACGCCAATGGAATTGCGCAGAGTAGGACAAGACCTGTTCAAATTTGATCCCTGCACTGGCAAAATAAGATAGAATAATGAATGTGTAAAAGGCATGTAGCCTAATGGTTACAAGAGCCTCAGTAGCAAGCATCTCAGCTTTGGGGTTCGACTCTCTGTAGGAGCGATTTTTCCTTTTTGTGAAAAGAAAATTTCATTAATATTGAAGCATATTACATCCTTGATTACAAAAACATCCCAATCAACGCCAACTCCATTGAGACAAGAAACATTGAAAGAGCCGCAAATTCCACCATAGGATCACCATCCCAGACGGATATGCCACAGACGAAAACTCTGATCTGAAAGAACACCGCCATCTCGCCATCTGCTACCGTCATCCTCATCCCCAACAGGGGAATAGAAACTCAACCCTTTTGCAAAAGAGGGGTAGACTGATATTCCACATGCAAGTATGAAGAACTTGCCGCCGTCGAGCCCGTAGTCGAGCCCATCGTCGCCTCCTTCACCATATTCGCAATGGAAAACACAAATCCGAGCAACATGCAGAAGAATGTCGCCGGAAACCTAACTCTCACTAGCCCACAGCCATGGCCATGAAGAACCACGACGAGACAAAGGAGAGGTCAGAGTATCTTATTCTTCATCGATGATGGCGTCTTCGACTCGCCACCATCGTCAAGACGCATCCTCCTCTAATGCTCCATACCGACGAACTTGACAACTTCGCACCGCCGTCGCCAATCTCTTCGACTGAACCACTAGAGGAACCCTAACCCTAACAAACACCGCTGTTGCCGCCAAGAACGACCACCGCAGGAAGACCTACCTATCTAAATCTATGAGAGGACAAAGCGGATCTCGGGATACCGGGCCTCCCTCCTCCACTGACGGCGAGGCCGCCAGAGACGAGGGGGCCGGCGCAGCCCTTTTTTTTCTGAGTCGCCGCCTCTCTCCCGTCGCGTGTTTTAGCATTGAATCATATTTAGAAGCGAATTTTCTAAGACTTAACGGCGTTGTGCTTTCAACGGTAGGCCACGTGGCCGTCGATAGCGAGGCGTAGGGGTGGATAACGAGCCAGTTCAACTCATTAAGGCTCAGCTCGTTAAAGCTCGTTCTAATAACAAGCTGGGTCAACTCAGCTCATTAAGATAACAAGCTAAAATGGAAGCTCGGCTCAGTTCATTTAGAAATATCGAGCTGGCTCGTTAGGCTCATGAGCCAAGTATGTTAAAACTTTTATGCCAAAAATTTAGGTGATTTTAAATATTTTTAAAAAATATTAGCATGTGCCAACAACACAAAATAACATAACACAATATTGCGAAAAAATATCAATCTAAGTCAACAAACATAAAAAATAAATAAAAATAAAAAGATGATCCAACATTGAACATGATTTATATCTACACTGAACTTGGTTTATTTTTTGAATGATAAATTGAGCTTCACGCAACATAAAACCTACCATCTTATTAGATAATTAAAATAGGTATATCTATATAATCGAGCCTATCGAGCTAATCGAACTATTCGCGAGCAGCTCACGAGCTGGCTCGTTAACAAACGAGTTATGATGGAGGCGCGATTTTGTTCATTAAGAAGACCGAGCCGAGCCAAAATTAAGATCGAGCCGAGCTGGCTCACGAGCTTCGAGCTTTTTTTCGGCCCTAGCAGGCGCCAATGGTGACTTCATCAATCTCGAGGATTTACTGGCTCAGTCTTCGAAGATGCTCATAGGGGTTAGATTTGTGTATGTGCGTTCATAGAGATAAGTGTGCGTGCGTTGTGAGTGTTTGAGTTGTACTGAGGTAGTACGAATGGAAGGATATCATTGAACCGTCTTCGTCACATTTGACAACCCATTACATTTTTCAATATATTGTGTACAATCAACCTGATCGACATTATTTCCACAAGTCCTCGTAATTTTTTTTACATGTATGATCGTGGCAGAAAAAGCGAGGACATATAGATCCTCGTAAACTGTTTCTAATGTTAAATGTTACAGTGTGCATAACAAAAAAGTTTTGTGTAATGAGAGTGTAAGAGTTCAGTTCATTTCTGTTGCGGTGTCCGGATTCTCAAATCCATTGAAAACTCACAAATTTTCATTTATATCTGATCTTGATCCTCAGTCACTCAAATTCATCAAGCCAGTCTATTGCATGATCCTCTGTAAAACAGTTTGCTCAGATGATCCTGGATTTGAAAGCCCGAGCTACTGCAGTTTTTTTTTCTTGACGAACTTGTTTGCAGAGTGAGTGCCGCATGCATGTATCATGATTCATGAATGTTCTCTTTCTTTTTTTGAAAACCGTATCATGAATATTGTCGGAATCGGAGGCCTTCACATTGGATCGTACTGTTTGTAGGCGCACACACGGTGAATCCACCACTCTGTCGGCCGACATCAAATCTTTCTACACATGCAGAAGACCCTGGCCCTGCTCACTCAGTGCCGCGCGCCTGTCTGAATCTCTGAGACCTTAACCCTTCTGGAGCAGGCTTGTTTGAAATGCGATAATCGGGCTCAAGTCACGACATCTGAGCAGCAAATGAGCTCCACAGCAAGCACGAGTCGAGCATGATGTACGTGTCACTGATGCCTGATGGTGCATCAGATTGATCAATCTGAAACCCTTCACCCTCATTGTCAACCGCGGTCTCAAATCTTTTTCGCGCTCGACTTAACCTGTGTTGCTCACACAGCAAGCACCGGACGAGCAGAACCGTGCCTGTATAGCACACGTACTACGTCTCTCGCGTTCTTGCACAAGACAAATGTCCAAGGCCAAGGGTTACGGCTTTACAAGGCACCGTTGCCCCTGCCGCCACGGCGCTTGAGAACAATTAGAAGGAACAAGATCCCGGGAAATGTATGGTCTAAGACTGTCAGCAGCAGTACACTGTAAACCGGCCGGAACGCTAAACTTAGCGGACGAATGGTCCTGGACGAGCTGCAGCAGGTGCCTGTAAACCATCCGTCAGAATCCAGGTTCGCCTCGCGCACCTCCAAATGTGGGGGCTGCCGTCCCCTCCTCCAAATCGCCTCTCCCCCTCCTCTTCGCGCCTCCCCTCCCAGCGCCGGAGGCTTCGGCTTCCTCCCCCGAGGACGGCAGCAAGGTCCTCTTCGTCCACCGGTCCTCCATCAAGTCGGAGGGCTTCCGCTCCCTCGCCCTCAGCGAGGAGGTCGAGTTCGTCGCACCAGCAGCGAGGACGGCCGCACCAAGGCCATCGACGTCACCGGCCCTGACGAAACATACGTCACGGGCGGCTCTGGCGGCGGAGGCGGCTTCGGCTCCCACGGCGGCGCGTCTGGCGGCGGCGGCCGCAGCTACGGCGGTAGCTGGGGCGGCGGCAGGAGATCCAGCGGTGGAGACGGCCCCGCGCTGCAGTGGATCCTCGCGAACCTGGTCAAGAATCCGACGATGCAGGGCCGGCTGCGGGAGGAGGTCGCCGCCGTCGACGCCGGCAAGGTGCAGACGTGCGGCGCGCCGCACGCGGTGGCGGAGGGGCTCGGGCCGGGGAGCACGGGCGGGGAACGCAGCCAAGATCGGGCAGCAGCCAGCAGGATGGAGGAGCAATTTGCGCGCGACTGTTGCAGCGGGATGGGATTTAGGGGGTGGAATATTTTAGAGGAGGGATGGAATATTCTTTTAGAGGGTGGAAAATGAAGGATATTGCTGCGGTTAGTCTAACCCTGAGTTACAGTTTTTATTAGACTTTATTTTAGTTTCTACGGCAACACGTTTGCCTTTTTTTAGGAACGTTTGGCTATTTTGTAGATTGGAAAATTCAGAAGGCTAGTTGGATTCATTTGATCCAGACCGGGCATGAGCAATTTCCTCCTACTCTGTCTTCCCCCGCCGCGCTGCTCTGTGTTCTACATCTTGGGCCAGACTGCAATGCGGCTCTGCTGGCCAATAGTATCCAGCCCGATACCAATTTTTGCATTTTTCCCCTGACCAAAATAGGGATTCAAATTCTTTTCTTGTGAAAAAAATATAGACAATCCAGTGGCATTTTTTCAAAGAGATGGAACATGTTCTGTGTGTGGCCAACTCTATTTGCTGGCCATTTCCTGAAGAGTTGTAGTTTGTATGGCACCGATTGCACAGAGGCGAGCAGAGTGGTGCCTGTACTGGCACACACGAAAAAAACAAAGACTGTACGCGCCTAAGTACAGATGATCACACTGTGATGACTGTACGTAAATCCATCCATATTTGTGCAAAGGTGGCAGTCAGCAATGTATTTTCAATATGCAATATTGAGGTCTGAATGGAAGGATTTCATTGAACCATTTTTGCACATTTCACAATCCCAATTGATTCCATTTTTCCGCACATTGTGTACAGTCGACCTGATCGACATTATTTCCACGATCGTCGTATACTGTTTTTTATGTATGATCATGGCAGAAAAGGCGAGAACATATGGATCGTCGTAAACTGTGTTTTGGTGTTGAAGGGATATGGTGTGCGTACAAAAAGGTTTGTGTAAAGTGGGTGTAAGAGTTCAGATTATTTCTGTTGCGTCAGTTCCGTAGCAGAGTCACTGCAGGGGGTACCGCTGCGCTTGTCTGAATGTCTGAAACCTGAGCCCTTGTGGAGCATGCTTGTTTGAAATGTGTTAACCGCTCGTGAGTCACGACATGTTGGGCAGCAGAAGAGCTCCAAAGTATCCAAAGCCGGTGACCATGCTGCATGTATTATGTCGGCTGTCACAGAACGTGTATGCCTCACGTTTATCCATCTGAAACACTTTCTCAACCGCGTCTTAAATCGTTTTGCACTCGACTGACTTCACACAGTAAGCACAAGCACCGGACGAGCAGTGAGCAGAACCATGCCCGTACTAAGACAAAATGTCCGCGGCGAGTTGGCGACATGCCAAGCGTTACAGCTTAATTTACAAGGCACGGTTGCCCCTGCCGCCACGGCGCTTGAGAACAGAGGCACACGACAGGCCGCGATAACTGTAAACCCGGTCATGGGCTACAAGACCTCTGTGATCTGCCTGTCCCATTCCAGGAGCAATTAGAAGGAACAAGGGTGCTGTTTGGTTTGTGACTGGAAACGCAATCGCAATCAGTATCAGAATACACTGTAATCGTAATCAAAGTAACAGAAAACGGGTTTCGTTTGGCATTTCCCCGGTAATGGAATCGGAAGAGCACGCAAAGCTACGTGGAGGAGTTGGCCGTGTTGCGCAGTGCGCTCGGCGGAGGCGCATCTGCCAGCCTAAACAAAACCAATACTCGCCGGCCGCCGGAGTTGTGTGTCGCGATGCTCGTCCTCGTCGTCGGACGCCCTGCACAAGCACAGCGATGGACGCCCCGCCTAGCCGCAGCTCCCAGCCGCCTCCATCCGCTCCGTCCAGAATAATATGGAGGAGTGGTGAGGGTGAGGATTCGCGAGCTCGCACCGGCGACGAGATCAATCGGGTACGGACGCTCAGGAGCGGAGGAAGCGGAGGCACGCGGACCAGCGGCGGCAAGGTCGGGAGACGACGACATCGCGGAGCGATCTGATTACGCCGTATTACGATTCGATTGCGGTGGGGGAGGGGGTGTATCGGGGTTGAATAGGCCGGGATCCGATTACGCCGCACTCGATTACGGAGCGGGATCAAACAAACACGTTTTAACGGAATCAGATTACGCCGTAATGCGAATACGTTACAAATTGCCGAACCAAACACTTCCAAGATCCCGGGTCTGCCCCGGGCGATCAAAGCAGCTCGCTCACCGTTAAAGAGCTGCTCTGTGCGAGGGCCTGAGCCGGTGATGAGATTCTAGCATGGCAATGGGCGGCTGCGGCAGGCACCCGCCCGCCGCGAGCACGACGCGCTGGCTAAGGCGCCGATACTGGATCGACATCGCCGGGGTGCGGCGGGGCTAGCTTGATGCCCTGGCCGAGGCGCAGCGACTGATCGGCATGGCCGGCGCTCGGCGCGCCCGGCGGGCATGACGCGCTGGCCAAGGCGCGGCCGGAGACGTATCTGAAAAGGCGTCCAGGACGCGGCAGATCTCCGGCAAGCCAGCGGTAAGCAGCGGAGGCGGCGGCGTCGCGGCGGACAGTGGCGACTGGTTGGCATTCCGGACCCCGAAAAGGGAAATAGCGACCGCCTTCTGGGCCCTGCTGCCCGTTGGATCTGTCCCGTGCGGCCCGGATCAGAGGAGTTGACGGGTCGTTGCTCCCGCGCGATGGAGCTGCTGCGCGGCGGCGAGAAAACAGAGCCGCCTTCGCGGCGGAGGTCGACGGCGCGGTGGGCGTCGAAGAGTACGCTGGTAGAAATCTAGCCAGGGACGGCGGGCAGGCGAAGGAGATGGCCGTGACGGCGAGGATGGTTGCGTCCGCGAGCACGATGCTGGCCTGTGGCGGTCTTCTTCCTGACCTTGGTGCTCTGCCTCTACACGGATCGTCCTCTGCGCCAAAGTGGTTGCCACGGCGGGGCTCCGGCGTGACGGCGCTGCGTTCTGGCCGTGCTGCCGCGGTCGAGGCATGGGTTCCCTTTACGTCGACTGCGCGATATATAGCAGAGCGTGACGCTACGCAGGGGAGGTCGCCGGCCGGCAGCTTCAAACCATCCAAAGGTGCGTGTGGTGGCGCGACGACGAGCTCGTCGTCTCCTCTCCTACCTTGCCATGCACTGGACAAATCCACGGACGGGTTCGAGAGCAGATGGCAGCGAGTGGTGTTACTGTTAATACAGGCTACCAAGAGAAGTGTGAAGTCTTTTCAAGGTCCTTGATCCAATCAAAATCTTTCTTCAGGTAATTTCTATGCATCTATCTATTTACAAGGCTATATATATAGTTACTGGATTCGATCATATACTCACAAAGTCATAATACGGCAGTTTCTGTTCTGAATTTGCTTGCAGAGCTGACCAAGCCGAACACACTTTGGGAGCTGAAGAAGATGAATTGGCCAACTATGCGCTGCTACAGAGACCTTTTGGTAGTTGTAGTAACACTGTGCATGGAATATGCACCTAATTCATCTGTAGTTTGCAGTTGCACTAGATATTTCGTTGCTTCTCCAAATGAGGCTGGTCATGGCAAAGTGCTCCATATACAAGGAGGAACGCATGACAAATAAACGGAACCTTATGATATATGCCGCTGCATCTCACTCCTCTCTATATATGCCGCTGCATCTCGCTCTATCTGTCTCTTGAGGGGTGTTAATTATTGGTGATATGTTAGTCGAATTCTCAGCTTCAGCTTCGCTTCAGTGGATCGTGGGATTTTGGAGGAAACCAAATCCAAACTCGCATGGTCCTACAAATAACCTGGTTTCTATACGTGATATGACCATGTGAAGATCAAGGTTGAAACGAAGCTGATCATCTGATTGGTGCTGTTTGTCATGACCTGCTAAGAGGGGACGGGCTTGTTCACGTTTCCACATCCCGTCGATTGCCTTTGCTTGTTTCTATGTACAAACCACCGAGATGTAGATATTGTTCGCTAGAGAAACATGAAACATGGTCAGAGGCAGTTATCGCGCACAAAAAGGTTTGTTTATTATATCGAAGCTATGCAGCAGTGGTGACGATGGAAGCCTGGAGTGACATGAAAGAATTGCATGAATACATTTGTACTCTCACTAAATTTCTATTTGTGTCTTATATGATTTGAGGGCGGCGTACAAGTTACAATCAACTCGAGATATATGAACTTCCGAATGCTTCTCATTACACTGTTTGTGCTGTTGAGAACAGAGGGCAACATGTGGTCGAAAACCATTTTTTGCTTATTCACAAATGTTTCATATATCCAAGATGAGAACATAGACCGAACATTATAAGAACTGGATAAATGCAGAAGAGTCTGCTAGTATGGTAAATATAAATAAAAAAGTTAATTGATTGGAACGTGTAAATTGACAGTAGTACGCACTCTTGGGATCTATTATATATATAATTGACCAAGAAAAAAAGCCACCACGTTCGCTCTCAAGGCCTAGAAATTACCACGTTAATTCTAAAATGCTAGAAATTCCCACATTAATCCGAGAAAATAAGAAGAGAAAATTACCCACCACTGCCACCATGAAACAATTAGTCAGAAAACCCCCTAAAAATATTTCTAAAATAGCTAATTTCGAAATAATAAAAATAGCCAAAAATACTCCTCACACCTATTTCTAAATTACCACCATGCCATTATGAGTTAAAAAATAGCTAAATTCGGAATAATAAAAAATAACAAAAAATATCCTTCACACCTATTTCTAAATTACCCTCCATGCCCTTACAAGTCCAAAAAAAAAAACTAGATTTGGATTATAAAAAATAGCTAAAAATATCCCTAATTCTTATTTTAAATTTACCAACCATACCATTATAAACAAATAGCTAAATTTTGGAATAATAATAATATCTAATAAACACTTAATCCTGATTTCTAAATACACCGTTATAAAAATACACCGTGATATATGTCTAGCTAGAATGACACATTATTTTATTTTTAGCATGACACATTTGCTTCGAAAGATTTATTTATAACACGACACATTCTTTTTTCCTACCATGAGTCATGTTAGTTGTTTAGCATGCCACGTTTGTACCAACCTCACTTCTGAAATAAAATCAAATATATTGTTAGATAAATGATGACTCATTGCACACTCAAATTGAGGGACGGTGAGAAATTCTACAATCTATTTTCTACTATTTTATAAATATAGATTATGAAATAGGTAATAACAATAAACTATGTTAAACTTCTACAATAATATAAAAATATTTTAAATAGTATAGTATGTCTAGCCGTGCACTTGCTCGGGCAGCCATAATAGTTGCTCTGATATGGTGCCACATGAAAGCATATGTTAATATATTGGTGTAAACATCACATCTTTTTGTTAGTATGGCTGCCCGCGCAATTGCACGGCTAGACATACTATACTATTTAAAATATTTTTATATTATTGTAGAAGATTAACATAGTTTATTGTTATTACCTATTTTATAATCTATATTTATAAAATAGTAGAAAATAGATTGTAGAATTTCTCACCGTCCCTCAATTTGAATGTGAGATGAGTCATCATTTATCTAACAATATATTTGATTTTATTTTAGAAGTGAGGTTGGTACAAACGTGGCATGCTAAACAACTAACATAACTCATGGTAGGAAAAAAGAATGTGTCGTGTTACAAATAAATCTTACGCAAATGTGTCATGCTAAAAATAAAATAATGTGTCATTCTAGCTAGACATATATCACGGTGTATTTTTATAATGGTGTATTTAGAAATCAGGATTAAGTGTTTATTAGATATTATTATTATTCCAAAGTTTAGCTATTTGTTTATAATGGTATGGTTGGTAAATTTAAAATAAGAATTAGGGATATTTTTAGCTATTTTTATAATCCAAATCTAGTTTTCTTGGGATTACATTATTAATGGAAGGAATTCGGGTATTTCCCTGTAATTTTGCAATGTCCCTGCTCACTCACACCAGTCTGATGGTTTTGACTGAATTTTATGTGATGTGTTGAACAACACAGATATCTTATTACACGCACATACATGCATCTTATAACATCTTCAGAACCATACCATGCCTGTACTAGCACACGTCTCTCTGGTTCTTGCACAAGACAAATGTCCAAGGTGAGCTAGCGAGTTGCTACATGGCCCCTGCCACCACGGCACTTGAGAACTGATGAACACACCGCGATAACTGTAAACCTGTCCTTGGTCACACTGACGTATCTGTGATCTGCCTGTCCCAGAAGGAACAGGATCCTGGAAAGGGGTCTGGGTCTGCGCAGGGCGAAGCAGCTCGCTCACCGTTGATGCCGCAGTTCGTGCTGCCGATGTTCGATGATTAAAGAGCTTGTCTGTGCGAGAGCTTGAGCCGGTTGACGAGGTTCTAGCATGGCAGCTGGCAAGCTGGAGGGAGGCGCCCGCACGACGGGAGCACGACTCGGAACTTGCCACTCCACTGCGTCCAGGACGCGGCACGGCTCCGGCTTGCCAACGGTGAGCAGCGGATTCCTGACCCCGACCAGGGGTGTTGGAGATCACCGGCGTTGAGATGACGGCGAGCTCCTGCACACACACAACTCGACACGAAAGCGGTGGAGACTGGGTGTTTTTGTGCTGCGAACAACTTAGCAGGATTTTCCGTTTTTCATTGCAGAATATAAATGACTCAGCACTAGATTACAGGGATCATGGCCGTAGCGGCCTCCTACATGCGCGCACACGACGCGAACGACGCGCTCCGCACGAACTGGCGTGCGTCAGCTCAACAAACTCTTGACTGAATCAAAATGAACTGCTGGCTAGGCTAAAACAAGACAGTAGCTAATGCATATGCGCGCAAGGATTATCCAACAATACTCCTACGACTTGCGGCATGCTTACTTTATTTGACGAATACCAATCTTTGAACCCAGCTCCTCGAACTTCTGCCGCCCAGGTGCCTTGGTGAAAATGTCGCCAAGTTGCTCCTCCGTGCGGATGAATTCGACGGCGATCAGGCTGCGCTCTGCACATTCCCGGATGTAGTCATATATCGTTTCAATGTGCTTGTTCCGGTCATGTAGCACAGGGTTCTTGATCAAAGAAATCGTGGACTTGTTGTCCACCATCAGGACCGGCGCGCCAGCTTCCCCTCCCAAGAGTTCCGCCATCAAACGTGCCAGCCAGACGCCCTGACATGCTGCAGCTGATGCAGCTATATAATCTGCCTCGCAAGAGGACAGAGCCACAACCTTCTGCTTGGATGATTGCCAGGAAATTGGGTTGTCGGAGAGGAAGTAGATCATACCACTTGTACTCTTCCTGTCGTCGTTGTCGCCTGCCATATCACTATCGCTGAAGCCAAGCAGACACGGCTGACTCCCCTTCTTCTTCTTCCCGGCGGCGTAGAACACGCCCCAGTCCTTTGTTCCGGTGACATAGCGCAGAATGCGCTTCCGGTGTTCCTCGCATGGCGCCTCCATGAACCTGCTCACGTAGCCCACTGAGTAGGCCAAATCTGGCCTGGTGTTGACGAGGTACCGCAGACTTCCAACAAGACTACGATAGCTCGTGGCATCGACTCCCGGTGTTGTCCCTGTCTTGCTCAAGTGGAGGCGCGACTCCATTGGTGTGCGGCATGGGATGCAGTCCAGCATCCCTGCCTTCTCCAGAATCTTGTCGGCGTATGCTCCTTGGCTGATGGTGATGCCAGTGCTCCCCTGGCGAACCTTGATGCCAGAGATAATAGCTCAAGGCACCAAGATCACTCATCTTGAACAGCTTCATCATCTCTCCCTTGAACTTGCAGAGGACGTCGAGGTCTCCACTGGTGATGATCAGGTTGTCGACGTAGACACCCACGATCAGCCGCTGCTCACCAGCGCCGCGTGTGTACATGCCGTGCTCGGCGGCATATCGCTGGAACCCGAGCGACAGTAGCGACTTGTCAAGCTTCGCGTTCCAGGCTTGAGGGGCTTGACGGAGACCGTAGAGGGCCTTGTGGAGGCGGATCACCTTGCCGGCGTGTCGGGCATCGACGAATCCAGGTGGCTGCTGCACATACACAGTCTTCTGGAGCTCACCATTGAGGAATGCCTATTTGACATTGTTGGTCGTTTGTACGCACCTACTTATATACCGCAAGTGGACGGTGTACAGTTGTAGCACTTTTTCCCCCAGAAGAGTATTCCAAGGTTTAATCGAACCACAGAGACCAATGGGAACTAAGCAGAATCATCAGTAAAAGAGTTAGCCAGGCTTTCTAGTGAGCGTGAGCGTGAGTTTCGAGAGAATTGGGGGATGTGCCGATCGGCACAGGGAGTGTGCCGGTCGGCACAGAGGCTGAGATGACCGAGTGTTGCTTGAACAGCCTAAGGAACCTGATTAGATCACGGGGTAAGTTAGCCAAGTCTGCTAGTTGAGATCGTAACCAAAAAGCTTAATTAAATAGCATCATAAACGGAATTACTCAATTATTGATAACCGAAGATCGATAGGAAGAAACCCCTTTCCGACGTGCCCTGTCACGACCAGTTCGCCTTAGTCGGTAGCCTCTTCCTACTCTACACATCATCTCAAAGATCTCGCATATTCCAGCGCGTTGAGGTACGGAGACGACATGCAATTATGGCGCATTACAAGATCCCGATACTACCTTAACCACAATGGAGATAGTAAGAGATTGGATCTCTCACCTCTTATTGCCACCATAATTAAGATAACATCTAATACTTAGTCGTCACTAAGCGTAGGAACAAGTGCATGTAAAGACCATAAAATTCAGGTAATCAATAATCAAAACCATTCATCCACATATTCAACCATACTTCGATAATACATAGTGCAAGATACATCACCATCTAGTAGGCCTACCTTGATGGATCACCTCTTTAGCACCAGCGGTTCTTGATCTAACAACTAGAGAACATGAAGAACGGGGCAAAGCCCCGGTGGCTCTAAACTTACTAGCTGTGTTGTCCCTCTGGCGGCCGATCCCGAAAACCCTAGGGCTTTTACAAGTTCATATAAGGCTGTACATCAGAAAGGAAAAGGTTCTCGGGGAAAAGAGTCCTCGTTGTCGGAGATGCCCTCGATTGTGATGGAGTAGGGCTCGTCCCGCACACGGAACTTGATCTCATCATCGCCTTGCTCGTTCGTCTCACGGCGCATGGTGGTGATGAACTCGATGACGAGCTCGATGTCGAAGCTGCTCGCCTGGTCGTGGAGGGTCTCCCACTCAAGGTTGACGAGACATTGTTGGAGGTCCGGCCATACCCCGACTTTGGTGAGGAATTCCTCATCCATGTCGATGTTGGTGACGATGCGGCCGCGGATGTTAGTGTAGATGTGCTCCTCCTCCAAGCTTGTGAGGGTGAACCCCTCCCGAACCGCGCGCGGCACATATGCCGGCGCGCTCGACTCGGCTTCCGCCAACGTCCCACCCGCCACGGCGGCGGCGGCGGCGGCGGCGGTCGCGCTCCTCGTGCGCGGCCTCGGTCCTCGAGGGATGCCGGAGTCGCGGTGGGCGATGTAGAAGTCGTCCCGCCCTCGTGGCGGTGTCATCTCGACGGAGAGTTCGGGGCTATCATAGCCCGCCGAACTCGCCCTTCGCGTCGAGATGAAGGAGCCGGAGTCGCTGCCGGAGTTGTTGTCGCCGGAGTTGTTGTTGCCGGATTGATGCGATCCGCCGGAGTGCGATCCGCCGGAGCTGAACCCCCGGCGAATCCTCTTGCCGGCGCTCTTGAGCGTGGAACCGAACCCCTTCATTTTCTGCGAAAAAGGAAACGAATTGCGCAAATGGAGGAAGTGGAGGAGTGGAGAGGTTTACCAGGAAGTTGTGGCGAAAATGGAGGAGGTAGTGCCCCCTCTTATAGCTCTCCAAGGCGTCCAAGGGAAGGAACCCGCGCCGGTTCAAATTCCCCGTTGTGCCGGTCGGCACAGTGCCGCGCCGGCCGGCACGGTTCAAATTTTCGCGGATTCCGTCGTCCCTCGGCTGCCACGCCTTCTTTTCCTCTTCCCCATGCTTGTAACAGTGTCGCATGTCGGGAGACAGGGGTGCACCTGCAAAGGCTTGGCTTTTCCACGCGGTGCCGATTGGCACGGAGACCGTGCCGGTCGGCACGATTCAAATTCTGCACTAATTCCCCCGCGCCTTGGCTTCAGCAACTTCTTTTCCTCTTCCCCATGCCGCGTACAGTGTCGCATGCCGGGAAACAAGGGAGCAAATTCGAAATTTGAATTTTCCATGGGGTGCCGATCGGCACGGGTACCGTGCCGGTCGGCACTTTTGCTCCATCCCAAGGCAGGGTGCTCAGTGTTCCCCCTGTGCTCGGCAGCTGCATGGACGTCAGTGATTTTCACTCCTTCCAACATGCGCAAACTTTGAAGCTTCGTTTGAATTATTGGCAGCTGTGCCGGTCGGCACGGCGGGGTGCCGGTCGGCACTGCGGAGTCCGTGCCTGATTCAAAACTTCGTTGCTTTGTGTCGCCAAAATTTCAGATTTCCTTGCGGGTGTCAGACATCCTGTAGCATCAAAATGCCTGAAGGTGGCGTATCCTTGTGGTGCCGATCGGCACACGTGCCGCGCCGGTCTGGCAACCGAGCCAAACTTCCGCCAATGCCTCCTTCTTCCGCAAGAATCGTCCAATATATTTCTGCGCACAGAAAAATACCAAAAATACGGAAATATTCTCGGGACAATTGCCGAACTTACCTTTTCGATTTTTCCTTCCTTGAATATCCCGCACATTTTCGTCATTTTTCCCCAAATTAATTTGTATTTCTAGATCGGGGTATCTTCCAGAGCACGATTTGGCGTGCCAGTTCCTGTGCCGTTCGGCACGGCGTTGTGCCGTTCGGCACCTACCGTTTCTTTTCTTTTCCTGCGCTGTTAGCGAACAAGCAAAACACAAAAACAAAACTGCGAAAAGTAAACAAACAGCGCAGGAGTTCACACAAAAGTTAAAACAAACACTTGGACTAACAAATTTTATTCCGGGAGCTTTATTGTTGATTACAAGCAAACAAATTGAAGGTCGGGTTGCCCTCCCGGTTAGCACTAAATTTCTAATTCACGGGTTGCCCTCCCGAAAGCACTAACACAAAAAGACTCACCCTATGACTCGCATCCCGGATTTTGGGTTGCCTCCCAAAAGCGCTCTTAGTTTTGAAAAGGTCGTGGAGCTTGACCTCCCCGTATAAACCACTTCCTTAGCGTCGCTCTACGGGAAATATAGTTGCGACACTACAAGGTTCTCTAATCTCTTCTCCTTCAATGATAGGACATATCCTTCCTCCAATTACCCTCGATTGCTTTGTGGTGCGGAGACTTGTATTTCTTTTCCGCCTTACGCTTGCGAAAGAGAATTTCTGGATCATCGAGGTAATTAGAGGGTTTATTCGACTTAGCGCCGTCCATACCTGTCTGGTTAAACAGGACATATGTACTGGAAAGACAGAGAGAAAATAAGAAAAATAAAAAAAAGAAAGCAATGTGCCGGTCGGCACACAGGTGTGCCGATCGGCACCACAGCCAATTTCTCAAACTTATAAACAATGCCTAGTTCGAATAAAGGTCCCCGGCAACGGCGCCAGAAAAATATAGCTTGTTGGTCGTTTGTACGCACCTACTTATATACCGCAAGTGGACGGTGTACAGTTGTAGCACTTTTTCCCCCAGAAGAGTATTCCAAGGTTTAATCGAACCACAGAGACCAATGGAAACTAAGCAGAATCATCAGTAAAAGAGTTAGCCAGGCTTTCTAGTGAGCGTGAGCGTGAGCGTGAGTTTCGGGAGAATTGGGAATGTGCCGATCGGCACATGGGGTGTGCCGGTCGGCACAGAGGCTGAGATGACCGAGTGTTGCTTGAACAGCCTAAGGAACCTGATTAGATCACGGGGTAAGTTAGCCAAGTCTGCTAGTTGAGATCGTAACCAAAAAGCTTAATTAAATAGCATCATAAACGGAATTACTCAATTATTGATAACCGAAGATCGATAGGAAGAAACCCCTTTCCGACGTGCCCTGTCACGACCAGTTCGCCTTAGTCGGTAGCCTCTTCCTACTCTACACATCATCTCAAAGATCTCGCATATTCCAGCGCGTTGAGGTACGGAGATAGTGAGAGATTAGATCTCTCACCTCTTATTGCCACCACAATTAAGATAACATCTAATACTTAGTCGTCACTAAGCGTAGGAACAAGTGCATGTAAAGACCATAAAATCCAGGCAATCAATAATCAAAACCATTCATCCACATATTCAACCATACTTCGATAATACATAGTGCAAGATACATCACCATCTAGTAGGCCTACCTTGATGGATCACCTCTTTAGCACCAGCGGTTCTTGATCTAACAACTAGAGAACATGAAGAACGGGGCAAAGCCCCGGTGGCTCTAAACTTACTAGCTGTGTTGTCCCTCTGGCGGCCGATCCCGAAACCCTAGGGCTTTTACAAGTTTATATAAGGCTGTACATCAGAAAGGAAAAGGTTCTCGGGAAAAGAGTCCCCGTGCCGATCGGCACACCTCGTGTCCAGCTCGGTTTCCTCTCTAAGTCGGTTCCAAAGTCCTAGGTAACTTCCATGTGGGCCTTCCAATCAGTTTTCTTCGAGATCAAGTCTTGTATTGCTCTTTTAAATCTTCGAGTATCTTTTATCTCTTCGTGACGAATATCTCCCAAGATTGGTTCGGATTACTTCCTTCTAGAATCAACTGAATGGTGGGCCAGCCTGATGGCCCTGAAGTCCTCTGTGCCGGTCGGCACAGTGAGCCTTTTCTGCTACTTCTCTTCTCTTCAGGTCCAGATCAGCTACATTGACCAGAATGTCGTCCTTTTCATCTGTTTCTGCAATAATTCTCCAGAACGACATATATACAAATATAGTGCTAATATCAAGGGTTAATGGCCTATAATGATGACATTTATGCTCTAAATAAGGCGCAGTTGGCATATAAAATGGTATGCTAGAAATCGCCAACAGACATCCATGTGGTGTACTTCCCATGAGAAGTGTCCAGCAATGGCGAGCAACAGGCGCACCGACTCCAGTCGCGCCACGGAAGCGAAGACTTCGTCGAAGTCAATGCCTTGCTTCTGCACGTAGCCCTTCGCCACTAGCCGGGCCTTATGCTTGACAACCGCTCCTTCCTCGTTCCTCTTGAGCTTGAACACCCACTTGAGGCCGATTGCTCTATGCCCACGAGACATCTCCGCCAGGCTCCATGTCTTGTTCTCCGTGATCGAGTTCATCTCCTTGATCATCGCCCTCCTCCAGCATTCGCTCTTCTCAGCTTCAGTGAACGTGTTCGGCTCCTCCGCACTGATGGCGTGCAGCTCCTCCATGTCCAGCTGTCGGGCGGCGAGGCCTGGTGGCGACTCACCACCCACCAGATTCTCCACGCGCCTGTACCTCAGCATGACATCTTCATCTGCATCGGCATCTAGCAGAGGATCAGTAGTCGGCAGCGTAGCGTACTCGACGGACGCCGGCGATGGCGGCGCAGGAGTAGCTGCCGGTGAGCCCGCGGCGTGTTCAGGACTCGGGGACGGTGTACGGGCTGCTGGCGCCAGCGTGGTGACGATGTACTCCACCGTGACGGCTCTGCACCAGGCCGCTGCTCCTCTACATCATCGGCGTCGTCGTCCCTGCTCCAGTGCGCGCCATCTCCACGCCGCCTCCTCGCCTCGCGTTGCGAGGCACACCGGCTGCCCGATGTTGAGCTCGAGGATGTACAGCCTGTTGACGGCGCGGTGCACCTTGGTGACGAGGCGTCGACTGTTGTCGTAGATGCGCAGCACACCATGCTCGATGTTGATCTTGTAGCCTCCCTCGTCCAGCTGGCCCAGACTGATGATGTTGGCCATCAGTCTCGGAATGTAGTACGCCCCGGTGAGCCGGCGATGCTCGCCGCCTTTGCCGATGAAGACGACAGTTCCCCGTCCTTCGATCTCCACCACGCTCCCATCTCCAAACTTGACAGAGCCGCGGATTCCCGAGTCTAGCTCGGCGAATGCGGCACGCGACCCGGACATGTGGTTGGTGGCCCCCGTGTCCAGCACCCAGCGTCGGTGCTCGTGCTCGCCCCTTCCACCAATCTGGCGAACACGCGCTCCTCGAGGAGCACGACGGGGGCGACTGGAGATGCCGCTGCAGCGCCTAGGCTCAACAGCTCCACCGAATGGACCGGGGCCGGAGTCGGCGGTGCGGCGACTTGAGGCGCCAACGGCGGTGATGGCGGCGGCGATGCAGGGATCAATCGAAACTTGACCGGCACTTACCAGGAAGAGGGTGGCCTCGTCCTCCTCGGCTTGGGCCACATGGGCCTTTGCCTTGGGCTTCCCACGACAATCCTTGGCCCAGTGCCCTTTTTTGCCGCAGTTCAGGCACAGGTCCGGGTTGTAATCTTGCCCATCCTTCCTCTTCTCTCCGTCTTTCCCGCCACCGCGACCACGCCCACGGCTCTTGCCGCGGTTGCGCCCGCCTTTGCCGCCACTTGACCCGCCAGCCTCGCCGGCAGACTCGCGGCTCTTCTGACGTGCGAGCCATTCCTCCTCCGTGAGGAGAAGTCGGCCCTGCTTGTCGGTGTTGGACTGCGTCTTCTTCCTCTGCTCGATCCGTTGACCTCCTCCACAGATAGCTCATTGACGTCGAGCAGCGTCTCGATCGAGATGGCCACCTGCTCCAGTTGGTCGGGACGACGTGGAGCATCTTCTCACCACTTCGAACTCCTCGATCTCCCCCCTGAGTACGGCAATGTTGCTGGCGAGTCCGGTGATGCGGAGGGAGAAATCATTGACGGTTTCGCCGGGCTTGAAGGTGAGCTCCGAGAACTCCTTCGGAGCTGTTCCGCGTTCGCCTCGCAAACACGTTGCACGCCGAAGCGGCGCGACTTGATGGCCTCCCAGGCCGAGCGCGTGGTCTTCTTCTGACCGAGCGCGGAGAGCATTTCCGGCGGAATGGAACGGAGAATGGCGGCGAGAGCCAGCCGATCCTCACGGTACTCGATGATGTCGTCCTCCTCCGGCTCGACGGCGTGCCACAGCCCCTGCGCCTGCATGTTCACGCGCATCAACACGGACCACTCGTTGTAGTTGGTACGGGTGAGCGTCGGGTACTGCACGGACGCGCTCATCTCCTTGATCACGCGCTCGACGGTGCCGCCCTCTCGGAGGCAGAGATGGAGAGAGTGGGGCGTGAGGGTGGTGAAGCGGGGAGCGGGAGATGGTCTTGTCCGGACCGTAGGAGACCGATATGGCCGCCCAGGAACTCTTGCGGCTTTGATGCCACTTGTTGGAGATCACCGGCGTTGAGACGACGGCGAGCTCCTGCACACACACAACTCCGACACGAACGCGGTGGAGACTGGGTGCTTTGGTGCTGCGAACAACTGAGCAGCGTTTTCCGTTTTTCGTTGCAGAATATAAACGACTCAACACTAGATTACAGGGATCATGGCCGTAGCGGCCTCCTACATGCGCGCACACGTTCAACAAACTCTTGACTGAATCAAAATGAACTGCTGACTAGGCTAAAACAAGACACTAGCGAATGCATATGCGCGCAAGGATTATCCAACAAGGGGGGGGGGGGGGGGTCGCTATTTCGAATAGCGACCGCCCCGGGCCCTGCTACCCGTCAGATCTGTCCCTAGAGGCTCGGATCAGATCAGACGAGTTGACGGGTCGTTGCTCCAGCGCGATGAAGAGCCGCATGGCGAGAAAACAGAGCTAGCTGCCTTCGCGCGGCGGTTGACTGTGGCGCGGTGGGCGTCGACGAGGATGCTGGTGGCGATCTCACCGTCGGGCAAGCGAAGGAGATGGCCGTGACGGTGATATTGGGTGCATCGGCGACCACGATGCTCTATTTCTGCAGGCGAGGGAGATGGCCGCGGTTTTCTTCCTGACCTTGGTGCTCTGCCTCTGGATCGATCGTCCTCTGCGCCGAAGAGGTTGCGGGGCTCCGGCGTGGTGGTACGAGTGGGGACTGGACGATCGACAAGTCCATGGCGAAGCTGCCGCGCAGGGATCGAGGTGGGCAAAAGGGAGGAGCTGACCGTGGTGCAGGCATGGTTTCCTCGTTGACTTGACTGCGCGAGAGCAAGATGGGATGGAAGCATCCTGGCTGGCGTAGCGTAGATGGAAGCGGCACCCAGAGCTCTCGATAGGGGTTAAGGGCCAAGCACTACAAGCACCTACGTACACAGGGTTAAGAGCAACTCCAGCAGTTCCCCTAAAATCCATGCATCAAATCTTGATATTGGGAAAGCATCAAATCCAATTCTAGTATTTGATGCATGGCTGCTCCAGCAGTTCCCCTAAACTCCATCCCCTTCTGTGAGCCCCACCATGCCATGTCAGCACCTTCCCCTTCCTTTTCCCTCTAAAGAAGCAACACGCCATGCCCACCGGCTGCTCAACGCATGTCCCCACCAACCCAGCAGCTCCAAATGCCGCGGGGAAGGCCACCGGAGATGAGCCATGCTGCACCGTCATGTGCGACGGCCGGGTCGCCTCCGTCGTCCGCGTCTCCCCGAGCTAAAAGCCGTGCGCTGCCGTCATTCGCGTGGCCCTGAGCTACAAGTCGTGCCGCAGTCGCAGTCCCCTGCCTCATCGCGAGCTCCTCCGAAGTGGGCCCACGGCGCGGCTCGTCATCCATGGCACGGCCATGGCTCGGCGCGGCGCGGGGAACAGAGGAGATCCCGGCGAGGAATGGCGACGGGCAGCTGGGGTGGGAGGTGGGGACGAGATCTGCGGCGTCCCCATCGCGGAGCTCGCCCACCGCGCATCGCTGCCTCTCCCACGGTCCCACCTCGAGCCCGCCAACCAGCGCGACACCCAGGGCTCGCCGCTGACTGCCGCGCCCCCAACGTGCCAGTCGCCATGGACGGAGGACGGGGACGATGGGGAGGCAGAAGGAGCTCGGCACGGCCGCGGTCTGCGCCATGGGACGCGCGACTGGGAGGAGTGGCGCGGCGCAGGGAGGCCAGAGAGGGAGAGAAGGCCGGCGGAGGGTGGGCGCACGGCGAGCTCCATTCACAGCGTCGGGGTCGGGATCCACGGGCGGTGGCGTCGCGACGGCCCCGATTCGCGTCACGGAGGAGCGCATGGCCCTGCCGCGCCCATCTTGAGGCTGGGGAAAGGCGGGCGACACGGTCCGACGATTGGCGGGCGGTGGTGCTCTGGCGGGAAGACGGGCGGGAGCGGGTGGCGCGCGAGCGGGAAGTCGAAAACCGTTTCGCGCAAGTGGTAGTTGGAGTAGGGGAGAGGAGAGAGATTCTCTCTATTCAGGGGATGCAGGACAAGATTTGATGCATGGAGTAAAAGAGGGGATAGGATAGGGGAACTGCTGGAGCTGGTTTTTTTTTGCCCTCTTATGCATCAAATGATAGTTTTTTTAGGATAAGAGAGAGGAAAGAGGAACTGCTGGAGTTGCTCTGGGCCCTGCTTGGTGCTCCGGCGTCTGTCTGAATCTCTGCAATCCAGAAGCCAGACAAAAGCCTCTGCAAGTACTGAACCCCGAATATAGCCGTGCTAGTGCATCCACCATCTGTTAGTGAACACAGAGCATGCACGAACGGAAGTTCGAGGACAGATCCACAACAAGGCCAAGAATAATACGAGTTACGAGCTCTGTACCCGGAAATACACACAATCGTACCTTATTACAAAACAGAGTAGCACAGAGCTAGTGAAAATGTTTTAACAAACAAACATGACCTGAAACTATCAAACAATGCAAAGCCTGTTGCTATGTTTCCGTCATGTTTGGATAACGTATTGATTATTGTTGAGCCATCTTCACCGTACCCCGTTCCTCTTGCTTTAGAACCAACGCCAGGTGGGTTCCTGAAGAACAACTGCATATATCAGAGTTTTATATTTGATCTTATTTTTGTTGAACCAATTTAACAAGGAATCCTTACGTGTCAGAACATATATCTCTGTATTACAGCCAAAACTCAATATTTTTGGCTGTTACTCCAAAGTTGCGCTTGGCATAGAAGATCTATAATTATGTGTTGTATGTAAATGCATATGAAAAACCTTGTCGAAAGTATAGTGGTAGATCGTACTCAATCTAGCATCAACAAATGCAAATGTGCATATATGTAGCTAATTCACAAGCAGTCAGAGTTCATGTGCACATGTAGCTTATACTACCTTTGCTTTGCATGTCACCAACACTTGCAGTATTTATGTTGATGCCAGTTCGGATAATGAATGTTGAACTCGTAATTTTTTTTAAAAAAAAGTATGTTGCGAAGCATATAACCAGAACTCACTTAATTGGTTTATGTAATCCAGAACTACTATGACTGCCATGTACTATGATTACAAGTTGCAATACCCTCGAGAAGCCTACCAAACTTGCCCAAACGAGAACCAGAAACAGAGATGAATGGTGCCCAGAAACAGAGTTCGTCCAGCAAGCTACAATACTGAACATTATTGACTCCCTACTGGAGGAGCAGAAAAAATGCAACGGATCGAACTGGAAGAGGGAGCAGAGAGAGTACGTACGTGCATGTGCATGCAGCTTCAAACTGAATCGATTAAAGTGTTAGCAACGCCTAATTTGTCTATTCCTTCATCAGCCGTCGGCTCCCCATCCTGCTGCTTCTGATGTTCTTCTTCACTTGGAACATTGTCGTCTTCCTGCGCCTGGAAATTTTGGGGATTAAGAAAAATATAAATTAGAGCTAGCAATACATATACGTCTTTCTGGAAACAAAAATATTAACTTTCGGGATTCACGAATCAATCAGGGTACGTACTTTTTCATTCTGGAAAGCTGAGATCATTTTGTCCTCATTCTCTCTCCACATTACAAGGTTGGGGCTGTTGGGATGAACCTCCGTGGCTTTCCTTAGGGCAGCCTCCGCTTCCTCCACCTCTGCAGCAGACACACCCGAACAGTCGAGTCCCACTCTGACGTCCTGAAGCGAAGTGAGATACTGCAGGCCGATACTAGCACATTCACGGTTGCCATCCTTTAAGGCCCGCACGAATATCCAACTCTTAAGCTGCGCCAGGTTCGGCATCACGGCAGACGGTCGTACGCTGCAGTCATGTTCGCCAGAGACAAAGGGCATAGCATCGATTCCATTCCATATACAAAATGAAACGCTCGAGTCTTCCTCCTCGCACTGAAACTGGATCATTGACAAAGGCATCCTACAGAATCTCAGCTTCTGGAAGTACTCATTACCGGCGCTAATATTACTCATTGTTGCCGTGGACTTTGTGTGCAGTTCAAGGTAACAGAGCTCAGGCAACCTTGCGAGGAACTCCAGGCCCTTCTGATCCATCGTATCCACAGTCAGGGTCAAGTGGGTGAGGTAGGGAAGATATGCGGCACTAATGCACGATGGCAGCCAAGAGAAACAGAAGTCTTCTAGATCCAGAATTCGGAGATGTTGTGGAAGGACAAAGCCTGCTTCTCCCCACATGTTTGTTCTGGCAACTGCTGCATCATAATAATGGGGTTAAAAATAAAGTTCTGAAGTTTGTGCAGCTTCCGGAGGGATAACACGAAAGCTCTCTCCATGTCGTCATCCATTACTATAGACATGCTCATCTTCAACACCCTCAGTTTGGTCAGGCTACCCAGTGTCTTCAAAAAGGCCCTACCGTTGCCATCAAAAGATTTCACACAAACTCGCAGCTCCTCCAGGGACGCTAGCTTTCCAATCCAATGTGGTGCCGCTGTGCACCACATATTACCATGTAGGCACACTAGCTGAGTTAGTCGGCTGATGCTGGGTGTCAACTGTTTTATCCATGTCCTGTCCAAGTTTAGTGTCTGCAAAAGCTTCAGAGCTCCAATTTCATTTGGAAGGTCTTCGACACCTGTACTAGCCATCCCGAGGTACCTCAAGTGAAGTAAACACCCTAGATGAACTAGATGAGAAGACCTCACACTATTACAGCCTTCCATGTCTAAGACACGTAAATGTTTGAAGCTTGAAAGTGGTGCCAACTTATCACACCTGAAGCTAATAAACGATCGTAATTGCATGCTAGCATCAATAGTGTGCTCCATGGTAATATTATGTTGAGCTAACCTGCGTGTGCTGCTGGGTGGAGTTGACACTGAGCCTCTGTCACTATCAATTATAGTGACAAAATTTTCTTTGGATGACAAGGAACAGATAAGGTCAAGTACCATATCATGAACACGACAACCTTCCACCATGCCATTCCAGTCAATCTCTGTAGCTTGGATCATGCTTCTATTTACCAGATCATTGAAGTATCTCTCCCCGAGCTCAAATAAACTAATTCCTTGTGCCTCTTGAATAAAACCTTCAGCTATCCATTTCCATATCAAAGAACATTTATCAATAGTTGTGTCTTCTGGGAATACACTGAGATACAATAAGCAAGTCCTCAGATAAGAAGGCATGTCATAGTAGCTAAAAGACAGTATCGTCATAGTATTCTTCATACTATTCTCCACTTGTTCGTTCATTTTCGTGCCAAAACCAATAGACGTGACAACATCAGACCATTTCTCCCATGGTTTTCCCACCAACAAACTAGCCATTGTGATTATAGCTAATGGTATACCACCACACTTTTTCAGAATTTTATTGCTTATCTCATCGGACTGGTTATTGAGGCATTTCTTTTCATCACCAAATATCCTTGCATAGAATAGCTTTTTGGAGTTGTCATCTGAAAGTGGTTGAATCTTGTAAACCTCATCACCAATTTTTTCGGCAACTGTACAGTTCCGAGTAGTTATGATTACTCTACTTCCGCCATTCTCAAGAAGAGCCCAGTCAATTGGTTTTTCCCAAGATTCATTCTCCCATATGTCATCAATGACAATGAAATACCTATCCCATGAAAGAGAAAATGTCAGATAAATGGTATGAAGAAGCTAGCATCTATAAGAGTCATGCCCAGATTCTTTTTACATAATTTCTGATGTTTTAAAATTTTCAGAGCAGCAAGCAAACAACCCAATTTTGTTTTACTTTATATCAATGACGGCCTCCATATGCCACTACAAAATAATGTTTAATTATACACTAGATTTAATTTTTTAAAAAGTAACGCTAAATGGTGTATATATTTGCAATAAAGCGCATATGGAAATGTATCTTTCTAACATTGAACTGAAAATAATGAGGGAACTACACTCTTATCCGCTACCGAAGCATCTTTTGACTGAATCCATTTACAAAGTAATTGTGAAACGAACTAGCACAAGTAAAATGTCATCAATCACTGTAAATTATAGAGGGGTGATCGATGCATACCTCTTGTTCATAAGGAATTCTCTGATATCATCGACGAGTTGTCTTACACCTTTGTTCTTGGTATAAATGTCGCCATACTTATTCTTGTCAAATTCATAGAGAATATCCATGAGCACTTTACTCAAGTTAGGATTCCGACCAACAGGAACAAAAGCCCCACAATCAAAATCTGCTTTAAGCTTGTCGTACACTGCTTTGGCAAGAGTAGTCTTGCCAAGCCCTCCGGTTCCCACAATAGAGACAATCTTCTTTCGGCCAGCCACATCATCCCCCCGAGCAGACAGCATGGATATGAGGTTCTTGCTTGGCTCTTCAATGCCGACCAAGCTTGCAACTTCTTTGTACATAGCTTTTAGGAGGGGATCAACACTCGATGCTGCTGCAGAAGATTTCACCACTAGGTCGTCAATCTTGTACCTAGCACGACGGTCAGCCACCTCCTGGAGCTTCTTCATGATATCCTGGATGGCACTACCAACGTCATGGCGTGCCTTCCCCTTACTGAACACGTTGGCCATCTTGTTCATGGTGCGCTTCAGCTTGCTCCGGCCAGTGGGTTCACGCCCCTCCACGCTCACAAGGAAGGTGTCGATGATATCCTCCATGTCGTAGGATGCCTCCCTGATCTCGCTTGCCCACTCCTGGACCTGCTCGTCGAGCTGGTCCCATGGAACATCAGACACCTTGCTGAGGAAGGCGTGGATGTGCTTCAGCTCCTTTGAGAGAGAGTCGACATTCTTCTTGACACCTCTCTGTAGCCTGTATTCATCCCCAAGCAGCTGGATGAGCTTGGGAACTAGGCTGCCCACCGCCCCGGCCACCAGATTCATGGTGCCTCACTCCTTTAACTATGTTGCTTTGGTTCAGGTATCAGTGAAGGTGGAGCCATGGTGTTGCTTGCAAGCTAGCATTGCACACTCTAGCAGCAGTGGTAGTGGAATGTGGAAGAACACAATGGACAATACTAGTCAGTTTGAGCGTGATGTGACCTTGGTAGTTGCGACTACCACGTGCACTCACGCCATGCCGCCCACTGTCACTACCTCGATTGTATGCATGCCAGTATATTTTTTTCGAAAGCCGCATGCCGCCCACTGTCACGTTTTAGTTCTTACGTCCAGTTTTGTCATCTGCTGTGCCTCGTGCACTCACGTGAGGCCGCGCGTGCCTATGTGATGCTCACGAAGCGGCCCTCGATTGCATGCATGTGCCATGTTGCGACGGCGGTCAAACATGTTACTTTCGTGTGTTCTTTACACCCTACCATGTAGTCACTCAAAAGAAAATTACAATCACAATGTACGTCCACTTCTATATATTAATGTTGCATCTGCCGCACCTCAACTGCAGTGCAAAGCTGAGCTGCCTAGTCCTACTAATCAATTCCTTGATCCACGATTAGCCTAGTCTAGTGTAAGGTAGCTAGCCGAGGTACACATTTCCTACTCACGCGAGCGCGTCCGTCGTCGCCGGAACGGTGATGCTCGCATGCAAGCCGAGGCTGTACTTTTCCCCATTGCCCCAACATGTGTATATTTATATCGAATAAAACATGAACATTAGATATCTTTCATTTCAATCATATTAGTATTAGTTTACCCTTTTCTTCTCATGGGCTTGGCGAACATGGCAAAACCAATGTTCATCTTTTCAAGCGAATCCACTTGAGGGTGTGATTAACAAGTGCATAATAAAGGTGCACAAGTGAAGAACCCCAGAAAATCTTTCTGAGGTCATGTAGATTCTCGAGGTACTTTAAATGTTTAAGCATATTTTCCTAAATTTTTCTTTGGAGAAAGAAGTAGCAGCGTGTCACACTGTATGTTATTGTTTCTTGTAAATTCACACAAGTATATATTCTTATCGCCACTAATCTCAATTCATATGTATGCCAGATTTTTTATACTCCAAATACATAAGATACTCAAGCGAGACAGTGTCCTATTTCAAAAACAGAGTATTGAATCCCCAATCTCTGTAAGCTAGATCAGTATCAAAGGTCTGTTGCAAGGAGAGCTGTTGACGTGGCGATCGATCTTCATCTTTCAAGGTTCCTTTTCAGCTTGCCCATCCATGTAACCGCCCCTGTCTGTCAACCAATATTCTGAGCCAGTTTCCTATGTAAGCAAATCACCGAACGGCTGGCGAGCGACCACGCGGAGCAGGAGTAACGATGGCATTGGCCCGTAGCCGGCGACGGCAGGTGCAGGGCTCAGGGCTGGGGTCAACGCATCGCCGGAAATCGCACGGAGGGATCCCAGACGCACGTCGGAGTATGTAGTTCGCAGTAAGTCACCGGAGACGACCGAGGCGTGGCTTGATCTGACTGATTCCAGGTTGCTGCTGTGCTGGCTGGTCAAGCCGATGACTTGGCTTCCGATTGGGCCGCCGCTTGTCTCGCCCTCTTCACCGTCGAGTTCCGGCGCCTCTTGCCGGTGTAGTGTAGTGGCGACCGACGCAGTCGCCTGCGTGCCAACGGCGGCGGCGCATGATGACTGACGTCGAACGGGGGAGCACCCAATCTTTCCGTTTCTCCGCTGGCCGCCAAAGTTCTCGGGGCTAGCTGCTTGCTCCGTTCGGTTCGTCGTCGGCCAACTGTTGTTCGATGCGTTGCCAACATGGATTGCCGGATGGTTGGCTCAGAACGTTGTCGGGGCCGGGACGGCGGTGGGATGGAGCGACAAGTCAGTACGTCCAAGGGCCATAGCGCGCGATGGCGAAGAAAGCAGAGGTTGAGTTGCCACATCACCATTCCGTGCGCGCGTACATATACTTTGACTCTTTTGTAAATCATTCATGATAATAAACCTAAAATGAAGTACATATGTATGTTCACTAATTTCACTAACACCAAACTCCACATGACAAATTGACAATATGAAACAAAAATAAAATTGTTTATGCAAGGCCCTTGTGGTTTAGCTTGCACATCTGTAGTGTGTTCATGCAAAAGAAAAAGGGTTATTACACTGCTATATAGATATGGTATGCAATCCGAAATTATTCTGGTGGAATGAATCCATAATCCATAGCTCATCGTAACATAATATTTTTGACAAAAAATGCTAATGATCCTTGGTTTTGTGCTATAAATGTACGTTTTATCTGCACTTTGTTGAATCCAGTGAAGTAGGGGACCATCTGTAAGCTTCCACAAAAGAAATCTACAATCAGTACTACGATAAGCTACCACCGCGGATCGTCTAAGAAGCTACCGTTAGTACTATGATTGATAAAAATCCATGGATGACCATAACATGAACATGGCGAGTTTCCTGATTTCCGGCAAGTCTGCTAACCTAGCATATGCATGTATGGCGTCATGGCCTGCGGGTGTGTAACAACTGGAGTTCCCCTGGCTGCCAATGTGCTGTCTCCATGCAATAAAATAAGCAAGGCCACCTTCATCACGCAGGTTTGTTGCTAGTTAGCGTTCACTAGCCCATCAACCCATGCAACTGCATAGGCTAGAAAATTGTAGAAGATGCATAAATACTATTTCAAAGAAAAATTACCTATGTTTTCAACATTTACAGAGAACATTTAACATTGTTAAAAATTAATTTGACACGTTCACCAATCAAATCATTTATTTGACTTCGTGGCTTTGACTCTAATTAAAAGTTAAACTAAGGGGGCATGTGCCCCTATGCGCAGAAAAATCATAAACCTGAAAGGGTCCTCGAAGCCCAGAAATGCAGCTGACTCCTGTACTCGGCAGTCATGTATCTCCACTAATGAACATCCATGCTGTGAAATTGGAAGCTTCGGATGCAGTTAAACTGCTGTGGACACCAGGCCACTGGACACGTCCAATGAGGCTAGCACTGGGTCCGCCATTGCTGAACTTGGCATAGTAGAGCGTGTCCAAATTTGATTGGCTCTCTTTCCGCGGCATCCATCCTTCAGAGTGCACCACTTGGGAAGGATACGACTACAGGAACACCATAGGGGAGTAGGCAGTCCAGGGTCTGTCGAGGAAAGTCTTGACGGTGAAGTTTTCTCGAGCCAGCTCATCGTCGGCAGAAACGGTGCAAAACTAGAAAGAAAAACCTGAATTCTTCGTGGGATCGAGCCTTCCTTGAGCTGTGATGGTGTTGGAAGCCGTGCGAAGATTTGATGATAGTTTCTGTGTGTGTGTGGGTTGGTGGGGGGGGGGGGGGGGGGGGGGGGGGGCAGGACCCCCTTGGTCTTAAAGAAGCTCCGTTCATGAGCCTTCCTTCTTCGTCGGAAGCCGTGCAAGGATGGTGCAATTCTGAAACAGCACTATGGTCGCCTAATATGAAATTGACGGTGCCGTAGATTTGACACTGCCGTAGAATTGGAGTTTGCAGTAGGCGTAGAGCGTGTCTTGATACCATGAAGGCGCACCTTAGCAGCACGGACTTGTCGGGTGCCGACACAACGACACCGCTTCTTCCATCATTGCACCTGCCGTGTAGGTCTCATGCCATAAACCCCACGCCGGTCATTGCTGTACCGGCTGGCGGCGAGACGGAAAAAGCGTAAGCAGCGTGCGTAAAGAAAGGAGCAGTAGTTCTACAAAATGACACTAGCTAACTAACCGACAGGGCCGGCCCTGGAGGGGGGCGAGCGGAGCTGCTGCCCAGGGCCCCCGGATTTGAAGGGCCCCTTCCCCATGGCATGTATCAATAGAAGCTATAAACATGCCATTTCGTCAAGGCCAGCAAAAACTCCAACCAATCGGGCCCATTACCATTCTGTAATTTCGCGCATGGTCAAAATTGATTGTGTAGCACAGCCAGGCAAGCCCATGATAGCAACCGCACAACGCCTGGCATCGCAATGCCAATTCTGTGTTTGCGGCGCACATCGACGCAAAATCCTGATCGATGAGGATCACCGTGTTCTTTGCATGTGCTGTTCGGCTGCTACAGTCCATCATCAGACGAGTCTATGGCTGTTCACCCGCACCATGATCCGCCGCGTCGCGCCTTCCGCTGGAGCATGAAGGAGGTACGTACGATACGGCCTGCTCCCTAATCCCTTATGCAAGCTAATTGATATGCCCAGTTCCTAACGGCATGATAGCTTAATTCGAGTAGAAAGATATGTATCAGGCAGTGAAAAAATGAAAAAGAAGAAGAGGAGGAGGAAACAAGTAGATGACTTGATAGAATCACAAAGAGGGGCCATGTTTAAATTTCTAAAGCAATATTTAAAATAAATTTTAGAAGAAATTATAATGTAATATGTAAAAATCATTTTATATGAATATTATTTTGAATACACTACTCATTTTACTCGCATAAAGTGTATATGTGTGTGTAGAATTTTATTTCTTACATAGAGGGGCCCTGGCATTTTGATCCGTCCTAGGCCACCAAAATCACAGGACGGCCGGCCCTGGTTAGTATTGTATCCTCCACCTTTGACGCCCTTGTTGCCGATGATGATGGTGGCGTCCATGCTGTTACCCACCTGCATCAAGGTTCTAGATACCCGTGCCTATGTTGAGGTACTCGAGGTACAAGCCATCCTTTACGTGGATGTAACGCCCTGTGTTTGCCCTCATTTAAAACCCACTAAAAATTTGAACTTTTTAAAATTTTCAATTAAAATCAATTTGCTTAGTTAGATCTAGGCTGAAAATAAAATTTTTGGGATTTAAATCATGCACAAAACTCATCATATGCATTTTTGGAATTTTATTGGCTTTATTTTGAGTGTTGTTCGATTTTTGTTTTTGTTCGAATTTGAAATCTATTCAAATTCGAACTCTGGAATTGTTTGAATCATTTCTCTCTTCTCGGGCCGCCCTCTCCTTTTTCTCTTCCCCGGCCCAGTCTCTCTTCTTTCTCTTCTCTCCCGCGCCAGCCTGTTCCGGCCCAGTTCGCTTCGGCCCAACACTCCAGCCCAGCCTGCCTCTCTTTCTCTCGCTGACGCGTGGGGCCCGCGCCCACGTCGTCTTCCTCCTCGCGACCGGCGCATTTTGCGCCGTCGCCCATACCGCCCGGTCGCCTCGCCGCCTTCGTCATGTCCGAGCTCCAGTAGCGCCACGTGAAGCTCGTGAGCACGCCGCCTTACCCCTCCATCCAGTCTCGTCGCACAGGAACGCGCCCATCCCTCTGTCTCGACCCTCGCGCCGAACCGCCCCGGAGCTCCGGCGAGCTCCATGCCATGACGCCAGCCACAGCACAGCTCCGCCTCGCGTCATCGCCGTCCTTCCCCCTCCCGCCGCGTCTCGTCGAGCATTAACTCCGGCGAGATATTTCTCGCCGGGAGCCCGATATTTCCCCGCCGCGAACCGACTTCGCCGGCCTATAAGAAGGACCGAGGCCCTCTCCTTCCTCCCCGCCATCACACAAACACACCCAGCTCCACAGCGCACAAGAGCTCAAGCTTCTCCACTCCCTTTTCTCTCTCCGGCGAACTCCCCGGTGAGCTTTCCCATTGCCGTCGGTGAGCATCGTCATCTCATTCTTCCTCTTCTAGCTTCTCCTTCCCGCGCTCGATCTCAGCGTGCTCATCTCGTCCGCAGCCGTGGGTTGAGGAGCGAGATCGACGTCGTAACCCTAGCCGCCATCTTCTCCGTCGCCGGCCACTCTCCTTCCTCCCCTCTTCCGTCCGAGCCCACGGTAAGCTTCGCCGTGCTTCTCTCTCCCATGCGCCCTCTCTCTTTCTCTCTCGCACTCCCTCACCACCCGCGCACCGAGCGCCGGCTCCGCCGCCGCCTTTCCCTCTCGCCGCCGGCCGCCGTGAGCTCCCTCCGGCCCGGCCGAACCCTCCGCGCGACTCACCGTCCTCGCGCGCACGCCCCCGACCGCTCACACTCGACCGCGACGCACTCCCTCACCTTTTCCCCTGGCTCGCCGGCGCGCCGCCCATCTCCGGCGATGTCGCGTCGTCGCTCCCGTCGACCTCGTCGACGACATCACCCACCGCCACCTTTGCCGTTCCTCGTAGAGCCCCGTCGTCCACTCCGCGTTCCCTTTAGACCCCTGTAGCCGCCGCCGGCGAGGTTTCCGGCGAGACCCCGCCGCGCGCCGACCCAGCCGCGCCGGCATCCGACGTGGCACGCCACGTCGGCATGTGGGCCCGCGCGACCCGGTCGCCGCCCACACGTGGCACACCCGGTCCATCGTGGACCAGCCACACATGTCTCTCGGTCCACAGCACCCATGGACCGAGTCCACCCAACAGTACAAGCACAGTGCACCGACCCCATCTGGCCCACACGTCAGTCTCACATCCTCTCTGTAAACACTAAGTCCACACAGATAGTGTACACAGAAACCTATTTCGACCATTTTCCAATATCAGAAAATTCCCAGAAAATTCCTAAAAATACCTTATACTTTTATAATCCTTTTCCAACCCTTGTTTACTCCAGATTAATTAGGATTAGGGCTATACCTAATTACTTAGCTTAATCCTGATCAATTTCCTTTCCTAAACCATGTTTAATCCATATCTTTTCCGTATCAACTCCGATTCCAGTGATTCTTTCACCTAAATTCATCTAAAATCACCATCTATCCAATCATACCAGATCCATAAATTCTTGGAGTTTATTTGGATTTTATTTTATTTAATGTTTGTTTAATTGATTGTTAAGCGGTAGATTTATTTGTCGTTGCTTAATCGTTAGATAATCAAACCTTCGAGGAAGAAGCTGAGGACCCGGATTACGAGGAAGGTTTAGGGGAGGAAGACTTTGGCGAAGGCAAGTCTAACTCCCTTTGATCATATTGATCCCATGTTTATGAAATTATCCTAATTAGAGCTGTTTATAAATAAATTGCATGGAATTTAAATGAATTTAAATGCTAGAATGGTCCTATGCAATATTTGATTGCCTGCCTTGACTTGATTATATCCGGTATCCTTGTTAACCCTAGGAATCAACATCATTAATTTAATTAATGAATTGTTGATATGCTCACTGCTTAGGACTTTCACCATGTGTTTAATTAATACTGCTCACATGATTTTCGTGTAAAATGCGTGTGTCTTGGTGGTGTGTGTAAATGTGAAATTGGGTGGTTTAATAATAAGTGCAACCCTAGTGAGGGATGTTTTTGGCGGGATCAGGCGAGGTAGTCCTCAGTGGGGAGGCTATCTCTGGGACGCCCTTCCACGTGTGGATTGGCTATTGAAGATGCCTGGTTCGGTCGTATAAGGACCGGTTCTTGTGCCGCCTTTGCCTAGCACCTTACGCGCAGCCACAAGCCGTGAATGGGCACGGGATTGGAACCACACCCTACTAGTACTCACCCGGTACCCCCCGGAGGCAGGAGATTGCAACGGAGTCCCAGGATAAGACTCGTTCGTTGGTGGGTGTTCAAGATCCAGCATTTATGGCTGGCCATATTATTATGTTTGTGGAGCCTCTGGTGATGTCCGTGGGGGATGCCGTGGTGGTACGAAGTAGGTACGGAACCTTTAGTGGGACAGTCCAAACTATGACGATAGGGAGGACTGGACCACCTTGTGGGGAAATTTGTGCGCCCTTGGCCAAGGTTAAGAAACTTTCCGGAAAGCCGTGTTCCACGGTATTGGACAACGCGAAAGCATCGGCCACACTATGATTAGACTCTTGCGTGCGTATCCTTGGTGTGTTTTTGGAAAAACGCCGGTTTGGAGCCGTGTGCTGGTTGTCGGCCAGTGATAAAATTGAGGAACTAGCGGGATGGATTGCATCTCCCCCAGGGCCGCCCAACCCTACTAACCTCTACTGATACTTGATTAGAATTGCGAGATGTTTTGTTTTCAAAACAACTCTGCATAAACTTGGCTTTCTCGCCTTGTCGCTAACCATAAGCCTAATCCTTTGATAATCCCTTGCATAATCATACCCCTCGTGTTAGGCTTGCTGAGTACCTTATGTACTCACCCTTGCTTAAATCATTCAGAAGATGAGCCCGAGTACGACTTTCAAGCTGATGGAGACGAAGAGTGAAGATCGGCCTTCGCACAAGTGTGCCTGTAGGAGTGGAGCCTGTCGTCTTCCGCTAGAATAAGTGTTAGCTCTGGCTGCTGTGTTAGCCTTTGAGCGTGATGCCTGTGAGTGTTGAGGCTGCTCGCCTCTTTTGTATCAAGACCTTTATGTAATAAAAAGGCTTGTAATGACTCTCGGTAATATAAATAAAGTATTTGCTGTGAAGCATTCTGTGAAAGTGTCGTATCAGCTACTGATCCAGGGACTGATACGGTAAACACTAAGTACTTCAGAAATGGGGTACGACAGTGGATGACAAACCGTGTGCTGCTTCTTAATGCAATGGTAAGGGCTGTCTCATGGTTCCAGTGCTGTCTGAGTACCATGAGCTTCTTGGTGGCGCAGCGGCGATGCTCGTCTCATAGTTCCGGTCAGGGGGTCAGGGACACCACTGACGGAGGCATTAGGGGACCATGACCACCCCCCCCCCCCCCCCCCCCCCCCCCAACTTTCAGAAAATTTCTTAACACCCCATGGAACTTATTTGCGGACGAATTTCGTTCTTCATATGAATACTAAATTATTTTCTTTGTATCTCTATGTACATCCGGCGGTGTAGTTTATTTCGTGCCGATCATACTTTTTCTTGAAGTGGCCAGAGGATTGGTCTCATCGTTTTGTTTGGTCAATCCCTTGAAGTGGCCAGAGGAGGGGACAAAAAAGCCCCAAGGGAATAAGGAATATATGGTCCCCATGTACTATTCACAGTTAGCTAGTAATAAACAATTATATTTCTCTAGAGAGTTAAAGCCAACAATAAATGAAAATATATCCTAAGATTCGGTTGATTCAAATATTAATAGCATAAAATTATTGGGGTAGAATTATTATTCTAACCTAGGGTGTTGAATAGTAATTTCATGTGTACATATACATATCTCTATCAATATAATTTGGAGAGCCATGCAATCAGCATATCTTCATAGCCAGTCTAATGTCGCAAAAAAAAGAATAGAGTCCTCAGTAAATGATTTTTTTATCATCTCAGTAAATGAATTGATTCTAGACCACTGGTGCCACCTTTCCAAAACAACGATATATAAACGTCTCCTAGTACCAGCACAAACCATTTATAAAATTTTCCATCGCCATTGCAACAGCAGAAACGATGGCCAAGCTCCATTCCGACCTCGTCTGCAAGATCACCCTCATCCTCGCCGTATCTATGATCGCTCAACTCGTCTCCACTGTCGGTAAAGCAAGCCTCTCCATACTATCTCTCGTTCTCTCCTGGGCCTCATTGCTTGGATGTTGATTTTACCTATAATCTGATCGACACGAAATGGATTTTCTTGGTGTGCAGATGCAGGGAAAGCGGCGGTGTCGCCGCCGCCACCTGACGTGAACTGGCCCTGCGGCGCACCAGGACCAGACGGCCCGTCAAGGAAGTTCGCCGTTTGATCCGGAGTGTGGCATCTGTTGCCGGAACGCAGGACGCACGGGAGGCTACGTCAAGGGCGACCTCTGCGTCTGCGATCCCAAGTGAATTGATTTCACTGTTTTTTTGTGTTATACTTTTTGATGAAATAAAGTGTCATTGCGCTGTCTTGACTCTCATCTGGGGCCGATGTGATTTTTTAAAAAAAGTACCGATGTGATTTTCTTCTTGTTTACTACTCGCTCCATTCCACCATATGAATCTGTCTATGAGCACCACGTCTGTTCAGTTGATTTCACCAGGATCCACGACTGCATAGTGTGGGGCTGAAGTGGAAGATGGTTGATAGGAATGATACGGATGATATATTTGGTCCATGACTCCACGATTACTAAAAACTAAATACTATTTATAATTTCAAGACTCCACGACTACTAAATACTATTTATAATTTCAAGACACCGTCCATCCATAGTACTAGTCATATACGGTGATACGAATGATAAACACTAAAATATTTTGGAGAATATTTAGTCGAACACGGGGGAAGAAAAAAGTTAATGACTATGTACAATGTGTCCCTCCACATCATATGTTTGTTCTCACCCTATTCTGATTTTATTCTTCCTTTTTTAATTTTATTTCATCTTTGAAATATCAGCATGCCTCCTACAGTATATTTCAATATATAGACATAAGTCAATAAAAGTATTAATCCGATTTCAATTGACTAGTAACTAGAATCATGCATGTTGTTTTTCTCACTCTTCAGACCTAGGTTAATTACCGACCATAAATACTGACTAGCAAAATATAGCTTCAAAGGGCAGTGCAGGAGTTTCATGCAGTATGGGATCGTAAATGTGTCTTTTTAATATGGAAAAAAGGCCTTTAACAACAGGCCCGGACTTTATTTATGGAATGCAAATAGAGGCCACAAGGAGTTGAACCCTAGTCGACGGTGGACTCTCCATTGCTCAAAAGACTGTTTTGAACAGGGCAGCCACCCTTTGTGACATTTCAAAAGCTTGATGATGTGACGTTCACGCATGCTAGGATAATTTACTTTAAGTTTGGCACAATAAACTTTAAGTTTGTATGATAATCATTTGGTTGTTTTATATGCTATTTTTAGACCCTACTAGCTAATTTGGCACAATAAACTTTATGTTTGTATGATAATCATTTCGTTGTTTTATTTTGTTATTCTTACTTTTTTCTTCAATTTTCATATTATATTTACCTTTAAGAACCATGCATTTGTATATCAACTAGCTCTATCGAACCTATGGGAAAGATAGAGAAAAATACTGAAGACACTTTCTACTGCGCTTGTAGTTGGGATTTTATATATTAAGGGTAGACACTCTCTACTCAATCATTTAGATGCTCTTGGGATGATAAACTATAACACTTGTAGTTCAAAATTTCTCATGCAGGATGTGTGGATGACTGGTCAAATGAGTATGCAAAAATGATGCAGAGTGACATTTAGCTTGGAGAATGGACAGAGATGTCGAATGAATGCAGTTTTCACATGTTAGATACAGATGTTGTATTCTTAGGATTATAGACATGTTAGATTCTGATGTTGTATTCTTGGACACAGATGTTGTACCCTTGGGATGTTCATCAACCAAAATTTGTTGTTGCAATGCATGCTGGCTGATCCTTGTAAAACTAAACTTGTTTATAATACAATTGTTTTGGCAATGAAGTTGTGCTCCTCTGGAGTGTTTGGACAGGATCTGATTTACAATTATATTATGGTCGTGAAAAGTAATATATTATAAATATTTTCTGGCGGCTTACCAATACTAGCAACGCATGGAAGCGTTGTAGCAGTGACAATACATGTGTTGCAAAATTGCAACGCATATTAGTGCTGGTTACCAACGCATAAAAATATGTTGTAGTAGACCCTTCAAACGGGAGCTGCAGCAACGGATGCTAGATGCGTTGGTAGTGATACTACCAACATATATTTGGACTTCTACCAACGCATATATATGTTGCAAAAGGGGTGTTTCCCTTGTAGTGCGACGGTCTTATAATCATAAGACGATTTATGAGACCACATATACAATGTATGGTTGTTTTGTATGGTTTGTTTTAGTTGTCTCAAAGAAGTACTATACTTCCTTTATTTGTGGATGAAAAAAGGAATATTTATGAGTTGCATGGCAACTACAACTCCTACAATGGTGTGAAAGCCGTCTCATACTCCTAAATTTTAGCGCATGAGGTGGTTGCCTCGCGAAACAACCGCTTCTTTCTCTCACTTCCTTCTCTCTCTCTTCCATGTCACCAAAAATTCTATATAATAACACATGAGACGGGCTATGAGACTGCATACATGTAGCATTGTACCTGCCCTAACCTAGGGATACAGTTCTAGCATGCATAGGATCAATGAAATCCTTCTAGTATTGAAAGTTAGCTGTCAACAGCCGTGACAGCTTCATGGTATTGGTAACGGACGTGTTCGGCAGGAGGATTTTCCTCCGGCTGCTGCTGCTACTGCTGCTACAGTCTACTTGTTTGCTACAGTGCGCGAATCCTCCGTTACAGTGTTCTCTCTCACTATTGAAACTGCAACTGCAACTGCATCCTCTGACCGAACAGCTTGAACATACAGTACTATATTTTATTAGGCTGCCATATATAAACAAACCAAAATATGCAATGTTCCGGATCAAATGGCTGCATTAGAAAGTTGCTTTCATAAATGGTTTGGAGAAAAGAGAGACGCATATCTATCCGGATTGGGGAAAACATTGAAAATTACTAGCTGTCAACAGCCGTGACAGCTGAATATATACGACCATCCATCTTTGTAACTTTGTAACCTCTGCTGGTTCTGTGTCGCTCATGCAGATGGCACATCCGGCAAACTTCTCCTTCCATCTCCTGATTGCTGTCATTCTCACAGCCTTTACCATGGCCACATCTACAGCCCCTGCTACAGCAAACCCACCCGTGGTTATGGCCATGCCGCCGTGGTCCTCATCCGCCGACGTCGACGCCTTCCTCCGTGCGCGCTGTGCCACCACCAAAAACGCGACGACCTGCTACAAAGCTCTCCTCCCTTTCGCTGCCTCCTTTAATGGCAGCCAGGTTAAAATTTCCGGCGCAGCCACGGCGGTGGCATTCAGTCAGCTCCGTGGCTTCCTCGCTGAACTTCGCCGGCTTCAAGCTGCCGGAGGAACGGGGACTGGGAGCCGTGGGGACCAAGCACTTGAGGGATGCGTGGTGGTCATGGTAGATGGCGGCGAGGGAGAGGAGGAGGCATTGTCTTGCCTTCACCGGCTTGAGTCTCCGGGGAGCAACAAGGATAGGGCCAGTGCATTCTTCTGGGCGAGGCAACACCTCAGCACAGCAGGATCATGTAGTGAGGGGTGCATCAGAAATTTCGTGGAAGCGGGCGACCCTACGTTCTCGTCAAACGTCGGTAAGAAAGTTGTGGCGATGGCTACAACCGTTGATCAGTATGTCGACATTGCCCTCTACCTCGTCGTGGGCATAAAGTTGTAAAATACCGCATATGCAAGAGTTGTGCCACTATGCGTGTTAGTGGTAGCCAATAATTTTGGAAATTCATTTGATATCCTTCTCATTCAAAACAAATACTTCTGACGGATTTCATTCATTGGGAACTGAATATTTCAATAAAGAATTTTATCTATTTTGATATTAATGATTTGGAACACAGACTTATTCACCGGAGCAATTTTGGTTCCAGTCATTTGGTAGGCATCTCACTACACCAAAAGCTCAGTAGCGACGGGCAATAAGGCAGAGTAGGGCCAAAAAAAAGGGAATGAGGTCACAGATACTGTTCACTGTGAGTTAATTTAGTGACATATTATATATGTCACTAGAGAATTAGAGCCAATAGTAAATCAAAATATATTGTAATAGTCGATTGATTTAAATATTAATGAGATATCTGTACATATCTCTACGGATTTGAGCACCATGCATCATTTATTTTTGCGAGGAATGTGCATGCATGCAGTACCTCCATATATATCCAGCCTATAATCTCGCTAACAATAATCCCTCAATAAATGAATTGATTCTAGACCATTTATATCCAAAACAAATATATTTACATCTCCTAGCACCAGCATAAACCAGCCACCCTGACTGATCCTGCCGAACTCGCCGTCGCCATTGCAACAACAGAAACGATGGCCAAGTTCCATTCCAACGTCCTCTGCAAGATGATCCTGATCGTCGTCGCCGTATCCTTGATCTCTCTCCTCGTCTCCTCCGCGGGTAAAGGCAGCTTTCAGAGTCCATACCATCTCTCTTTTCTCTCATGGACTGGATCCTGATTTACCTAAAATCTGACACGAAATGGATTTTCTTGGTACGCAGATGCGGGGAGAGCGCCAGGGATTTAGGTTTTTTTTTTTTGAGACAAGCCAAGCCAGGGATTTAGGTGGACAACGCGCCGTGCGGCGCCCCAGGGGGCCCGCACAGGCCGTTCAAGCCAAACGATCCACATTGCGACATCTGTTGCCGGAACGCAGGCCGCGATGGAGGATATGTTAAGGGTGACCTCTGCATCTGCATGTGAAAATAATTTTGTCCGTTTTCTATGGTACTGTTTGATGAAATAAAGTGTCTATTATATTGCCTCGACTCTCATCGGTTGCCGGTGCGATTTTCTCCTTGTTTAACTTGCTTCTTCCAGAATATAGATTTCAATATAAGCGCCATGCGTATATAATAGACTCACGAGCTTTACAAGTAGATCTAAGATGTATTTTCCTTTTATGAGTAAAATTTTGGAACGAAAAAATCAATTAAGGTACTATCGTAGTTCACGCAGGAATGTGCTGGGTTACTTATAGAAAAAGAGAAACATGAGACCCGTTTTTGTAACAGTGTGCTGGAGTAAACTATGCCTCGCTCTGCTCAGACCATCAGTCTGTTCAATGGCTCAGTTCTTTCATTATTTTTTGTGTCAAACGAATGCTATCATGGTGATTTATTTGGTTATATAGTTGGGCGACCGATTTACCTTGCACCATGTTTGAGTAGGGTGTAAATAGGTGACTCTTAGAGCATCTCCAACCGACTATGTATAACATACCCATTCGGTAAATATAGAAAAATTTCACTGAAAACACGATCCAACAGACTTGCTTGCTTGCTCTCTATTCTATCTCGCTCGGTATCCAGTCGCCTTCATTAGCCATCTTTGGCAAGCTCGCGCACCTCGCCATCGCCATTCTCCCGCGCGTGGCCCACTTTCCCGCCCGCGTTCTCCCTTCCCGCCGCCATGGCGGGGAAGAACTCTATTCTTGCTGCCGGGAAAAACTCGATTCCGGCGGCGACGGCTGTTGTTATGGGCCAAAAACACGTCAAACCGTTGCACAAGAAAGTGAGGGACTCATGGGCACAAGTAATTGGTCTGTAGCTCGCCGAAGGAGGAGAAATCAAAGGTGAGGTCAAGGTGGGTCGTGGCGGCCGGAATCGGAGAAGAAGCCGTCGATCACGGCCTGCACTGTAGGAGAGAGGGAGGGGTGGCCATGGGGAGCTGATTAGCCTGCTGGGAAATTGATTTTCAGAGGGGATTTTGGTCTAGGACGCTGTGCAGCGATAGCTCAGCACGAGCTCCCTAGTGGCCATGGCGATTGGCATAGAAGTAAAGGGGAAAGAAGAAGATAGCAGGTGGGCTTTGAGTGTTCAAATGGGCCGAACTATGCCAAAACAGACCAGCTTTGGACATTCAAATAAGGTCCAATTGATGACATGGCTATTTCGAATATAGAGATTGAAAAGATTTAGAGAGCCTGTTGGATTGCATCACTTTTTTAGGAGACTTTTAATTTTAGATGCTAGCTAAAATCAAGAAATAGCTAGTCTTTTTTAACTAGTCTGTTGGAGATGCTCTTAGGGTAACCGCCGACACTCTCATTTTGGAAAACTAGTTCATTTAGTTGAACTAAAGAGGGTCGGAGGCGATCCTAAGGGTCACCAATTTTCACACCTATGTTTGAGTATCCACCAGGCACATGCTATCTCTCATGTCGCTGTAATATTTCAAACAGTATTGCATAAGCTTTATATACATCACGCTAGTCTATGCATCAGTGTGCGAAAGGGCCTCTAGCCGAACTGGTTAGGTGGTCTCAGTAGCACTCCTCAGGTCCTGAGTTCGATTCCCGGTGGGAGCGACTTTCAGGTTGAGGTTAAAAAAAATTCCCTCATCTGTCCCACATCCAAAGCACAGGTCTAAAGCCCGGCCCAGGTCGTTGGTCGTCTCACATGGGCTACGGTGCCTGGGGGGGGCAGGGGTTCGGGGGTTTTCTCGACCTACATGAGAAAGTCTTGTTCTTAAATTGCAATGCCCGGGAGCTGTCTTACCCCCGCAGGTTGAGTTTTTTTTAGTCTATGCATCAGTGCTTACCAACACATGGACGATGAAACCCTTCAGGCATAACTTGCAGGTCATCTCATGCAAGTGACGCTTATTCCCTCTTTGTCCCCTGCCCATGAGTATAGAGTTGATTCGAGGAGAAATGCATGACTATTGAAAAAAAAATAGTTTCATGCATGCGCCATCCTTCCACATCTCTTTACATGTTTGTGTGTGTATATACCAATCCCTTTTCAGATACCTCATTGATCTCTTTCTTACGATTCTAACCAAATATATGGACATCCTTCCACTTCAACCCACCTGTGAGATTTTGGAGAAAAGCAAATCCATTGGAAAGCTTACGGGCTCCACCATGACGGTCCTAAACGAAGTCGGAGGCAATACTTAGTTGCTGAGATAGACACTTCATCTCCATGAGCGTCAGTTGGTTTCTTTCGGTTTCATATACTCGGGTGATGGTGGTAACAGCGAGGTTTCACTGAAAGTCCAACGGCAGTTCATGGAACGAGAAGACCAGAGACCATTTTTCATCTTCAGAAACTAGCCGGAGGAAGGGTTGAACTGTACCGTGGCATGCTGCTTCAGTGTGGTGGGACTGCTTCAGCATGGCACGAATCTCATGTCTTTCTTATTCCTGCTAAACCCAGACAAGCACAGAGACTCATGCGGTCATACGTTTCATACTGGAGCACAGATGAGCACAGAGACTCATGGAGTCAGTGGAATCTCTGCTTATATATATGCACACACAAAAAACGGCTGCTTGATTGAAACTTTCATACCTTCCATACTGGAGCTCCCACAGTCCCACCACACAAGCCAGTTTTATCCATAAACTGGCAGTCCATGAGCAACCAAGCGGCTGCAATTAGTGATCAGACATTGGAGGCAACCAAATATTTAGCACCAGCCAATACTAGCGGGACAAATACTTGCGTCTGAAAACGTCTTGGAAGAGATAGAAAGCACTCGAGGGCTCAGCAGGGAGAATATGTCTCTCCACTTTCTTGATCTGCTTCGATTTCTTTGACTACTTCAGCCTGCAAAGGCTTAGTGCGACAGTGAATTTGGGTTGACCAGGTCCTCTTTGCGTTATGAAACATGTTTGTGTTCAACGGAGAATCTTACCATCCTCTGCCGAACTTGAGTAAAACGTGAAAATGTGGCAGGGGACAATCTGAAAGTCTCGATTTCTCATTAATTTTTCGTACAGTGTATTATTTGTTGTTAGAAAAATTAATTCTCATTAGTTCCTGAAGTTATCTTTCAGATATGCCGTTGAGCCATATGCAACCGTAAAAGAAGTTGTATGTTGGAACAGATATGCAACATTTTTAATTTTTCATTGTATGAAAGGGCAACCATGACAACAACGTGTTATTGGTGTGTTCGCGATCAGGACTGCACCGGCAATCCGGCATTGTTGCAGTACGAACGGTCAGTAGTTGGAATTGGAACTCAGCACCACGTATATCAGTAATATGATGGCCGAATTCCACCTAATTGATCCATCGTTGACACTTGGAGGTTGACTACAAATACTTACAGGGTATAACCATATAACATGTAGTTATATTAAGGAAAACCGAGCGGTTTAATTTATTTCAATTGCACATTGTTGATAGAATGATAAAGAAATCATTCGTTGCAGCAGCAGAAGTCATTGTCAATGTGGCCACCGTTTGGGAAGCCTATCTTCACGCACCAGGTTGGGCAATCGGGCTTGATATCGGAGCCTGCTGACTGACACAGATAGTAGTCCAAGGAGATTGAATCCGAGGGACGTGCTTTTCCTATGATATGCATGCAAACTTTAGGGTGCGTTTGGTACGGTTCCAGATTCTTTGAGAATCAGAAACGTTTCAGTTTCAATTCAGAAACGATTCTCAACCTGAAACAGAATCACTTAGAAACCGTTTGGCTAGTTTTCCGATTTCAGTTTCGACATAGAGAAGAGAAGTATTGGAATGACCCATTTACCCTTCATCGCATTATATTGTCTGGTGGTGTCGAGCTCGTGCTCAAGCACTAATAGCCTTGGCGTTTGAAATTAACATGACCAATGAGCATATGCGCATGCAGAGCAGCTTCATTTGTATTTTGCACCTAGTAGGCTACAAATTAAAATAAAGAAAAAAAAATAAAAAAGCTTAGAGAAAGAGCCCAAATACAAATAAGCTGAAATAACGATTAACGTGCATCGTGTGATCCAGTAGGTCACATCCTCGCACGCACAGGCCAGCTCCTCTGGGCCAAAAATCCACACGCAATAGCCCACAGTCCAGAGCCCAAATACGCATCGCTAGTCATCTTCTCCGTCCGTTCGTGACCTGAAACAACGAACTCGCAGCTCTTCAATGGCGGCGCGGATGGTGGAACTTCAGAAGGGGTAGGCGATGGCAACTGGCCGTAAATCTCGCGAAATCGGAGGGAGGTGCATACTCCTGAAGCGTTTCGAGGGGTGAAACACCGATTTGGCCGTTCCACAGGCGCAGGCCAAATTAGCGAATCGTTCTGAGCCGATTCATCGTCGAAACGTTTCGCCTTTTTCCCGTTTGGAACCGCTCCGACGGATTCACCCAAGAATCTGAAACGTTTCTCCTTGCCAAACGCACCCTTAGTAATTTATTTCCAATGATATTGATACTATGCCTTCTGATCACAATGATAAGTTTTCTTCATGATTTGTTTTAGTCAAACACTTTTAAAATTGACCTGTTACGTGATGAGAACATAACATTGGTACTACCTCCGTCCCTAAATATAGGGCGTTGTTGACTTTCAGACATCACGTTTGACCACTCGTCTTATTTGAAAAATTTATAAAAATAATATTTATTTTGTTATGATTTGTTTCATCAGTAGATTTATTTTAAATATAACATAATTATTTTTATATTTTCATAAATTTTTTGAATAAGACGAATGGTCAAACGTGATGTCTGAGAAAGTCAAACGCCCTATATTTAGGGACGGATGGAGTATTCATTATAAAATTTTCATATACTAGTTCTGGACGTGCGTGCACAAGAGAGAGAGAGAGAGAGAGAGAGAGAGAGAGAGAGAGAGAGAGATTACCAGCAGAGAATAGGAGAGCAATGGTGATTGCAGTGACAAGAATGATCTTGCAGACCGCAGAACAAATGTTGATGCCACCATTTCTTCCTCCTATCTAAAGTGTTTGTGTTTGGAAAATAAAAGTTAACTAGCTGACGACGTCGTTCTAACAATTTCGATACTTGGGATACACATAAACCTTTGGTTGAGTGCAGTCTCAGTCTGTGGGTGTGGGTGTACATATGGTGAACATGACTGCAGTGCAAATAGCAAATGGCAAATATAACAAATCTTTCATTTGCACAGGATCAAGCCATGACTGCAGTGCATTAAGTACATACATACACACATGCTAAACGTGGACAAGCAATATTAAATACTTTTACGTGCATACATCCTCAAAAGATCCATAGTACCAATTAAAAGTAGGATACTCGCTAATTTGGTACAATAAACTTTAAGTTTGTATGATAGTCATTTGGCTGTTTTTATTTTGTTATTCTTACTTTTTTTTGCTTTAATTTTCATATTATAATTAGAGTAAAATGCATGAGTGACCACTGTAAATGTTACGTTGTTTCGATTTGGCCATCGTACTCAAGAAACTGTAAATCGCGGCGACTAATCTCATTGGACCATGTCAATACGGTCATTATTATCATTGAATGAATATAGATAGTTAAATCATTTGGATTATGTTGCATACGTAGAACCATGTAGACGTCCATTGTGGAAGTTTACTCCAGCACGGCAACAATGCAACACCTTCTTCTTTTGTATTTACCCCTCCCCCACCGACCCACCAAAATGATTTAAGTATCTATATTCATTAACGTAGAAACATTGAGAGTCAATTAGGATCAATTTGCTGTGGTGCGATCGGTAGACAACAAGGTCTCACGACTGTTGGCAGCATCGGCAACCTGCAAGGGCAACATGACGAACGGTTGTGACCGGCAGCCTTGCTTGCTCAGGTGAGCGACGGAGGCGGCGTGGGCGAACGAACAACATGCACGGCTTTAATTTTGCTTTATATGAACATTAATTTTTGGTAAAAATGATGCAACTTCGTTATATTCTTGTCTTATCATTTATTTTATCACAATTTGTGTATCACTAGATAGACTCGGATCACCTCAGTGAAATCAACAAATGAAATTCAGGTCGAGGAGGAAAGTGCAAAAATAAAACTCAAAGCAGGCACGTTATGCTGGATCAAATGTTCATGTTGGACACCATGCCTAGCTATACATATGCCACATCATCTAAATACGTAGGATTATGAGAATAATAGCCATGTTGGCACGGTCCAACTGGGTGGAAACGAGTCAAGACTCATTCCGATGAGCGAAATTCAGAACGGTACTCGTCTCTTCAACAGAAAAGGCTCAAAAAATTCAGGTTGTTGGAAGCTTCAGTGCTTACATATATACAATGATCTGATCAATCGACGCAGCGCATTCATCAAGACACGAGCTGTATGATCAAGCACATTGCACCAGCTTTACATACTTGAGCACTTGAGCACTGTCTACCCTTTCATTAAGAAGGATTTTTTTTTTTTTTTTTTGCAGTGGACAGTGCGTCAGCAGTTGTTGCTTGGCCATGCCAGCATATCTCTAGCCTCTGGAATAAGCCGGTCATAAACACAGATCATTTCAGCACATTCCAGCCTCAGCCAGAACAATTAAGACGCCAGCGATGCATGACTTATCTATATATCAATCTTGCCACTAATTAAATATGCACTATCACTGTAGATCCTCTCAAGCAGTATTATATATACAGATGCAATAGGTCGAGTTACATCAGGCAGAAACCAATCTAGACACCAGAATATAGGTAGAGCGGCACCAGGACTGAATTGGACCGCTAGAGGCAGAGATATTGGCAGCCACATTCCATTCCATCATGGGCAAGGTCCTCGCCGTCTCCATAGCCGTCGCCGTGCTCCTCTTCTCCGCAGGTCGTTCAGCCCCTCCGTCTCTCCCATTTCTTTTTCTGGAATTTTTTCTCAGATGGGTGCAGATCTTGACTTGGATATATATATACTGACCTGGGAATGCAATGCAGGCTATGCACAGGAGGCGGCGACGCCAGCAGCGCCGTCGCCTCCAATCTACGAGTATCCGCCGTGCGAGACCCTGGGGGTGCCATTGCCGGAATGCCAGAAGTGGTGCGACAATAAAGGTTTCCATAACGGAGGCTACGTCAAAGGCGACGTCTGCTGCTGCAATAGCTAGATAATACCCTCATTGTAGTATCTACCAATGAACCATGTGAAATAAACTGATAATGATACCGGGCATGGAGTACCATTTTGTGCGAGAGACTGTGTCTTCATCCTTTTTTTTTAGAAACGATCCTTTTTGTTTGTGAGTCCGTTGTTTTTTAGGATGGCGCCTGTCACGATTGTAGGATGCTTGTTGCTCGGTTTATATTTGCTTGTTGCTCCGGGGAAACGGTGACGTCATTAGGATGAATAACTAGCTAGATTCACCCATGCGAACAATCAACTAACTGAATGTAGACCCTTCAGATGGTGGATTGAAGTGGACGCGGGAGAGAGACATGATGTAGTGTAAACTACCACAATAGAGGTTGTTGCCATCTTACGGATGACAGAACGTTGGGGAGGCTTCAACGCAAAAATCGTCGCCACTATGGATCGTCAATAGTAGTCACATATATGCCAAATTTGTTTCTAGTAGGCAATTAGTAAGTACCTGGCTAGTCAACCAAACATTTGCATTATAATTAAGTAGTAGAAGTCAAATATCCTTCGTCGCCACTACATGCATGCACCCATATATCTGAAAGATGTAACATATGCATGCCGGCGATGTTCTTGCGGGTATTAAAAAAAAATGTAACATATGCCAAAGTTGGGATGCAATAAATTATTACTATCATATGCTAATTTTATGATAAAAACAAGAGACTCTCCAAGAAGTTTATGAGACCAAAAAACTCTTGCTTAGCTACCTAATAAAAACTCACATAGATTTTTTTTTTTGAAACAAAGTATAGATGCAGACACTCACAACACGAAGGCAAACCCTCCTATGAGCGCCTCCGAAAGACTGGATTGGCTGATCTTGAAATGAATGAAGTTACCACAGCCATCTTGATGTTGACGAGGACGTCGCCTCCCACTGAATGAATAAAGACGTAGATGTCCAACACTTGTGCCAAGTGATGGTGATATACACTAGTGAACGAATCTCTCTCTTGGTAATATTACACCAGAGGTCCACCATTCCTATATAGCACTCGGGTGTCCTCCGAGCACCAAATGTTTGAGATTCGTGCGCTTGAGAATCACACGGTTGCTGCCCGCCCCGCTTCTATCTTCCTTCCCCGTCGCACCACCTCACTTCCGCGTCCGTGCCATTGTCCACTGTCTGCCCCTCCTTCCTTCCTCGCCATGGCCGCCACCGCGTCCTAGCTCGGCGCCAGCCCTACTCCTCGATCCTCCTTTGCCGCAGAACAATTGTTTCAACGGGGAAGAACAATAATTGTTCCAGCAAAGGAGAAGGCGGGCGGGTTGGGCGCCGCAAGGTTGCCTCCAGTGCTCGTCGTCGTGTGGCCGACGTGAGGATGGTGCTCTTTATCATGTACGAAAGGGTGGTTCTGCTTGGTGCTGGTCGTCTTGGGCTAACGTGGGCCGAGGTGCGATAATTCTTTATATCTGGGTGCTTTATACTATATAAGAGCATCTCCAGGAGGTTACCAAAAAATTAGCCCTATAAATTTGTTTTTAGGGCTAACCAAAAATTATACGGGGCAATTTTTCTTTCATCCTCCAACGATTCCTCCCTACAAGTGGATCAAAACACTTTTGATTAGGCAATGTCAGCATTTGGGCCACAAATCATTAATTTTAGTGAAAGAAGAAGGAATGGGGATCCCAATTCTTCCCCTGTTTGTAGCTACAAATGAAGGGAGTTTAGGGGGTATGAAAAAGTTAGGAGTAGTTCTGGGGTGCTGTTGGAGATGGTTTTTTTTATGGAATCCCATTATTTTGATTTAAGGAGAGGTTTTGGGGCTTTTTTGGAGCATCTCCAAGAGACTCCCATAAAATTAACCCCATAAACTTTTTTTGAGAGCAATCAAAAAATTATGAGGGGCAACTTTTCTCTACTCCTCCAACAGTTCTCCCTAAAAATGGATTAAAATATTTTTTATTGGGCCGCATCAGCATTTGGTGCCACAGAAACATTAATTCTATAACAAAATGAAGAGATGGGAGCACCGATTCTTCCCTGTTTGTAGCTACAAAATGAGAGGTGTTTAGGACTATGAAAAAACTAGGAGTGGTTTTTGGGTCCTGTTGGATATGAATTTTTTGATTGGATCCCAATATTTTAATTTAAGAAATGTTTACGGGGTTGTCTTGGAGATGCTCTAAGAGGTCCAACAGTCGCCGCACGTAATCTCAATCATTTAGCTACAACCAGTCTGGCGTAATGCTTTCCATATCAAGCATGTGCCAAATATGCAAATCAATCATTATGCAATTCATCATATAAGTTGAATTTGGCACATACTGAACTTATTTTGCATTGGCAGATACGTGCTTATTATCGTAGCTAATTCAATTTGGCAAGTAGTAAACATATTTAGCAGGTGACAGATCTTGCCTTTTGTCAACCAATTGCCGGGTGCCGGCTAAATGGCATTCACGATAAATACTATATATATCACCGACTTCGCCAGCGATATATATATATATATAGTATACACGCGGCTCCTCATACTCCCATTCTCAGCTAGAACACGGATCTGAACAGCCAGACGTCGACCGGTAGAAACCTACTCCCTCCGTTTTTTAATTGATGTTGCCGTTGACTTTTTGAGTTACGTTTGACCCTTCGTCTTATTCAAAATATTAGCTCAAATATGCAAAATTATAAATTATGTTTCAAATTTCTCTAGTGATAAAACGAATTATAACAAAATATTTGATAATTTTTAAACTTTTTTAAATAAGACGAGCGGTCAAACATAACTCAAAAGTCAACGGCGACATCATTTTAAAAACGGAGGGAGTATATAAAGATCTATATACGATGGCGGCCGTCAGGACACTTCTCATGGCCATGCTCGTCCTCTCCGCCGGTAAATAAACTTTTCCTTCACTCTCTCCATTTTCAATCTGTTCAAGATTCTACCTGACGGATGGCCATGGATCGGAGTAGATGATAATTTTCTTGAGAGGTCTAGTTAATTACTAACAGCAGTGTTGTTTCACGGACAATTCTTTTGCAGTGTACACGGCAACGGCGGCGGCCAGAGACGGCGAGGTGCAAGCACCGGACTACGTAGGCCCCACCACGATCAGCATCAAATCGGGCGAGTATGCGCAGTGCCGGATTGGGTGTGTGTCATGGTCAGACTGCATCTCGAGTGGTGCAACAAGGAAGGATACAGTAAAGGTGGCGAGTGTGTTGGCCCTTTCCTGCCAGAGAACCAGCAATGTTGTTGCCTGGGCCCGTATGTTTGAGATTTTGAGAATGATCCATCGATGGACATAAATATTGTACGGTCCTATCGTGTAATCGGACAACGAAAGGATGATTAGGATTTCAGCAATGTTTTCTTGATGGAAGGATCTTATAAGATAGCTCAGGTGACTGAAATTACGAAATCGTTCAGTAGATGTTTCTGAACATGCAGCTTAGTATTTACAAGCTGGGATTGTCCGTGTTTAGGGGAGGGATTCGCGCAGGTTAGGAGGAGTCGTAGGTGGTGGCACAAGTATGAATGGATGATTCGTGGGGAAAATGATAAATGTCTAGAAGTTACCTATAGAGGAGACTCTTGGATTCAGTTGGTTAGCACAATGGCCAGTTTGCCTCCTAAAAGTTTGTTGGAAGCAACATATTGCTCTTGCAACCACATTTTTTAGATCACTCCATGGATGGGCACATATTTCAATCATAATTATTGATACCACTCTGATCGCAAATTTATTTTATTGACGAATGTCGTGAAATAGAGAAAACAATTGCAGTACATAAATCCAAATTTATGGCAATAAATATGTGCCAAAATAACACTTGCGTTAATCAAAATGTACTTATATATCCTACCAAGGATTTATTTGGCGCATAACGAACAATTGACAAATGCTCCCTCTGTATTTCTTTTGTCAATGTCCAAGCAGCGAGCAGGTCAAATTCAACTCAACACTTCAATTAATGTCAACAAATGAATTTGATTTCACTCGTTCCTGCGTAAGAGTTAGTGTAAAAGATATTAAGAAAAAGAGAGAAAAAAAGTTCCATAGCATTGAAAGTTCACATGCTCACAAAATAGAGAAAAAATAGTTCTATAGCATTGTTTTCTTCTTTTTTTTTCGATTACACAGTACAACTCAGCCACTCACAACGCACGCACACTCACCACCCATGAATGCACATACGCAAATCCTACCCCTGTGAGCATATTCGAAGACTGAGCCGGCAAATCCTCGAGATTGACGAAGTCACCACTGGCGCCTCGCTGTCGACGGCCACGTCGCCTCCTGCTAAACGCACAACGCCGTTAAATCTTAGAAATTTTGCTCCCACGGGGAGTTGAATCTAGGATCTCAGGTACTACTGAGGCTCTTGTAACCACTAGACTACAGGCCCTTTTGCAGTTCACGTGTTCCAGAAAATACCATCAAAAGAATTGAGGTCCGGAAACTACCATCGAATTGTCAACATTGTTTCGGAACGAAAAAAATACTGTTAACTACTTAAATTGGTATTTCAAGTAATGGTCAAATTTGTGCCAAAATAAAACGTGGCACCAATTAAAATGTGCTTATCCTACCAAGAAATTGTTTGCTACTACAAATGAATTTGTTTTAGCAGTTACATATACTTGCCTATTATACCAAAATACTGTAAATTAAAAGAAGAGGATTAGTGTCGAATACAAAGTGCTTCTTGACTATCGTGAAGTGGTGAAATAAATATAGAGAACAGAGAGAGTGAAAGATGAAATGCTCTTATTTTTCTTCTTGCCTGTAGTACATAAAAACTCTACTAATATAATACAAGAGAGAAGGAGATCAGTTTAATAAGAGTTACAAGAGTTGGTGTAGGAGCCGTTACATGACTACCTTAGGTGTTAGGGGGGGGGGGGGGGGGGGGGGGGGGGGGGGGGGGGGGATGGACAGCCACATAAATGCATATTTCATAACAATTAGGAAATATTGGCGATTTCACAGTGTTATTTATAGACGCACTCGAGCAAAGATCTTGAACAGAAGTAGAATTAGACAGATACATAGAGAGATAGATACCATGGCGACAATCAATGCCCTTTTCATGTCAATTCTCCTTTTATTCGCCGGTAATCCACTCTCTATATATCTCACTGTTTGGGAGTATCCATTAGACATCTGCGTGTTGAATATATGGTTGGATGCGTGCTTTAATATGAGAAAAAAATATATACTGATTCTGATGTCTCAATGCTTTCTTGTAGACATATGTACTCCCTCTGATTTTTATTTAAAGACGTTCAGTCAAGATACTCAGTTCAAATTTGCAAAGCATTTCTTGTCTGAATGCCTATAAAAAAAAATCAGAGGGACTAGGTACTTGATATTTGTAGCTAATCGTCAGCATTGTTGGATGCATAACTCAGTTACAGCTTACACGGCAACGGCAGCCATGGCCGGAGACAGTGAGCTGCGAGCAGAAGTCCACGCCGCAGGTCCCATGGCCGGCGGATCAGTGACCTCCGGCAAGTACGCAGTCTGCCGGAGAGGGTGCCCAGGTGCCTTTTACGACTGCATGGACTGGTGCGAGAAGAAAGGCTACAAGAATGGCGGCGTGTGCGTGCCGCCCTATCGCCAACAGTGCTGCTGCTTGGGCCCTCATTCAGGTTGAAGTTGCGTGGTTGATCCTTTTTTATGTTGGTGCCATAAAAGAACAAACACTCAGGCTTTGTTTGGCAAACGGCTTATGGCTTCAGTTTATCAAAAGAAAAGCTACGTTTTTGCAGCTTATGATTCTGACAAAAACAAATTTTTGCTACAATATTTTTACTATAGCTACAATGTCATTAGCAAAATCAGAATCCGGTGGAAAAGCTGTGCCAAACGAGCCCTCATTTGTGAGAGGAGGAAGAAGTACCAAAAATAGTGCATGGTGCGCAATTAACGTATAAGATTAATTTGGTGGATTGAATTTATCAAACTAGCCATTCCACCCGTGCACCACACGGGCTAGGGATTTTGAAAACAATGAATTTAAAAGTTAAAAACTTTTCTATCAATTTTTTATTTGTTGGAGCACAAAAGTTATCATCACAATTATTCATTTTGGAATCATGTAGCATAATCTACTATTTCTTTATAAGTGCAACCAACTAAACATCATTAACTCATATTTCTTTGCAATCACAGCAAGCCACGTCACCTAAATTGTTCTAGCCGTCTGATTGCCGGTGTTATTTCAATCCTGAATGTCCATTTGATTGATCCATACGGCCACTCCACCCTGCCTTAACTTGGTAGGCCCCATCAATTCTTTAAGCAGCACAATCAAAACAATAAACCAAGCGTTTTCTGTCATTATTTGGTCTATATAATATCCTTTGGCGTCCATTTTAGAGGTCCTGCATGCAGTGCAACCAACAAATAAGGCCACATTCAAGGCCGGATCGCCATGCTGCCGCCTAAATGGTTCCCAAGCGTTTCATTGTCCAATCTGCAGTCTTAATATTCCCTCCCTTTTTAATGTCACGTTGGATAAGGTAGTGGATTAATCATCCTTCGTATTTGTTCCATGCATTTCTACTCCAGTGGCGATGGCTATGTTTTCACTGCCATGGCTCCCCTCCGTTCACTGCCATGGCTTACTCAGCGGTCAGCACCGGCCACCAGTTGATGCTACAACGTGGGAGACTAAGAGTGCTTCTAGATGCAAACTGACATCCGGCGAGTAAGGATATGGTGCTTCATCTTCATCCATTCTTCCATTGATATTTTTGTTGTTGTATTTTTTCACTCAGGTACACTTGAGTCTGATTATGGCATCATAGAGCTTGCAGATTGTCAGGCTATCACGAGGATAACTATATATATAGCTTCCAGACGGTTCACCTCATCACCTGTTCCGTTGCTTTCTAATTCCATCAGTGCTCTGCTCCCCTTTTTCTTCATTTGTTTTTGTGTTATTCTTCCTTTTTGAGGAATTGTTTTAGGATTCTTAAACTGTATTGTGTGGCATTGCAAAGAATTCTGTTCAATAAGATTGATATGCAGTTATTACTAGCCATTTTGCTGACTTTTTACTAATCTTTGTTTGTTTACATGATTTAAGGTTGTATTTCTCGAGATTATTTCAGCTGTTTTATGGGTACGGTTCATGTTTGTTCTTCTGTAATCTTTAAATTTTCCAGTAATAAAACAATGCTTTCTCATTTAGTTTCTTCTTTATTTCTGCGGCCAATTCCTAAGGAGCCATCAATCTCAATCTATGCTCTAATGAACCCTATTATCAGTTCAGTAACTTCAGTTAGTAATCCTCCTATTCAAGCTATATTATATTCGGCACAGTGATCGGATCGTCGATACGAACATGGGAAAATCCCTGTTGTTACCGGGAATGCTTTCATTTCAGGATCTTAAAGTTACTTATGATATTATCGTGCATGTATGATATTATCGTGTTAGTAGCTCATGAAATGCAAATACGTAACTTTTTTTTGCGGTATTTGAGAGCCATCTGAAGCTTGACTAAGATTCTTTGTTTATGATTAGCATACAATAGATGAATTAACTTAGTTCCAAGATCATTAATGTTTAATAAGAATTGAATTAAGAACTATTAGAGTGTACTTATGTAAAAAGAAATGGCAATAATATCTATTTTCCACTCTAAGCTCATGCAATACTTCATCATGCACATTTGTGACCAATTTTTGCAATTCCCGCAGCAACGCGCGGGGAATTCACCTAGTTTCCATTGATGTTGTATACCATGAGAAATATGTAAAATCATGAAATTTATTGAACTATGTGCAACATTTACGTGTACATATTTACGTGCAACATTTACGCAATGGAGCTTGAGGGACATTAAAATTATATTTAGTTGGTTTCGTATATAAACAGCCTGAGTATTTTTTAAGAAAATTCATGGATGATAGTGTTTTTGTGTGTATGTGTTCTTTCTTACACTTCTATCTTCTTTTCGGTGAACTTTTTTTTGCGAGGTTCTTTTCGGTGAACTTTGTTTGTTCTGCTCATTGCTTCGCCTTGCCACCTCGATTGGATGTCGACATCAGATTCCTGCCCGCTCTTGGCAATATAACTCCATTTTCTCGTTGACCCAACCCTGCCAGCATTGGCTTCTTTTCCCTTATTTCTTTATATCGCCACCATCTTTCTGCACCTCCTTTTACCGCAAACTACTTCCCTTTGGCCCCCTCTCTCTAATCACATCAGAACTTAACCCAATCTCATAGGCGGCCCCCACACCTTGAAACAACCTAGTCAGTGCCGAGGCAGTGGGCGGGCAAGGGCCAAGCCTGTCTATGCAAGATGCACTTCTCTTATATATGTGTACACGTAAATGTTGCACATAGTTCAATAAATTTCATGATTCTGGCCCAACATGTTTCAACTATGCCATCTGGCCCACCTCATCTGTATTTTGGGTATATGAATAAACTCATTTATCACATTGACTACGAAACAATATGAAGCAACCCATGCTTGTTAGCACATTGTGATCTATTGATATATAAAAATTAGTATGTCCACATACTCCATGTATATTCAAATACACAACTGAGGTATCTCTTTAATTAGTACAGTACCTATGTGAGATACTTATTATGTGAGTAACTACGGTTGAGAGTAAAATAAAACTCATGCTTCTCTTACTCATAATCCAAAATCCATCTATGTTTTCCTATAACAGAATTCCAATATTTTGTCAATGTTTTAAATCCAAAGGAAATACATTATTATTTTGTAGAGAGCAATAGGAGCACGCGTGCATGCCACCATCGTACAGCTCCCTTTTTTTTTTTTTGGAACACTCCATCGTACAGCTCCTGGATTGTTTGCTTGCGTGAGAGGCCGGTTCTTTCTTATTTTATTGGAAACCGGACTCTCTAAGCCTCAATCTTTCCTTTTTTTTTTCTGCGGCAACTCCATCTTTTTTGGTTGTGTCTATACAAAGAGACTCCTGACGACACACGAAATCATAAAGAGGTGTGCGCTGCTTTATTTCCCTATTTCATTCGCAAAAAAAAGCTTTATTTCCCTATTTAGATCTCGAATATCAAGTGGATTTTTGTGTGAAATATATAGACCTAAACAATTATATTAGGTCAGATGTTTTGCTTTTTGTGATAATTTCTAGGATTTTCTTCTGATTAACATAGAGGTCTCAAAAGAAGGCTCCAATAAGATTAGATTTGATAGGAGCCCTTCTAAAGAATCAGGTATCAATTAAGTTAATTAAAAGGCGTTATTTTCTGCAGCTCATCAGCACTACGTATGCGCACGCACCCTTCGCTGCGAGACTCCACTAGAAGCACTCGCATCACTATATAACTTTTTTGAACAATCTATACTTTTCAACGGAAATGGCGGCACCCAAGAACATTGCCGTGGCTATTGTTCTCCTCACTGCTGGTAATTTGTTAAGCTTACTTTCCCTTGTTCGTCATGATCAATATGTTAATAAGTAAATGACTAGTTTTCTTGAGACAAATGCTGCTAGATGTTCGTCGTAAGCCTAGTTAGCTAATAGGCGGTACTGATTACATGGATGGTTCAGTTGCAGCTTTCACGGTGGTGACGGCGATGGCAACAGCGGGAGACGATGAGGTCGTTGTTACAAAATTAACGAGACATAAGATAAACTTGAACGAAATACAGAGGAGCAGAAACGATCTACATAATTCAAATGAAAACCAGACTAGCAACAAACTGATTATCGGAAAAACCAGATTGACAAATGCGAACTGACGGCACATCACAAAGACGATTTTCGGACGAGGAGCAGTAGTAGGCTTACAGCTAATCCCGCTAGGAAGAAGAGGTTGAAGCTACGTAGTCGTCGATGAGACGATGAGGGAAGGGCAGTGAGCGATCGACGATGCACTTCCCAGAAACCTGATCGCCGGGACCCGTGCAGGCCTCCAGATCACCGGCGTTGGTTCGGAGACACCGCTCTCCCCGACCCGCTGCACGGCGGATGAGGGACGGCAAGGCTCGACGGCTGGCGGCGCAAAATGTGTGAGAAGAGCAATTGATTTCTGTGTGTATCCCCTCTCGCCTCTAGAACGTCTCCTTTTATAGACAAGAGGAGGGCACCAATTGAAATCGCATTGATCTGCCATAATTCTCAGAAACTGCCCCCTCAAATCTCTCAATGTTAATAGGAGCCTTAATTCGTGAGCAAAGTCAAAGTGCTGGTGAAATATCCCTTTGATTGAGTAGCAAAATAAAACTGCTATGGTAGAACCCAGCACGACACGAACGCGCAATGTCACAAGTCACGGAAAAAACACGATGCGTGCGCGCGCGTGTTCTATAGCAGCGTATGTTCTATTATGCTTGATTCATGTTAGAAAACATCCAACAATCCACCTTATGTCTTAAAATACATTCACCTAAATGAGTAAGGTGGTATAAAAGAATTCACCCAGCCATCTCTTCAATCAACACCACCGTGGCTTTCCAATAAAATTTGAGCCTCTCCAAGAGCTGCCGCATGAGCTGGCTATTGAGGCCTGAATTCCAACAGTCGTGCGAGCAGCAGGAGACCCACGTGGGCCCTATGTAACATCCCGCTCCCCAGCCGGGCCCGCTTACACCTGACAGCTCTCTAGGATCTCAAGACTGCCCTCACAGATCAACACAAGTCTTTTCTGCGTACTTTGTCCTCACTCGTGCTTACCCGGAAAGAACTTGCCGGTCGGTCACCCATCCAGAAATTGCTCAAAGCCAAACACGCTTGACCTCGGAGTTCTTTCGAGATGAGCTTCCGGTAAAGAAGTTGCAACTTGTTGATGAGTATTCTTATCAATTCTATTAAACTCTGGGCCAGGATGTCACATACTCACCCCCTTAGAAGACCGACGTCCTCGTCGGTCAACCTTAGTCCAGGAACGTCCTCCATTGGCCACGTCCGTGTGTCTAGTGTCAGCGCATGTGCCATGCTGTGTGATCACTCCGGGTCCATACCAGCCATGCGCTCTATGCCTGCGCAACTGCGCCCACACGCGCCCGTGAAACCGCGAGAGTCGGCTCTAATACCACTGTAAGTCTCGCTCCCCGAGCCAGGCCCGCTCACACCTGGCAGCTCTCTAGGATCTTAAGACTGCTCTCACAGACCAATACAAGTCTTTTCTGCGCACTTTGTCCTCACTCGTGCGCACCCGGAAAGGACTTCCCGGAAATTGCTCCAGGCCAAGCACGCTTAAGCTCGGAGTTTTTTCGAGATGAGCTTCCGGAAAAGAAGTTGCAACTTGTTGATATGAGTATTCTTATCAATTTTATTAAGCTCTGAGCTAGAATATCACACCCTATGACCGCTGGCGAGTACACGGTGTGCCGGGATAGTCCGGATAGCTGCAAGAACTGGTGTCAGAAGAAAGGCCACAAGAACGGCGGCGAGTGCATTAAGGCCCTTCAATTTGCAGTGCTGCTGCTTGGGTTCTAAATCCGCTTGAGAGCGGTGTGACCCGCACAAATAAGAATTTGAGATACCTATGAACATATACATGCAGGGAAACTTGTTCCCTACGAACCGTTCCATTGGGAGTGTCTTGTCCGGTCAATGCAATTGCTTCAGCAACGTTTACCTTACATTTGAATATTTGATCGTTTCCTCTTAAAAAAAGAATATTTGATTGTTGGATGATATTTCCCAGTATACTCGAACATCCATCCAGAGCAAAACCACCTCTGAATATCGAGTGAGAACTCCATTTTGTTTCTGAATACATTGATCAGTGCCTGAGAGTCCTCATTTCAAAAACCACTTACTGTATCGTACTATAAAAGTAGGATGATGATTTGAACATTATATAAAAAATGATAATTTGAAACGTATTATTTTCCAAGTAAGCCGAATAAGCCCAGTTAAGGCCCATTACAAGGCAATAACTTCAGCCCTACCATGGATATTGGCCCAAACCAATATGCCTGGCCGGTTTCAGTTTCAATAAACAAGGAAAGGAAGAAACTTCATTCCCAAAAATGAAAAACAAAGATAGGAAGAATCGGCTGCCATCTGCCAGTCAAAAAGAAGAATAAAGGAAATATAACATGTGTAATAGCGAAACGACGAGACAAAATATGAACTGTATCCTCTCAGAAAAATATGAACAGTTTCGTTTAAATGCATGATTCCATCGGATGGGTGTCCTACCAAAGAATCAGATAGTGTCAATTAAATGGTACTAGTAAACACAATAATTATCTCAGAAAAATATGAACAGTTTCTGCACTATATATGCACACAAACCCTTTGCAGCCATTGTTAACTAACCGCCGGGCGGCGGCACTTGTTCCTATATGGATGATTCCGCTGCAGCCCACACGGTGATGGCGATAGATGACGAGGTCGTGCGAGCAAAAGATCATGCGGGCCCTCCATGGCCACTGGCTAGTACATGGTGTGCCGGGATGGGTGCGACAGCCTGCCCGGCTGCACAAAGTGGTGCGAGAAGATGGGATACATGAACGGCGGCGAGTGCGTGCCGCCCTTGCGTTGGCAGTATTGCTGTTTGGGGTCCCAATCCACTTGATTTGGAAATTTGTATACTCCCTTCATTCAGAAATACGATGACTCGTTGACTTTCAGACATCACGTTTGGCCATTCGTTTTATTCAAAATATTGTAAACACGTCATGTTGGAACAGAGATAACAAGGAATGATACAGGTCTCGTACAATAAAACAAAAGGAAAATGTAGTATATATAGTGCGATGTGAAAGAAAACACTGAAGTGCAAATCAGATAACACACAAGGTCCTTGCAAAAAAAACAAGGTCACCTGAGGTGCAAGAAAGAAAAAAAAAATGTGAAACTATAGTCAATTAAATGAGGGGCTGACCAAAATGGCAAAACAGGAGATGACGTACATTGTCCCTTATCGCCACCATTGGCCATCGAGATTGTACCTTATCTCCTCAATGCCATCGAGTCTGCAAAGTTTACCCTTTTACATTTCATTGTTGAGAGATTGTATTGCCCACTATATTAGAGCAATGTAAAGCAACATGACATTATCAAGATCAGTGGCCGAACTAGAAATGAATTGTAAGGGGTCCAAAGAGTAGCAAATATTCATCAAGAGAACTAAAAATTCTTTTTAGATACATTTGGATGGTGAATTCTTGTGTATAAATGTGAGTGCACCAAGCTTAGGCTGACTCCAACAGAGGGTATGCAACCCCAAATATGCCTCCCCAAGCGACACTGTATACAACGCAAGTGCCTCCAACAGACTATCCAAAGTGAGCAGGCAGACTGCCTCTGAGGAGAGAGACGAGCTAAAAATGAAGTCTCTCTCTCCTCGAGAGGCAGCGGCACGCGGGGCGACCGTCGAAGCGGGAAAGCTGAGGGGAGCGTGGCTCGGTGGAGGAGCTCCGGCGGAGGCGAGCGTGGCGCGGGTTGGAGGCGGGCACGGCGGAGGCGAGCGCGACGCGATGGCGGCCTCCGGCTGGACCTTGGCGTGCGCGCGGTTCAATGACGGCCTCCGGCTAGACCTTTGCGTGCGCGATGTCGAGCTTCCTGCAGTGCTCTACGCGGAGGTCGACCGCCTCGCCACCCCGGCCGCCCCGCGCCGCTCCCTGGCCGCGCTGCGCCCCACTCCGCCTCGCTATTCCTCGGAGCAGCGGCGAAAGCGGTGGCTTCTCTCCACTGTTCAAGCCGCTCCCCAAGCAGCGAGGCGAGGCGAGCGCGGTGTGGCAAAGTACGGCGCGGCGGGGCAAAGGCGGAGGGACGCGAGCGCGGCATGGCGTGGCGGAGGGAGGAGCGCGGCGCGGCGGACTAGCTCTCGCGCGGCGCGGAGGCGAGTGCGCCGGAAGAGCGCGGCTTGGCGGACTAGCTCGCGCGCGCGGAGGCGGAGGCGGGGGCGGGGGCGGGGGCGCACGTCTGGGCACGGCAGGGGCGACGGACGCGCGGGGCGGGCGCGGCCGGGGCGCGCGTGTGGGCAAGCACTGCACGGCGTGGCAGGGGAGGCGAGGGCGCGCTGCTGGGGTCGCGGGCGCGCGCGGACAGGGGAGGCGGCGACGACGTCGCGTCCGAGGTGGTGGCTGTGGAGGAGCGCAGGGGACGGCGCGGACGAGGCCGCGTCGGCGCGGGGACAGCGCGGACAAGGCCGCGGCGGGCGCGGCCCGAGCTCGGTGGCGTGACGGACGGCGCGGGGCGAGTGCGACCCGAGCGCGGCGGCGCGGGCACGGTCGAGCGCAGCTTCAGCGGCACGGGGCGAGCAGCTACCTCCCCAGCTCGCTCAATCGCCATCCCCCTCGCCCAATCGAGCTCCCCTCGAGCAGCCATGACCGCCGCTCTCTGTGCCCGTCACAGCCGCCGGTCCCGAAGGCTACGATCCAAATTGACGGCTCAAATGGAACCGCATAGCCTAGGGGATTCGATTCCCCCAACTCCCGGCCGCCCTCCTGCCCTTTCCCCTTGCCGATTTGAGCTCCCGAGCTCGTCCATGGGCGCTGAGGAACAGAGGAAGCTTTGCTTTTGCGCGTTGGCTGTAGGAGAAGGCAAGTTTTGGGTGGGGGACTCTTTTACTGTGCCTGAGGCAAACCATAGAATGGGTCTCGCTTTTGCATTGGGACTGTTGGAGTCAGTCTTAGGGGGGCCAAGGCCCTTGCCAGCCACTTCTCAGTTCCGCCATTGCTCTGGAGGAAACATCATTCTGTTTTCGAATTTTTTAAAAAAACACCACGCTTGATAGTATCGCAAGAATTAACATGATTTGATACGGATGACTGCAAGTAATTTTATTATCATTTTTGGAAGAACTAGCAAATTACCCGTGCATTGCAACGGGAGCTAAAAATTTCACAAGACAATATTGTTCCTCTTGAAAAGATGCTAGTGAAAAAATAGCAGAATATAGACAATTTCTTAAGAATAGGTGCACTAATATACTTGTTGCCACTTGAAGCTATATGGATACACTCCAGTTCGTCCTCAGATGAAGTATGGAAGAATCATAATGATATAAAAATCAATTCCATTGAAATTACTTGAACGAACATTAGTTACATTGAAGTTATTGAAATAGAATATAATAGAATTGATATTTCATCTTCAGAATTTGAAATATGTAAAAATTATAAAATCAAAAAAAAATCAGTTCCATTGTTCTGTCACCAAATTAAACTGTTTAATCTAAAATCTAAACCTAATTAACTGACCTACCAACACTAGTACAAAAAGAGCCTAATATGACACTTGAAATTTAATAACAGTGGCGCACACCAAACAATCCGTCACTGCTAACCCGATGCCAGTTACTGTAGCAACCATCAGTGGCGGACGGGCTGGCGTCATCGAGGCTACACGGCTACAGGACCAGAAGGCCGCACCAGTGGCGGTGAAAGTGACGTCACAAGCGTCCGCCACCGAGAAGGAGTCAACAGTGGCGGTTGACATGACGTCATAACGGTTCGCAGTGACGGATGCTCGGTGGCGCACGCTTTGACCGCCATTGCTGGCCCAAAAGGCCCGCCACTGAAGGCCCTTTTGTATTAGTGCAAACTGTTTACTATAAAATTTAAACCTAGTGAATTGACCTGTTCACGAAGGACCCGAGCCGGATCCACATATGGCTAACCTTCATCTTGTATTGGAATCAGGTTCAGAAACTTGTAAACCTAATTGGCATATATCCATGATACAGCCAAGCATATGTCCAATTGAATGGTCTTTCATTCATTGATGTTGACATCAGATGAACTCAGATCAGGTTTGACTTTTTGAAATTCTTTTTAAGATACATTTGGATGGTGAATTCTTGTGTATAAATGTGAGTGCACCAAGCTTAGGGGGGCCAAGGCCTCTGCCAGCCACTTCTCAGTCCGGCCATTTGTTCTGGAGGAAACATCATTCTGTTTTCGAATATATAAAAAAAAAGACCCATAATGCTTGATAGTATTGCAAGAATTAACAGTGATTTAATACGGATGACTGCAATTAACTTTATGATCAGTTTTGGAAGAATACAAATCCATTGTCATTTGAGGGAAAAGAATACGGGCTCACTTGACATTTACCAGCGGAATAAGGCCAGTAAAACCACTGAAGCCCAACCGTACCAGTACGTTGGCCCAAACCAATGTGCCTGGGCCTGGCCGGTTTCAGTACGTTGGCCCAAACCTCCAACGATCCGGCGGCATTTGTCCAGGAAAAAAAAGAAAGAAAGATATTGTGTAGCCCCGGACAAACGAAACAAGGAGACAAATGCATGGGAATTATTCCACTGCCTGAAACATATGAAATGACACAAACTGTTCTATCGAAAGCGTGGATCTTGGTCCATGCCTGAAACATGCGGAGAACCTGTAGCGACTAGGAGAATTCGCATGGTCGCCAGATTCGTTTCTGTGCAGTAATAACACGAGCTCGCAACAGAGCACAGCGTAAAGATCCTCCTCCTGACCTCCTGGGATTTGTCCCAACAAGAAATAAACAAAAGAGAGAGAGAAAAATAATGTGTAGCCCCGAACAAATGAGACGACGAGACAAATACATGGGAATTATTTGGTGCCTGAAACATATGTGGACAGCAAGTAGCGGTTGGGAGAATTCGCATGGTCGCCAGATTCGTTCCTGCGCAGAGAAGATCGCACACGTGCGGACGTGCCTGAAGATCCTAGCAACCCCGCGTGCAGAGGACGTGCGTGCCTCTGGGGAAGTACAAGAAGTGCACGACCACATCAATGTGCTACTAGTTGAGCAGAGGACGACGGCGCCATGCCATCATCACAACTCACAAGTTGTGGGCGCGCCAGCCATCAATGGCGGTGAGGCTTTCCTCAGCCTGTGGCGGCCGCCGGCACACGCGCGGCCACACGACGCGATCGCGTCGCACCGCATCTCCTGCCTGCTCCCATCCGGTCCCGCCATTATTTTTTGGCGCGGCGCCGGAGGCGATAAGCCGCATCCCGGCCGTCCGTTTCGAACGCGCGCTTCCCAACGGTCGCGCGCTTCGCCTACCCGCCGTTTCTCCACCCGCGCGCCACTGACCGCTCGGGCTTCCGACGTTTGAACCCACGCGTCAGTGTCTACGACCCGAGCTATTTAGCGGCCCAGGGCGTCGGTGGCGAGCCCTAGTGGTGGGGGAGGCTAGATTGACCACACGTCAGCCATGGCAAAGGGGAAGAAGGGCCGGCGCCACGCCGGCGCCGCCGTGCCCCCCGTCGACGTCGACGAGCATCCGCCCGCGGCTGAAGGGGAGGAAGAGCATGATTCAGGGGAGGAGGTGTCTCCTCGCGCCGCCGCCGAGGCGCCCAACGGGGACGAGGCTCCGCCGCCGGCCACCAACGGCGTTGAGCCGGCGGCCGACGCCGACGCGTCCCTGGAGCAGCGGGACAACGGTGGGGAGGCGGCCGCGGTGCTGAAGCAGCTCAACGCCAGGCTCGCCAGGACCGCCAGCGAGGAGCGGGAGCGGGCGGCGGCGCTCGCGGCGCGGCTGGACGAGGTGACCGCGGACGCGGAGGCGCTGGCGGCCGGGGAGCGCGGGGTGCTGCTGGCGACGCTGGCGGCCCCGCTCCGCGCCGCGGAGGCGGACCGCGCGGCGATGCGGGACCGCCTCGCCGCGGCGGAGGAGGCGCTCGCCCGCGCGGAGGCCGAGGCGGCGCGCGAGGCGCGGGAGCGGGCGGACGCCGCGGCGCGGCTGGACGCGGCGGTGGCCGAGAACGCCCTCGTCTCGGAGCGGCTCGGCGCCAGGGAGGCCGAGGCGGCGGCCGCGGCCCAGCGGGTCGCCGAGCTGGAGGCCGCGGTTGCCGAGCTGGAGGGGAAAAGCGCGGACCTCGACGCGGAGAGGTTCGAATTGGTGAGGCAGTTGGAGGAGGCGAAGGCTGCGGCTCTTGCTGTGCAGTCGCAGAAGGCGGAGGTGGAGGAGAGCTTCGACGAGTTCAAGCGGAGCGCTGAGCAGAGCAAGCTGGAGGCTGAGGCGAAGCTTGAGGAAAAATTGGGGGAATTGGATGCTCTGCAATCTCAGAAGGCGGAATTGGAGGGAAAGGTCCATGCTTTGGTGGCGCAGCTCTCTGCCGCCACTGCTAGGAGCAGCGAATTGGACTCTGAGGTGGCCGCGGTGTCGGCTGAGCTAGATGCCGCGAGGAATGAGGCAGAGAAGCTCAAAGCAGAGGTTGCAGAGATGGGTGAGAAGCAGAGTGCGATGGCTGCTGAGGTGGATGAGCTCCGAAATGAGATTGACAAAATGGTGAAGCTGAAGAAGGAGGCTGAAGCGGCGCATGATGCTGCGAAGGAAGAGATGGAGGCTGAACTGGATGCTGTGAAGGCAAATCTGGACAGGGTTCAAGCTGAGAAAGATGATGCTGTGACCATGGTCAGTGAGAAGGATGCTGAGGCTGCCAAGCTGATGGATGAACTGGCGAAACTCGGCGAATCCATGGCTGAGCTCCATGCTCGATGTGATGAGCTTGAGGTGAAGTCTTCCTCTCTGCAAGGTGAGAAGGACTCTGTTCTGAAAGCGCTTGACCAGGAGAAGGCTGAGGCAGACAAGCTGACGGCGACAATTGAGGAGCTTGAGGGCTCTAACAGTGCAAAGGATCGTGAGATTGACAGAATCCTGAAGCTGAAGGAGGCAGCTGAGGCGTCGCACGGTGCTGAGAAGGAAGAGATTGAGGCTGAACTTGCTGCGCTGAAGGCAAATCTGGGCAAGATTCAAGCTGAGAAAGATGATGCTGTGAGCATGGTCAGTGACAAAGAAGCTGAGGCTACCAAGCTGAAGGGTGAACTGGCCGAGCTCCGTCATTCCATAGCTGAGCTCAATGCTCGCTGTGGTCAACTTGAGGTGAATTCTTCCTCCCTGCAAAGTGAGAAGGACGCGGTTCTGGAAGCGCTTAACCAGAAGAAGGCTGAAGCAGAGAAGCTGATGGCGACAATTGGGGAGCTTGAGGGGTTGAACAGCGAGAAGAATGATGAGATTGATAGAATCCTGAAGATGAAGGAGGTAGCTGAAGAGGAGTATGATGCCGAGAAGAAAAAGATGGAGGCTGAACTGGATGTGCTCAAGGAAGATCTGGGCAGGGTTCAGGCTGACAAAGATACTGCTGTGGGCATGGTCAGTGAGAAAGAAGCTGAGGCTACAAAGCTGAAGGATGAACTGGCCGAGCTCCGTCATTCCATGGCTCAGCTCCGTGTTCGCTGCGATGAACTTGAGGTGAATTCTTCTTCCCTGGAAGATGAGAAGGACTCGGTTCTGAAAGCTCTGAACCAGGAGAAGGCTGAAGCAGACAAGCTGAGGCAGAAAATTGGGGAGCTTGAGGGCTCTAACAGTGAGAAGGATCGTGAGATTTTGGCATTGAAGTCAGCAGTCGAGGACAAAAGGGGCCAAATTGATGGCCTGAAGGAGAAGGTTCAGGGGTTGCAGCTCGTAGTCTCGGAGGCGCAGCAGAAGGCGCAGAATGCTGGGTGGAAGTGGCTCGGACCAGCAACCACAACTGTGCTCGCTGCTGCTTCCTTCGCCTACGCCGCCCGCAGTCGGTGAATAGCTAGCTCTTTTACTCGCTTTTTGTTCACGTGCTTGAGTAATGAGTACGTATTACTCGAAATAACCAGGCATCCTACTGATGATACTTGATATACGATGAACTGCTCAGTACTATGAAATAAAGCTGAATTTCTACAGGTTTGTTTGCATGCGTCTATGATATTGAATTTCTCATATTGTCAAAGTTGGCATTTGGGGCTTGGGTGTAACGTTTAGGACTATGATTAATTGTAGGAAACTGTTAACTTATAAAGTTGTCATCTTATCTCACTTTTTATTAGTTTTCGTGAATTATTGAGATGGTTGGACAGATTGAGCTGAATCTGAAACAAGAAATGCAGTGCTCATTGGTTTTCATATAGTGGTGATCTCTGCAACTCAAATAGGTGGAAGCGAGATCATTTTTTAGCACAACAAATAAAATTTTAAATGGAAAGAAAGAGCAAAGTTTGTAGGTCGTAGTTTTAAGGCGTCCAAGATTGCTCTGTTTTCAGTCATTTTAGTGGCTCTTGTCCATTCTTAGGCTACTTGAGTCTGGAGTAAAATTGTCTGTTAATTGTTAATTCAACAGGTCAGAATATCAAAACAACTCTATGCCATTCTATGAACTGATGCCAATTTTTAGAACAGAAAAAAACTGTAAGTGTGGTGTTTGGCATTTTGACCTTTCTTGTGCGTTGTAATTTTAGCTGCACATATAAAAATTGCTGATTTTTCATAAGAGAAAGTTCATCCATCAAGTGCTTGTTACATGATAAGGAACTGCATTTGAGCATACTACTGCTGTGAAGAGTAACAGGAAAGCAAACTTTGTATAGTTTTTTTTATTTACTTTTCCCACCTTTTGCAGTTATAGACAAGCATCGTATAACTTTTCTCAGAAATATACAAATCTCAGATTGTGTATCAGATGAATTCTTCTGTGGAAATAAAAATCAAAGGCTGTATAAACGCTAAGGGGCTAACAAAAACCCTAATTACTTTTTTCAGATCTTCTTTGACAAATGTTTGATAGATTTTGCTTGGCCTGTCCTTCTCTGGCAGAATAACTCGATTCGTCGCAGGCTTCCTGCATTAAGCTAACAGGCACTCCGAAAAATATTCTCACCCAGTTCTTCAATCCAATGACAGAACCTGGAAAAACAAGAGGAAAAGGTAAGGCATTTCCATTTTTGGTACAAGTGTCAGTAGATTAATCAAGAAATAAGCTGTTCTAAAGTATCAAGTTAGACAGGTTCAATTCAGATCGAGTACCCTGTTCCCACACTCCATAACATATAGAAAAACTATGTTTAGTGAATCATACCTGGTAGAACGAGCACACATTCTTCTTTGATCAATTGACGAGCAAAGTCTATGTCATCCGCAACATCATATAGAAGTGAAGTGTTGATCTCAACCTGCATGATTTTGTAAGCGTCAGCTAGCGCAAAGATATTAGTTACAGAGCATGGAAAACTGAATTTGAGGTGTCGTCTAACTGACCATCATAAACATTGAGCCGTGAGGCTTTGAGTAGCACTGCAGACCTTCAATTTGGTTTACCCTTCTGTAGAGAGCATCAGCTGCAGACTCCAGCAGATTAACAACATTCCGATGAAATACACTGTGCTCATCTGAAAGAATCTTAGGTACTGCAGCCTGTGCTAACAAAATTTCATCTGCGTTAGTATGTATTTGCCAACTTAATATCGAATCATTTTGAATAATTGTTTACTGACCTGAACTATGGAGGCAGGACCGGAAGTCACATTCAGTAGCATCTCAGTCGCAGTTCTGACCTTTTGAAGATTAAAATTGTGAGTCTACATATGAATGCATACAGAGAAAAGAATGTGAAAACACAGAGGGAGTTTACTGTCTTACATGTTTCAGTGCACCATTAGGATCACAGAAAGCCAACCAACCAAGACGCCATCCTGGTACCATGAATCTCTTTGACAGAGCTCCAATACTGATAACTGGAGCGATGTGTGCAAAGGAGGCCATTGGGACAAATTTGCTGCCACCAAAGACCATATGTGCATATACCTCATCAGCTATTACCGGAATCCCCAAATCTCTTGCAGTTTCAGCAATCTGCAATATTAAGTGATGTAGCTGGTCATCAGCAATGTGTCAAACTATGCAATCTTGATGGACACACATGAAGGCTATATTCTTCTGCATAAGGTACATTTCATCGTGATATTCATAGTTTGTAGAAGCATGTTGTGTGTATGTTTCTGCCATCTTTTATGCTGTGAAATTACTGAACTTTGCTTTAATTAGTCACCTGGAAAAGATGTTGTGCAGAATAGACCGCGCCGCAGGGATTGTTCGGGTTGATGACAACAATGGCAGCCGTGGCGCTGTCAGCCAGGGTGCGCACGCTGGCAAGGTTGGCTTCCCAGTCGCGGCGAGGCAGGAGGTCGTAGAACCGCGGTTCAGCGCCGGCAATCTCGCAAGCTGCTTCGTATGGCGCGAAGCCTGGCCGTGGCAGAAGAATGTTCGTCCCCGGAGCACCGCCGAGCACTGTGGTGATGGCAGTGATGGCGCCCGTGCCGCCCGCCGTCATGAACACGTCCGAGTCGCAGGTGCTGTGGCGTGCCCCGGTCGACAGGTGGTCGGCGACCGCGCTGTTGTTGGTTCAGCAGAAACAGAACGCCCATGCCACATCAGTTAAACCATTCATCAGGGATGGCATCAAGTTTGGTGCAATTTGTCAAGAGTAAATAGTTTTATGAAACAACGCAGATGCAAATAAACATCTATTCTCGTGTAAAGTGTATCAATTGTGAAGTAATCCTACAATATCTATCGTATCCTCTCTTTTCCTGTGGAATTCTGGCAGAAAAACTATGGACATCAATTTGTGCATTTTGCACTTTATTACTTTGATGTATGGGTTAGATTGTGACTCAAAAGCAAAAAGGGAATGGCAGGAAATGAAATAGATTGCTCTGGAAAGCAACTGATGGCTGCGGTTTGGATTTCCTCTGTGTTCTTTTGTCAGTCTGGTCATTCAGAAGTGACGTAAGAGGCATGTCGTTGTCAATTTTCACTGTACTACTCACAATTTGCAGCATCTAGAAACATACTGTATGTCTGTATGGCATGCTGAGATGGAATTCTCTACAGAACGTCTGAAAATGAGGTCTCAAACGGAGTATGGCATATTGAGATGGAATTCTGGAGTGAGTGAATATTAAGTGGACACCGTGGACAGACTACTTCCGGCTAATATCCTACATATGAAGCAGAGTAACTATCATCAAAGAGGAAAATTCATATGGTGGTGTTTAGATTCTACAAATTTAAGTGGAGCCATGCTACAAGTCCATTTTCTTTCGTTTTCTTTGATGAAACTGTTCATGCCACAAATACAATGGACAAGAGCTTTGTTGTCTCAGAAGGATGGGCATGTGTTTGTGCCGGAAGAGCCTTGTTACATCGACTGCATTGTCAGATTCAATATCGTTTTTGTCCACATTGACAACTTGTGGGCTGGTGTGGTTCAATCTCTGTATACAGTAACTAGTACTATAATCCAAAATATCAAACTCTTTGAAAGATCAGAGAAAATGGTATTTATATTCATGTTTATACTTATGTGAATAGAACCCTTGCCTCATAACGCCTCTGTTTTGCAGTAGCTATGTTGTCCTAACGACATCAAAAGAAAAAATGGAGCGAGTATATAGCAAACTGTTTTTAGTACTGTAGTTAATTACCGAAATGTGAAGAAGGAAATATGGCTTCAGATTCCACCCTATACTACCTCAAAAAAAAAATGTTTTACCCTATACTCTCCAGGATGCGGCATAACTTCTCCGGAACGAAATTAGAGTATTTCACATGTTGCAGTAACTGACAATTTGATTAAATTGTTCGTTGTTTTTAAGAATTCAAAATGTTGCGGACTCTGACATCAATCCTAGAGTTCAGTTCTTTCAGCGCAGGGCAGTTCTTTCAAAATGTTTTACAATTTAAATAAATAATTCATTTTCTTGTGAATAGGCCGAACCAGCATATTCGCTTTCCCTCTGGCAGAAGCAGTGGCACACGCTTGCTTCATTTGAATCTTGCTAACCCATACAAGTACTAATCAGACCTTAAGCTCTTGTTCATGCGAAGGATTAGTGTTAATTAACATCTAACTGTCAGTCTGTCACAGCATTATCTACTTTGACATAAAACCAATCCTCACCAAGGAAAATGAAAACACGGGCACACAAATCAAAGCGAGTGAGTGACACTTGTTCTCACCGGCGAGCCGCGGGGAATCCGTAGGACGGCGCGTAGCAATCGAACGCGCCGGACTTTGCCGCGTCGGCGACGGCCTCGGCGGCGAACTCGCCGCCCTGCCGGAAGCAAGCGTGAGAGGACGCGTCGCCGACGCCGAGCGAGATGAGGCTCCTGCCCTTGCCGGCGCTCTCGAGAAGCTCCCCGACGACGCCCCTGATGGACGTCTTTCCCTCCGCCAGAGCCGGGTGGCATCTCACCCCCGCCCTGCCGCACACCACGCCGGCGGCGGCGGCGACGCCGTGGCCGTTGGCCTTGCAGCTCTGCTCCTCCGGCCGTGCCGCCTGATGAGAAGCAACGATAGCATAGCCATGAGCTGATCTAGTTCGTAAACTAAATGTGGTTTGCATTTGAACGTTGGTCCTTCCGTACCTCAGCAGTAGGCGCCATGAGAGAGATAGAAGAGAGAGGAGAGAGAAGATGAGATCTTGGCAGTCGTGTCCAACTCACGGATATTTGGAGCTTTTGGCTGGAGCCTGCTGCAGCGCGTGTGGGGTGTATTTGTACCCGTTGTGTGGCTCAGAAACTCACAAGTGATCGGGAACGCTGCCCCTTGTTCGCTAGCTTCGTCGTGTTCCACTGCAGCCAGGAGATAGAGAAAGAGAGGCGTGCCAGGTTTTTCACAGACACATGGATGGAAAAGGCGAACAGGAACACGCATGTCGTGTCAGCAGATAGAGCTCACAAACTTGCGGGGATGTGCTACGTCCCCTTCGTTTTTTATGTGGGAACGGGTAACCAACTGTATGTGTCTTATTGTAAGACTAGTGATTTGCCCTTGGGTTTAAATTCACGTTTTTTTTTAGTTTATACATTTGTTCACCCTTTCAAACAATGAGATGTCTACTGTCTCGCAAAAAAAAAACAATGAGATGTCTACACGTTGACATGTATTTTTTAAACTTTTTTCTATTTTTAATATCTCTCCTCTAGATTTTCTCCATCTCCTTTGATTTCTTCGTCACACGTAGTCTCCTCATGCATTCAAGAGCATAACGTCGTGCTCCTTGTTGATCTCTGAGTAGATGTTTCCGAAATCCTGCACACATAAGTATTGTTATTGACGGTAATGCTTTATAAAAAAATTATATATTCACCTTTTATTTCTCTTACCTTCTAATTCTTTTGCTTCAGCCCTGTGTGGAGAGAAGATTATTTCACTGTACGGTGTCGTGTTGTGTATCGCTGATTGCATGTAATGGTTTTCTTTTTGATATAATCAATTCAGGTTCGAGAATTTGTCTCAAGAAAGTACTACTTTTTGAGTTTACTTTTACATGCACCGCTGCAATTGTCTTTAAGATAGCCTCTTATTCGCTCCATCTGTCACTATTTTGGAAGAATTTCGTACCATGCACGTGAATGATGATCATGCTGCGAATTTAATGTATTATGTCAAACAATCCTTTTTTTCATATTGTTTGGAAAGACGTTATTATTGCTTACCTCAAGTCCATTATCGCGACGTATTTGCTTGGTCGTCGCCTTGTGTTATCTTTATCTTGGACGTTTGAGATATATACGATCACACCGATTACATCTGCATTTTTTTGAAACAGAAAATTAAGTTTTTCTGGTAACTTTATATTTTATTTAAAATAATAATCGTAGTAAGATTGTACCTGTGTCAGTTCGATGAGGTCTGAACCTCACTTCCTGAAACTCATGAACGTTCTGGGTAGCAAGGGTACGTATACTAATCTTCGTTTATGGTATCTAGATTTCTGTTTCCGACGAGATCTTCACGTAGTATTCACGTCGTATGTTGAATAGCTTATACAAATACACGTCATGAGTTGATCCGAACCCCACACTCTGTGAAGGTATAAGCCTCTCCTTGAGATATCACTCGATTTGTCGTAAAGCATGCCTTGCCAAACGCCATGGCCTCCATCTTGCTTCCCTGGAATCTATTATATATATAATTGACGAGGAAAAGGAGGCTCCACGTTCGCTCTCAAGGTCTAAAATTACCACGTTAATTCTAAAATGCTAGAATCTATTATATATATAATTGACGAGGAAAAGGAGGCTCCACGATCGCTCTCAAGGTCTAAAATTACCACGTTAATTCTAAAATGCTAGAAATTCCCACGTTAATTCGAGAAAATAAGAAGAGAAAATTACCCACCACTGCCATTATGAAACAATTAGTCAGAAAACCCCCTAAAAATATTTATAAAATAGCTAAATTCAAAATAATAAAAATATCAAAAAATACCCCTCACACCTATTTCTAAATTTCCCACCATCCCATTATGAGTCAAAAATAGCTAAATTCGGAATAATAAAAATAACAAAAAATATCCTTCACACCTATTTCTAAATTACCCCCCATGCCCTTACAGTAAAAAAAACTAAATTTAGATTATAAAAAATAGCTAAAAATATCCTTAATTCTTATTTTTTTTTAGTTTACCAACCATACAATTATGAAAAAATAGCTAAATTTTAGTAATAAAAAAGCCAATAAACACTTAATCCTGTTTCTAAATACACCGTTATAAAAATACAACCGTGATATATGTCTAGCTAGAATGGCACATTATCTTATTTTTAGCATGACACATTTCCTTTGAAAGATATATTTGTAGCACGACACATTCTTTTTTCCTACCATGAGATATGTTAGTTGTTTAGCATGCCACGTTTGTACCAACCTCACTTCTAAAATAAAATCAAATATATGTTAGATAAATGATGAATCATCTCACACTCAAATTGAGGGACGCGAAATTCTACAATCTATTTTCTACCATTTTATAAATATAGATTATAAATAGGTAATAACAATAAACTATGTTAAACTTCTATAATAATATTAAAATATTTTAAATAGTATAGTATGTCTAGCCGCGCACTTGCGCGGGCACCACGTTCGCTCTAAAATGCTAGAAATTCTCACATTAATCCGAGAAATGCGTATTGAACGTGATGAATGGGACCAAAAGTCCAATACCTAGGCTGCGAGCTCCATGCATGGCTGCAAGATGACGTACGGACTATGCGGCCGGGGCACCGCGTTGCCTACAACCACGTACAAAGGATCGAGTAAGTACTGATATGTACGGACTCTGGTGAGTTAGCAATTTGATTTGATCTTTTTATTAACTAGAAGGCAACGTATCCTATGAGAACCAGGTTCGTGTGAGAACTATGAGAACTCCAATCTGGGCCACATGATCTTGATCCAAGGGGGCGCATGAATTCAGATGGGAGGGGGATTTACAAAATCACCGCCCACTTAATCATACTTTTGCAAATTCCCCCTCCCACCTCTCTCTATGCGCCCCTCTTGGATTAATCATGTGGTCCAGATTGGAGTTCTCATAGTTCTCACACGAACCTGGTTCTCATATGATACGTTGTCTAACTAGAAACGACATGAGAACACAGATCACCTTGAATAATGGATCAAACTAAATGGAGAAAGCTTGGTAAGACATGCAAGTCAACCGCTTGATGATGTTTTGTTTATTACTTAGTTGGTAATATTCGCACGGTTCAAGCCTCTAGGAATCCCGGATGAGCAAATCTCAGTGTACCCGGTAGAAGGCCTCAACATGACAGAGGGTGTGGTCCGTGGTCTTGACCGCATCTCAGCACCATGACTGATCATCACACGTGCATAAGTGTTACGACAATGCAGTCAACATTGGTATTTTCTAAGACATGAAAAACTTATACCTAAAAAAGGAAACAACATAAGTGTAGAGTTGAAATGCAATGATTGTTCAATTTTGTTTGGTATATGTTATCATAGACGTCATTAATTAGTAGTTATAACATCATCATCATTTTACATAGTGCCGATGGCATCATAGAGTAATTTTAAAGGAGTTGAGTTGGCAATCAAAGATTGTAGTGAAAGAAGATAAGATGAATTTAGGACTGGGTGGCCAATTTTGAAATAGAAAGGGAGAATATTTTTGATTTATCTAATAAGTAGTATTGGTTCTCATGCAATTGACGGAGTTTTGCTGGCCATTTCAGAGAGCTCGAGCTTTGACATACAACCAAAAAGATGCAATGACAAGCAGACAAAAGGATTTGTTACTATGGTGCACAAGACCATGCCGAGAAACATGTCTAACCTCTTTGTTGCAAATAAAATAAATCTAGCCGCGCAAAAGCGCGGGCCACCATACTAGTTTTGTTTTCATTGTGCTTCTCTCGTGTTATACACCCTCGTCCACCAGCATCAATCTTATGTAATCTTGTCCGTTGTTGGCATGTATATTTCCTTTCCAGAATACCTGGGCTCTCACACGGTGTTCTGTCCGCACCCTCATGGAAGCGTGCCGACGCACATTCCTTTGCTTGATTTCGCGTTTTCTGGATCGGTGTCTTCTTTTATTTTTGCACGGTCGTTGTTTGACGTAGCTGCAGCCAAAGTTTGCATCTTTTTCAGTGGTCGTGAAAAAAAAAAAACGCCAACTCAGGAAACGGCCGGTTGTCACATCTCCTACAGCTAGTGCATGCAGAAAGGTTCCACTCATGTAAGCACATCTCCTACAGCTAATGCATGCAGATTTGTGTAAAGTTTGGCACAACTATTAAATACTACTATTAAATACTACCCTCGCAAAAAAACTATTAAATACTAAGGTTTACTATATCTTTTTTCAGAGATTTACATCAATCATATCTCTTCAGATACGTAATCACTGACACATAAATGTTCACACGAGTATACATATACCTGCATCTAGAGTGTAGGGACTCCACACACATGCAAAAATCCAGTCACTCTAGGTTAAGGTGAGACGATGTCAACATCCTCAGTTGCTCACAAGGTCCTCTTCACTGTGGCAATCATCGGTGCTCTCCTTGTCGCCACTGGTAAGTCCAGTTCCCTCTTTTTGCTATCTGTTAAAAAACCTGTTTAGGATTTAGCCCCAGGTTGGAACACTGGAATTTTTTCCTGATCTATAAATTAATTGAGCCCTCCATTTCTGCGTTAATTATTGACCAGTGACATGATACAAATCATGTCATTGCTTGCAATGCAGGGGAAGCACAAACACACACGGTGTGTCTGAGAGCATGCTTTATGATGGTGGATGAGGATTGTGTTAGGATGTGCGAGAACGCAGGTTACCCCATGGGAGGCCAGTGCACCAGATCCAAGCTTTTGTCTTCTCTGGATGGCAGGGTGATGCCGAACGATTTTCTCCAATGCTGCTGCTACGCTTGATGAGATGATGATGTATGGGTGCGTGTTAAACGAGGGTTCAAATAATTGCACACCGTTTAGAGTTCACTGCATGCAAAATAAGAAAATAAACAAATGTCGATTTCCGTGGTGGTTTCGCACGTGTGGCCGTGCGGACTAGGATTTGGCGTGGTATCTCTCTTACGTGTTCTCTTCTTGATCGATCTCTCTAAACACAGATTAAACCCCATCCAAACCTTAACTAATCACATCACCGCCGCAGTAGGTCGTAGAATGTTCGCCCCGGAGCACCGCCGAGCACAGTACTGATCGCAGTGATGGCGCCAGGGGCGGAGCTACTTGAGTGCCTGTGGGTGCGGCTACACATTGGATATATCTTTCGTTGTGCAGCCATCCACACCAAAAGAAATTTCTAATGGTATTGGTCTTATTTTCATCATATATGCACCCATTTGAGTAGCTAAATATGCACCATAATGAAGAAATACAAGCCTAAGCAACTTCAAGTGATGTTCCGCACCACCTTCTCTTGAGCTCTAGCTCCGCTATTAGATGGCGCCCGTGCCGCCTACCATCATGAACACGTCGGAATCGCTGGTGCGTTAGCGTGCGCCGCTAGTAGTTAAATCATTCATCAGGGATGGCATCAAGCTTATACAATTTGTCAAGAGCAAATAGTTTTATCAAACAATGCAGGTGCATAAAAATATCTCCATTATCGTGTAAAGTGTTTCAATTGTGAAGTAATCCTACAATATTGTTCGTATCATCTCTTTTCCTGTGGAATTCTGGCAGAAAAACTATGGACATCAATTTGTATATTTTGCACTTCATTAGTTTGATGTATGGGTTAGATTGTGATTCAAAGCAAAAAAGGAATCGCAGAAAATGAAATACTCAAAAGCAAAAAGAGATAGAGAGAACCGAGGAGGAGGAAGAAGATGAGATCTACAGTTGTGTCCAAGTCACGGATTTTTGGAGCTTTTGCTGCAGCCTGCAGCGCGTGTGGGTGGTGTACTTGTGTACCCGTTGTGTGGCTCAGAAACTCACAAGTGATCGGAAACGCTGCTTTGTTCTCTAACCCCGTCTAGTCCTGGGACTCGGCCGTGCCCGTGCCGGCACGGCACGGGCCTGTCGTGCTTCGGGCCGCACAGTGTCGGGCCGTGACAGCCCGTCGGGCCGCATCGTGCCGTGCCGGTCAGCCCGACAAGGCAAAAACTCGGCCCGAGCATGGCACGCGGCACGGCGGGCCGCTGTCGGGCCGTGCCAAGCCCGAGCACGGCCCGTTTTAGTGAAAGTCTCCTTCAGGAGTACGTTTTCAGTATAGAAAAGGCGCATTTTTGTCGTTTAAATTGATTCTTTTTATAGTGTTACATGGATAAAAAAATTCAAAAAATCCACCAAAATTAAAATAGTTTAGGACAGCTATATTCATATGTATATCAAATTTGAGTTCCAAAATCATCATACTTTGAGTCTAACAAAAAACAAGGAAAAGTGAGCTTTTGCATTTTTTTTATCTCCAAAAATATATTGAATTTTGAACTCAATTTTGGTGTGGACCTGTTCCAAGTCAACACCAACCTCTACAATTTCTGGGGAATTTTTTCAGCAATGTTTGCATGAATGTGTGTTCAAAATTTACTAAACAATCTAGAAGTTATAGGCTTTTGAGACAAATGGGGAGCAATTCGAACTTACATGAGTGTAAGTGCTTCAAAAAAAGTTATACATATTCCTATATGTAGGGATGTATAGGCTGTACATCCACACGAAAAATGACTTAAAAATTCGTATTTTTTGGAGATCTTCAAAAAAATGAAGACAATGTTGAATATTGACCATTAATGTGTTGACGGATCAGTATAATATTGAACTAGAGAAGTTTGATTAAAAAGATTCTACATGATAGATATGATTTTTAAAGATTATAGAAAAAAGAATCATCAAATTTGGACCACATATGCGAAATCTACACAAGTTTGTATTTCAAAATATGAATCAAAATAAAAAAAAGAAGCCATAGCTGAAGAACCTGACAAGAACACCCACCAAACATCAGCGCCCACAAGTGGGGCCCTTTTGTCAGTGAGTCAATCGTTGAGTGGTCTCTTTTTGCCGGCCGGGCCGCATCGTGCCTACGGGCCGTTTCGTGCCGATGGGCCTCGTCGTGCTCTCGGGCCAATTCCGTGCCGTGCCGGCCCGAGCACGGCACTAATGGCCGTGCCGTGCCGTGCCGCCCGCCGGGCCCAAAACTGAGGCCCGGCACAGCCCGACAGCCCGTGCCGTGCTGGCACGGCCCGATATTTCTCCGTGCCATGTCGGGCCATGGGCCGTGCCAAACGTTCGTGCCTCGGCCCACCCGTTTTTAGCCCGGCCCAAGTCCCAGGACTAACCCCGTCAGTATTTCACTGCAGCCGAGAGGAAGAGAGCCAAGTTTCACAGATAGTGCATGGTTGGAGAAAGCGAACAGGTGCACGCATGTCGTGTCAGCAGATAGAGCTAGCTCACAAAACTTGCGGGCTGTGCTACTACGTCCCGTTGGTCTTTTATCTGGAAACTAGTAACCGTGCACGTCGAACCAACTGTACGCGTCTTATGTAAAATGACTAGAGTTTGTAAATCTTAAGGTAGTTTCACTTCAATGTAAAATATAAGCACTCCTGCAGTTTAAACTTGTAGTATAATGTAAGCATGCACTTCTCGGAACTAAACATCCCAGCTCTTAAAATTTCCAAAATTTAGCAGATACATATGACTTCACTTCTATGACAAAGAGGCATGCTAGTCTTTTTGCTTTCAGTGCTATTTTCTTGTAAGTTCTTTTTTTTTTTTGCATATTATGACGGAGGGAGTGCATATCTTAGAGAAATCAAAAATCAAAGTCACCTCGACTCCTCGCCTCTACTTCTGCTAAGTTTTGAAAGATATAGATTGTATCAAATTTAGCAATATTATTCACACACAAACGTACAGCGTGTTCGGCAGCCGGAAAAGCAGCCGGCTGCTGCTGCTGCTGCTGCTACAGTCAACGCATTTGCTACAGTGCGCGAATCCTCCGCTACAGTGTTCTCTCTCACTATTGAAACTGCAACTGCAACTGCATCCTCCAACCGAACACCCCCGTAAACTGTATTAAGTTTGCGGTCATATTAAAAATAGTTCATTCAAATTTTGTATGTAAGATTTGGATTAACTTTTGTATATTAATTTGCAACATGGTAATCGCGTTAGCATCAAATGCACTCCTAATTAAAGTTCTGGCTTATATAGACAATACCTGCCGCATAGAAAATTTCAAAAGCAAACAAGGCAAAAGTTACATAATGTAATGGGGGATTTTCATGGTTTCCCCAATTTTGATATCAAATTACACCTATGTCCTAATTTTTTCAACTTGGTACATTTGGCCATGGCTTTTAAAAAGAAATGGCACATTTGCCCCTAAAGTTGCATATTTACCCTCCTTATTATGAGTGCAAAACATGCAACTTTAGGGGCACACATGGCATATCTTTCCCTAAGCTAGGAGCAAATGTGCGAAGATGAAAAAAAATGAGGGCAAGGTGTAATTAAGGGTTAAAACAGAAGCATTATTTTGCAAGATAAATGCATATCTTCTACTACCTTAATGCTGTGTTTTTTTTTTTTTACTTGTCACTGATTGTACTGTAGCATTTTGACTGCGGTTTTTTTCTGAAAAATTACAAAGATGTCAAAACATGTACGCTTAAAGTATGTTGTATGATACATCTAATGATATAAAAGATCAAATGTATGCACATATTTTGTAAAAAAAAACAGAGCGGTCAAAATTGCTAAAGTAAAAAAGCAGTGACAAGTAAACAAAACGGAGGAGTACATAGTAAAGCTGTGCTTCTCTCAAATTTACAGCTCCACTTCATCTTCTTGCCTTTGTACCGTGATGTTCATGCGGAGTTTTACTCTGTCCGTCCATAGCCAACTGAGCATCACTCTCTCTGACTTCCCGCGGCCTAACTCGAGCGCCGTGTCTATTCTGGAGTCTCCTCTCTTCCACCGTTCATCTTCATCTGGAATATAAAATGAGACAGGGCACCGTCGAAGTCAGGAAAGAAAAGAAGCCAACCGTTCACCCAGGAAGTCAATCCCACTGCAAAGTAAGTTGCCTCCGTTCTCCCCATTGTTTCTTTCTTCCCAACCCATACTGCATCATTTCTTTCCTCCAATCTTCACTCCATCGTCGCGAGTTGCCCTTATTCCCAGCCTCCTCCTCTTCTCCACACACCAATGGTGAACTGGCTGCCATTGCAATCCGTTCTGACAGCCACATTCGAATACCAGGACGCTGAGATTTGCATGCAAAGATGGAACGACCAGCTCAATAGCATATGCCCATATTATTATAAATATTGTACCACCATGCATCATGCCTGCATTCTATTCGGTAGAATGCCTGCCTCAGATGTATTGTTTGTTTTTTAACCTACTTCAAAACAGAGAGAGAGAGAGAGAGAGAGAGAGAGAGAGAGATAGAGATATTCCTAGTATTAGTGAAATACTTAGTGCACCTTACTTCCAGATTGTTTCTAAACAGTTTGAATTAGAGTACATATCTAAATTTTCAGAGTACATTTCTACTAATATCCTTTAGCATGTTTATACCGATAATTTTGCAGAGCGCATTTCTACAGTGTTTTATTGAAAAGCTTACTCTAATATGTGCTACTAGGCTCTTATTAGATAACATCTCTATTACCTCTAAAACTAACAATATTATTTACTCTGCTACAATATTATTTGCTCTGCTACAATTTTATTTGCAGATCAAAATTCACACTTCAACTTCAACAACCAATATTAAAATCAAAGGTACGGTACTGTACCTACTTTATTTTTGTTTCTAATAACTTCTATTATTACTTCCAGACCTGCTCTATAGTAATTTTGTATACACATTATTACACTGCTATATTAGTAAATAAGTGCATATCGAGCCTAAGTAAATATATATTGTCGGCTTCCTATTTTGAAGTTGAGAATAATACCAAACTGATAGGTTGGCAATCAGATTCAGTTAAGCACTGATAAAGCATGAATAAATTTGCTGATATTTGAAATACTATTTATGTCGGGCCATCCAGTGAAATAAATATTTCAAATCTAGCAATCATCCTCTAGAATCAAAAGTACATATCCAATTTTATAATTTACACATTCATATTACATGTGCTTGCAATTACATTTGTTTTAGTTACTACTTGGTTGTATAGCCTTTAGATATGAGTCTGTACAAAACACTTAAGTGTTAATATCTTCATGTATTGTTTACACAGCTAACATATCATTTACTACTTCATTTTTAGATGTAATTGGGCAGATAGTTGCAGTGTCAAATGCAGCTAAAGTCCGGACAATTTCAGGTCAACTGCAGATTAAGAGAATTGTGAAATTAAGAGATCTCTGGTAATATCCTTTAATTCTGAGTTTTTTTTAGTCAAGTCTACATTTCACTTGCAGTGAAAACTTAAAACAATCTACGTCATTTTTTATTTACCAGTTCAACTACCGTAGTGAAAAAAGTTTCAGTTATAATAAATTATCTTTAACATTGACAGTGGAGAAACTTTGGAAGTTTCACTATGGGCTTCGAGAGGCAATGGAATTCGATGGTGAATCAGTTTATGCCATTGGACAGGAGCAACAGGTAATTGCAATCTTTGTTGGAACTTTATACAAGGGATATAGAGGAATGCAACCATTCTTAAGCAGGACTACTACATGCCGTTGGTATGTGAACAATCAGGAGATTGATGAAATAGAAGAATTCTATCTTAGATGCTGAAGTCCAAAATTCTATCATGGATAAAAAAACTCAAACGCTGAGGTGCTAATACTAAACTCCTTTGCAGCATGTGCCCTTATTTATGATACTAATTCAGTCAAGCATATTCATATACTTTTTCCTTTTTGTTGCAGAGAATACACTGAAAGTACTGACTTTTGGAACCAGCAACTTATTTGGTGGAAGCAACAAGATGTCTGACTGAAAAAAAAAACTATTCTGACGGTAACATGTAAGTAATATGTAAGAGTAATAGTTGTCTCATAGTAAGACTGCTCGACACAAGTAAAATTTCCTTTTGCACCAGATTCAAAAGAACTTCTCTTTCTAAAGATATAAGAGAAGCAGATGTATGACACATTCAACAAGGACCTGAATCTAGAGTCGTATAGATTGGAAACTCTCTGTTGTCACAAAAGCATTAAGAAAGGTGTAATTATCCTTGGTTTGTTGGAATGAAATCCTGTTTTTGCTTCAAATATGCAACAGCTCCTAACAAAGCTCCTAGTAAGCCTGTTCGACAAAAGTAAAATGTCTTTTTTTCCCAAAGAACTTATTACAGTGAAAATACGAGGATGATTCTTTGTCACAAAAACATTCAACCACGAGGGCCACACAATCAAAGGAAATATATAGCGAAGCGCGGCAATGCCGCGCTCCTTTTCTAGTTATATTTACTAATTGGAGGTTCCTTTTGGAGCCTCCACGTTAATCGTACTGAAAATCCTAGAAATTACCAGAAAAAAGCAAAACATCTATCCATCCATTTGGATGCTCAGCAAACAATAACCATTGATCAAGAACTAAAAGCCCATGTATTCCTGCCGCCCACCTTAACCTAGCCGCCAAACGTCCATGCCACGTCATGGTTTCAGGCGTTCCCCTTGCAGCTTCCTGTCCGACTCCCTCTTCACCTCCTTCCAGGATTCGTTGTTCCTCAAGAATTGGCCAGCAGATCGGCAGCCACGCCTTGCGAGGCAGAGGGATGTGACAAGATTGCATGGAGGGTGGAGAACTGCTGCAGTTCGCCAGGCATTCATGAACCGCCGCCGATCCGATCTGCCGGCATGGAAAATGCTGTGATGGCTCCGTGGTCTCTAATTTCTTTTCCACTGCTTCGTATACATGATGTGACACCATGTTCTCATTGCGTTCCCTACAGGTCTGCAACAACCAGTGGCAGATCCAGCGGGGCAGCAAGGCGGTCTCGAACCCCCTCTACTGTCCGCCGGACCGTGGAGCCCCCCTTAGCCCCCCCTACTTTTCTACCGCCATTGGAGAGAGCTTGGACTGATCTGATCTGAGGTAGAAGACGACCAAATAACTGATCTGCTACGCAAGCTGGGCTGAAAGTCAACCCTGGGCCATATCCCCTAGCCCGCCAAGGCCATCAATGGTTTAGCTCAGCCTAAAATGCACTAGCCCACCTTTAGCCCATGAGGTCAATGACCTTGCCGCCCTGACCTGGCCCAAATAATTTCTTTGCTTCGACTAAGGAAGAACAGATAATCTCAAAAAAAAAAAAAGACTAAGGAAGAACAGATGAGCATAGGGGTCATTTTTCTTTTCTTTCTGATTTCCTTTTTCTTCTCCGAATTGTAGCTGCAAGCAAACAAATGGCTATTGGTATGCAGTCACTTCCCAACTAATAAAAAAGTCATATTAACTTATTATTTATCATTTATTTATTTTGTGTTTACATTATTTTTCTTGAAGATTAATGGGTTTACAGTCATATACTTGTGTGATATCCATTAAATTACCTTAAAAATTAATTTAAAATTTATATTGAGCGTATGCTAGTAGAGTAGCATAAGAGTTCAGCCCCCCCTACAATTTGTGTCTGGATCCGCCACTGGCAACAGCCATCGTGTCATCTGTTCTTGCGCGGAACGCAGCGGAAGAAGAAAATCCTTCAGTGGATTCTAGATACGCATTGCAGAAAGGTACTGAAGGTACATGTACAGGTTTCAATCCTCACGCTGCTCCATATATAGGATCATGGAGATGCGAGCTGCAGGATCGTCAGCAAGAATTTGGACCTCCAATCTCTTTCTTTGCCTGCCATCATATAACTATGGGCCGCTGGGTGCAATCACTGATGGCATAATCGATCTCTGCAACAAGGCATTCACACTACATTTTTTATTTGTAATATTTTGATGATCCAACTCTAACTTCATTTTCTGATCTGGCCTGGATGTGCAAGAAAAAGGTTTGACAGGGTCGTGGGTATTACTGCGTATTTGATTCAAAAAGAGCAGGCCACTCAAGTTCTATGCCACCGCATCAAACTATTGCAGCCATTAATATAATATCTAATATCTCTATGATTAACAAAAGCAGAAACAACATTTTTTTATTTTTCTCAGATATATTACTTTCAGGTCATTCTAGCAGTTGATCCAGTTGGATATATTCCTTAAAAGCATGTGTGCATACTGTTTTGTAAGAGTAAATTAGATCTGAGAGCTACATTCACTATTTTTAAATAGGTTTGTGTGTGTGTGTGTGTGTGTGTGCACGCTTGTGAGGATACAGTCGATCGATGAATTTGATGGAGAATTGGAGGCATAGTTGAATGCTTTTATTCATAAACATTTTAGGTTGCTGATGAGTTATTTGAGTGAACTTACATGGTATGGATTCATCATGTTCTATATGTAAGCTTGGTCTTGCTTCTATCACACTTCTTCAATTTTTTACGTCACATGTCATGTATTTCTTCCTATTAAATTAGGTGAACCCACCTTAATCTTGATTCCATGGGAAACTTGGCAGTTCAGACATACAGGGAGAAAATTTTGTGAGTACTTGCGATAATTGAAATCGCTTTGTCCTTTCCTTCAAAAATACTCCTGCAATTTATAGGGTTCCTCACATGTTAAAGTTAAGTTCCATTGTTTGATTTCTACAGAAGTATTTGTTTTCCTTTCGTACCCACTATATATTATGTCATAGCACATTATACTAACCCCTTTTCATTTTTTTTATCAGTGGTTTAACTCCAAAAGCTTTCATCTCTTCTCTATAGGTTTTGCCCAACTAAGTGAGCCGTATGTGTTTTCCTTTTTCTTTCTGATTACTGTGTTGGAATGAGGCATTTGACCATATTGTTCAATAACGTGGCTTTTCGTATTGTTTAAAGGTTAAAATACTTTCTATTTATTCGTATTTTTTTCTTTGCCTTATATGGCGAGTTGATCATATGTCCCTCCCTTCTTGGTTCACTGGAGCTGCAGGTTGATTCGTTCTGGCAGTGTGGTAAATAATGTTCTATAAAGATTTCTTATTACTTTTATTATGAACTAATCAATGCACGTGGTTAAGTGGATCATTGCCTTATATTACTCTGCTAGCTTTTTTAACGGAGGTAAGTGAATCTAAGGAAGTTTCGATGTAGCGAACAAATGGAAGATTATTTTGGTGCACAACTTTTTCTCCTTGCTAACTGTTTCATTTAGTCCAAATACAGGGTCGACATAGTTGAATTGCATATATGCATCACCCTGCCCTTGATAACTCTTATTTAGCTCTTATTTCATATGAGTAGTCATGCTTCAACTGATATATCGCTTCATGATAATATTTGTCCAAATATTATTACATTCTGCTATCATCCCATAGTATATTCAGAAAAAGTATACCAAGAAAAGGCTTAAAATATGTTAAACATTTTAGTTTATCAAATAAGTATGAACCTGTGTCATGTAGGTTGCATTAAGAATAAAAATTGATTTGAGTGATGTATACCACACCTGAAAATGATTGTCAATAAAAACAGGCATATAAGAAAATCATAATTATGTGAATCAATATTAATATATAAGTGATAATATTGGATAAATGCAAGAATACTATTAAACTTAGTAGGCCAAGCTAAGAATTATGTGATGTGAAGCTTTGGATTTACTCTTTTCCATAGAAAACAAAAATAATTTAGGTATTTAAAAAATCTCTTTTATTTGTTAACTGAGATTATTTGTTCATTGAACTATGGGAAATAATAATTTCTCAACATTGGATTGCTCCTTACTAATTTTTCTGCAAGTTATAATATATATTAGTTCAATTTATTTCAATATAAGTATAATATATATTGTGAGTTTTACTATTCTCATAATTTTATTTTAGATGTGTACGCCAACAATGATTTTATTCTGAATAAGCCCATCAGCCAAATGCAGTACTTATGGGCGATGTCTACTTTGCATAAAGAAGCAAAAGAAAACATAGAAAACAATCAAGAATTATACTTAATAAAACTTAATGTCAATATGTTAGAAAATGAATGGTGGCTAAAGTTGTCTATGATTACAACTGATTTAAAGAGTATATCCTATGAGCTATTTTATTAACATTCTGAGTGGTGCCATAATTTTAACCTGCCTTCTGTTACCAATGGTACAACTTTTTGTACCACTCAAGTTTGGTCCTGCTTCATGGATGGTAGAAGCGAAAAACTAATATCCTACAGCCAAAAGTAGGAATCTGAGTAGCACATATGTTTCTCAAGCTTAACTATATGTTTAAATTGCTAGCCCGTGCAAGTATTGCACGGGTTGATGGGCTAGTAAAGGCAAATTTGTCTGAGAAACCGAGAAATGGTGGCTTTGTTCGCAACACACCAACAAAATCGAATTTGTCTACAACACACTACGATTTTGGAAACTCTCGTCTGTGACACACTATGACCTTTTATCAATTATTTGCTACTTTTTTATCAATTTATAAAATATATTATGAAACTTGGCTCTAATATCTTAGTATTTAATATTCTTTCTCGCAAAATCTGAAGATATGCGTACTACTACTGACAAGTTGCACGAATATTAAATACTTTATATTTTGCGAGAAAGAATATTAAATACTAAGATATACTCTATCTCTTCAGATTTTTTTCAGATGCTATCTTCAGAAATTTACATCAATTATACTCTTATCTCTTCAGATACGTACGCATGAATGCTCACGAGTATATATATATGCCTATAAGTGCAGTGTAGACTCAAAACACAAAATACTTTCAGTCACTCAACGTACCTGAATAGAACATATATTCAGGACTGTGTTAAGGTAGACACGATGGCAACAACATCCTCAGCTACTCAAAAAGTCCTCACTATAACCATCATCGTCGCTCTCCTTGTCTCCAGTGGTACATCTCTTTCCCTAAGTTGATGTCGGTGGATGATGTAACTTCTTGCATGTGTAACTTGTTTAAGATTTTGGCCCAGTTTGTAACACCGGGAATTTTGGAAAACTAAGCTGTTTCTTCATTTCAATGTGATACTTAATCAGTGAGTTGATACAAATCATGTATGTGTCCTACAAATGCAGGGGAGGCACAACACAAGGTGTGCCTGACGTTATGCTTTATGATTGTGAATCGGGACTGCAATGGGTGGTGCACGAGCTCAGGTTACCATTTGGGAGGCGAGTGCACCAAATCCGAGCTTTTGTCTTCTCCGGATGGCGAGGTGGTGCCCAACCTTAACGTCGACTGTTGCTGCTTCGATGGGAAATGAATGTATGGGTGTGCATGTATGGGTGCTTGTTAAACGGGGCTCAAATTATTCCTCCGTTTTGAGGCAAATGCATGCAGGAAAAAAGTGCATGCTAAATGGACTATAATATAATCAATTATATTAGGCTTCTGAGAAACTTGCTGAAACAAGAAATGAATGTCTTGACAAATTTTCACCACGCATTTCACTGTTATTGGCCAGGGTGTGTGAACTGTCCTGCACTGTCCGTGATATTTTTGTGAAGAGCTGGGCAACGATGTTCCACTCTTGTATCCCTGCTGTAAACACCTCAATCGACATGTAACAACCTGCTCATGTATGCACTTTAAATGAAATGAAAAGGTAGCGATGCTCCCCCCCCCCCCCCCCCCCCCCCCCCCCCCCCCCCCCGAATTGCTCAAAAAAAAATTTGTGAAGAGTAGGGCTGTCCTTTCTTCTTCTGTGGACTCCCCTCATCTAACGTCTTAATTAAAGTGGTTGCTGACAGTGGAACGCTGGAACTGCCAAAAAAATTGCAACTTGATTTTCTCCAACTTTTTCATAGCCATGTTTATATATGATGCTGCACAAGACATAAGTCTTCAAAAATAAATTGATGCCTGCAAGATGTTATTTTCCATGTAGTTATATTAATCTGTTTTATAATATTTGTCCGTTGCGGCCATCCTACAAGCGTCATTGAGACGATAGTCATATTTTTGCATACGAGGTCAGGCTCTTCTGTCAGATGAGAGATACGTCCAAGATTTTTTTTTTCGAACATTGTTACGTGTTACGTACGTCCAAGATTTTGGCTTCAGTATTTCAGTACAGTGCAGAATTACTCCATCCTATTAAATATCCATCCGGCCAACCAATCGTTTCAATGGAATCGTTTTGGAAAACAAAAACCACGCCGAGCTGTACGAAGAATTTATAGCAAGTAATAATTCAGAGAACTCAATCGATGCAGAAATACAGGCCAGTCGGTGATTAGTCGAATCAACCTACCATACAGTATATATCTAGATATTCTCAATCTCTCTACATAATATCGCAGCCACATATATACGCTCCTGCAAAGGCTGCGACGGAGATAGATTGGTCTCGACTCGACCCAAACCATCTCTCTTCACAGGTTCAAAGTACAGGCACGGTAAGATGGCTGCGAAATTCAACATCCTCCTGGTCGCAGCAGTCATTGCCGCGGTCTTCTTCTCCACTGGTAAGTCGTCTCTCTTTCCTCGACGCATGTTCAGTTAGGAAGTTATAGGATTCCACAAGCATATCCAGGTCACCGATGATTATGCAGGTTAAACATAGGAGACAAATGTGATCATGTTGTTTTGATGCACGTTTCGTTTGGGTTTGGTGATGCAGGGGAAGCGGTGAAGTATGGGATGTGCCAGTCGGAATGCCTGAGTATACAGCCCAACTGCGACGCCTGGTGCCATAGGATTGGCTACAAGAAGGGCGGCGAGTGTGTCCCGCCTCACTACATCCACTGCTGCTGCTGGGAGATACCGCCATCTGAGAAAACCAACCAAACATCCGGGTTGTTCCATGAGCTGCATATGTGATCGTGTTAGTTGGATCTGAAATTTGATGGGATAGAGAGGACAGCAAGAGCGCAAATGCTAGATTCTTTGGTGTCATACCATGTGTGTGAGCGTAAACATGATTGGGGAAAAAAAAAACAATCTTTGGGTGGTGTATTTCCTCTTGAACAGTAATACCTGAATAAACGGTGTTAGAAATCCTCCAAAACGTCAGGAAAAGTTATGATAAATTTTCCTTGAGGCAATCCAACAGTTATCACGCCCATTGGGTTGAATCCAATCATTTGTCTCTTAAATTAGAACTTGCTAATTACCTATGATATGAGTTAGATCAATTGACCCTACAAATGCCCAAAAATGGATAACTGAGTTCTAATTTTAAATTTCACCAGCAATATGAATCTGAGTCGTACATACATTTGGCACTCAATTAATAAGCACTGAGCTTCTGTGAAACTCTCCAAGAGATCTCCATAAATTAGCCTCATAAACTTCTTTTTGGGAGCAACCAAAAAATTATGCGGAGCAATTTTTCATCCCTCCTTCAACAGTTCCTCCCAAAAAGTGGATCAAGACACTTTTGATTGGGTCACGTCAGCATTTAGGGCCACAAAAACATTAGTTCTAGTGAAAAAAGAAGGAATGGGACTCCTAATTCTTCCTTTGTTTGTAGCTAGAAATGAGGGTAGTTTAGGGGTAGGAAAAAGTTGGGAGTAGTTTTGGGGTGCTGTTGGAGATGATTTTTTGATTGAATCTCATTATTTTGATTTACGAAGAGTTTTTGGGGCTCTTTTGGAGATGCTCTTAGGTGACGTAACGAATACAGGTATGCAGAAATACAGGCCGATTGTATCTTTCATTCCATATATATGTTTGCATGGCACCTCGACTGCAATGCAAGATTTCACCCATACCATTTTCAGCCATTTCCATTTATCTCAGGCATGTTTAGCAGTCATTACGAACTACAATTGTAAGATACAATATATTTTTGCACTCATTCAATAAGCATTGAGGTCGTGCCAAATTTTGAGGAAGTACCCAGGTATATATTTTGGCACTCAATTAATAAGCATTGAGGTTGTGCCAAACTTTTGAGGAAGTAGCATAGGTGTATATTTGGCACTCGATTAATAAGCACAGCCAGAATACAGAGCAGTTGCAACAATTCCACCATGTGTTATCTATTACTAGCTATATATATGTGTGCCCGGACTGTAATGGACGACTTCACTGGTACAATTTTCAGCCACTCCAACATATCTCAGGATGGCAGCAAAATGTTCTGCTGCTGTCTGGATCATGCTGGTTGCAGTACCCGTGCTTGCTAGCTTCCTTCCCTCTGGTGAGCCTCGTTTTTGTTCTTTGGTTTGCTAGCGATCTAGGTAGTATGAGAATCGATCATTTGCACAAGTGGTAAAATCATATTCAGGTAGAGAAGTCATTTTTGTATTAACACATGGGTAAGAATAGGATTGCAGGGGAGGCATTCAAGTACGGGACGTGCCAGTCGGACTGCCTGTGTAGGATTTAGCCCCAGTTTGGAACACGGGAATTTTTTCCTGATCTATAAATTAATTGAGCCCTCCATTTCTGCGTTAATTATTGACCAGTGAGATGATACAAATCATGTGTCATTGCTTGCAATGCAGGGGAAGCACAAACACACACGGTGTGTCTTAGAGCATGCTTTATGATGGTGGATGAGGATTGTGTTAGGATGTGCGAGAACGCAGGTTACCCCTTGGGAGGCCGGTGCACCAGATCCAAGCTTTTGTCTTCTCTGGATGGTAAGGTGATGCCGAACGATTTTCTCCAATGCTGCTGCTACGCTTGATGAGATGATGATGTATGGGTGCGTACGTGTTAAACGAGGGTTCAAATAATTGCTCCGTTTAGAGTTCACTGCATGCAAAATAAGAAAATAAATAAATATCGATTTTCGTGGTGGTTTCGCACGCGTGGCCGTGCGGACTAGGATTTGGTGTGGTATCTCTCTTACGTGTCCTCTTCTTGATCGATCTCTCTAAACACAGATTAAACCCCATCCAATCCTTAACTAATCACATCACATCGCCGCAGTAGGTCGTAGAACTGAGAGTCAGCGACGGCAATCTCGCAAGCTGCTTCACACGGGGCGAAGCCTGGCCGTGGCAGAAGAATGTTCGCCCCGGGAGCACCGCCCAGCACTGTACTGATCGCAGTGATGGCGCCAGGGGCGGAGCTACTTGACTGCCTATGGGTGCGGCTACACCATTGGAAATTTCTTTCGTTGTGCAGCCTACACAGCAAAAGAAATTTTCATGGTAGCAGTATGTTGGATTTATAGGTAGTGGCCTGATAAATCAGAAATTACAAAGGCCATTTTAATACTATATGAGTTATGTGTAAATAAAAGAAATGTGTAACCGTTGCATGAATTTGTGTTAATGGTGATGTGATAATGCTTATGGAATGCTAAATGTGGCGGTTACATGCATGCATTTGTGCTGGTGGCGTTATGGTCATAAGTTGCATGCAAAATGAATGTTTCCGTTACATGTCCATTGGCTTTTCACCTCCCGTCATTATATACGTGCAAGTTACAATTCTTTTATTTTCACTCCTATATGGCTCTTTCTCAAGCCTATAAATACCTTGCTACGGGATGAGAAAGAAGAACATCCTAAGACAACTCCTCTAATCACAACAGTAACGCAAAAGTGAGCATCTTCGTCCCGACGTCTGCGTGCACAAGCGGTGGGAGAGCAGGCCTCCGAAACCTCGTCCCTCTCGCGTTCTTGCACCGAGATAGGAGGGCGATAAGGTTTTTGGGGAGCGCACGGCGCGGCTGCTTGCTGGTGGTGGTGATCGACTACTTCTTGTTCATCACTTGAACGACTACTTCAACTACTTCCCAATGGCTGAAACAGGAAACAATGATGGTGGTATTTCCACGGCGATTCCTATTGTTGCGCCCGCTCAGTATGTCATATTCTTTTTCTTGTTGCTCTTCCGTTTCTTTTGAATAAAATAGACATGGTGATGTCTATTCTTGTTCACTTTGACTGCTACTTTTTTTTAGTCATGTTTTTGCTTTATGCCTCTAATTTCTGGATTAAATATTGTAGAATATTGCCTCTGATTCCAACACAGTATTGGTCTTATTTTTACCATATATGCACCCATTTGAGTATCTAAATATGAACTTATAATGAAGAAAATACAAGCCTAAGCAACCTCAAGGGATGTTTCGCACCACCCTCTCTTGAGCTCTAGCTCCACTATTGGATGGCGCCCGTGCCGCCTACCATCATGAACACGTCGGAATCGCTGGTGCGGTAGCGTGCGTCGCTGGACAGGTGATTGGCGACCGCATTGTTGTTGGTTCAGCAGAAACAGATCAGCGTGCATGCCACAGTAGTTAAACCATTCATCAGGGATGGCATCAAGCTTATACAATTTGTCAAGAGCAAATAGTTTTATCAAACAATGCAGGTGCATAAAAACATCTCCATTATCGTGTAAAGTGTTTCAATTCTGAAGTAATCCTACAATATTGTTCGTATCCTCTCTTTTCCTGTGGAATTCTGGCAGAAAAACTATGGACATCAATTTGTATATTTTGCATTTCATTAGTGTGATGTATGGATTACATTGTGATTCAGAAGCAAAAAAGGAATCGCAGAAAATGTTATTCTCAAAAGCAAAAAGAGATAGAGAGAACAGAGGAGGAGAGAGAAGATGAGATCTGGACAGTTGTGTCCAAGTCGCGGATTTTGGAGCTTTTGCTGCAGCCTGCAGCGCGTGTGGGTGGTGTATTTGTGTACCCGTTGTGTGGATCAGAAACTCACAAGTGATCGGAAACGCTGCCTTTGTTCTCTAGCCCCGTCAGTATTTCATGGCAGCCGAGGGGGAGAGAGGCGTGCCAAGTTTCACAGATAGTACATGGTTTGAGAAAGCGAACAAGTGCACAAGTGCACGCATGTCGTGTCAGCAGATAGAGCTCACAAAACTTGCGGGGCTGTGCTACTACGTCCCGTCGGTCTTTTATCTCTGGAAACTAGTAACCGTGCACGTCGAACCAACTGTACGCGTCTTATGTAAAACTAGTTTGGTTGTTCACGTATTTATGCAGCTAACTATTTAAATTATTTTTTTATTATTATAAGAGTTTAAACATAATTTATTATTATTAGTAGTAGTAGTATTATTAATTATAGTAATATATTTGTAACATAACTAAAGATGATTGGAGAAAGTTCTCTCCGAGTCCATCAGTTTGAGTGTGTGATAAATCATTATTACCTAAATGTTATATTTAATTTTTATAAATAGCATGTAAAGATCATCATTGTGGCAGCTGATCGACAAAAATACATGGTTAAAATAGAGAAGAACGTGTCATGCTACAAACAAATCTTATGAAGAAAACGTGTCATACAAAAAACAAGAAATGTGCAGCTAGCTAGATCGCGGTGTCTTTTTATACCAGGTATTTAGAAATAGGAACTATGTGTGTTCCGGATATTTTTATTATTCTAAAATTTAGGTATTTTGGACTCATAATGGTATGGTGGGTAAATTAGAAATAAGAATTAAGAATATTTTTAGCTATTTTTTAATCTGAATTTATTTATTTATGGGACTTATAGTAGCATGGCGGGTAATTTAGATATAAATGTGAAGGATATTTTTTTTTATTATTCCGAATTTTAGCTATTTTTAACTCATAATTGCTGCCAGCATATTTGCGCGGCTTGCTTACTAAACTATTAAACATTGTAGAATTTTAACATAGTTTATTGTTATTATTTATTTTATACTTTATATTTATAAAATAGTAGAAAATAGATTAGAAACTTTCACATATCCCTTAATTTGAGTGTGAGATGAGTCATTATTTTTTCATGCCAGCGAACCCGCCGCGCCGAGCCGATGCCTCTCCCGCTCCTGAGGCTCTGGCGCAGCCGCGCCCTCTCGCGTCGGGGCATTTTCGGGTGGCGCTGAAGTGGACTAGGAAGGGAGCGTGCGAAGCTGCCCTTGAGGTGCTCCTAGTTTCGATGGGTTTTCGGGGCCGGTTGCGCCCGGTTTTCACGAAAGAGTCGTTCAAGGAGCTGTACATTTGGTGAATTTCTTGGAGAAGCCTCTCAAGAAGCTGGGCACGAAGCCCGGCCAACAGATCCTAACTGGGGCCATTTGAGCAGCCCAGGTGGAGCCCATAAGCTAATTATAGAAGGAGAGAGAGAAATCCAGCTGCAGCCTGAATGCTTTTTTTCCATACTCCCTCCAGTGTCATAAAAGTTGTCGTTTTGGACATTGACACGGTCTTCAAAATATTGCTTTGATTACTACTTTTTGCTATAAAACATTTACAAAATATATTTCAGGTATACTTTTATGAAATCATATTTTAACACAAATCTATTCATGTCATTCTCACGTTTCCAAACTTGACAAATAAAAAATTATTTACAATCAAAGTTTAAAATATTGACTTAAGACAACCTCAAAATAACAACTATTTTAAAACTGGAGGGAGTACCGCACTACATGACATAACCTTATCTTCTCCTTCTTCCCCGTGGGCTTTCTCTCACTCGTTCTGGCCTTGCTTTTCGTTGTTCTCTCTCCGTGTAGCTCCACCAAGCCTGTGACTACCTTGCGGAGAGGAGCTCGCCACTCCTGCCCCTGGAGGACACGCCGGCGCGCTGCCCTTGACCGACGGGGAAGAAGGAGAAGATAAGGTTATGTCATGTAGTACCGTTGTGGTCATGCCGGAGTGATGCCCCTTGAACGACGTGGTCTCGCCGGTGCGCCACCCCTTGAATGCCGTGGTCACGCCGGTGCACCACCCCTTGAATGTCGTGGTCATGCCGGAGCGCCGTCCCTTAACCACTGTGGTCACGGCGCGCCGCTCCTTCACCGTCGTGGTCACTGGTCACGCCGAAGCGCTGCTGCTTGACCGATGTGGTCACGCCGGCGCGCCGCCCCTTGACCGTCGTGGTCATGCCGGTGCGCCGCCCCTTGACCATCGAGATCACGCTGGAGCGTCGCCGTTTGACTGATGTGGTCAAGCCGGCTCGCCGTCTCTTGACCGTCGTGGTCACGCCGGAGCGCCACCATCTCAAGATGAGAAAAGTAGAGAGAGAGAGAGAGCTTAGTCGTGCAAGGAAGACGCCTTCTGGCGTTTGCTGGGATCACTACGTCGTTACTTTCCAGAACAAATCCCTTGCACTGATGATTCAGCCCCCTGTGTGCATGCTCCCATGGGCACCAAATCCACACTCTCATGATTACAAGGGATTTTTTTTTGAGATTAATTACAAGGGATTTGTACTTGTCAAAAAGCTATACAAAACTTCCGTTCAAAAAAACAAGAGTGAAAACGTAGGCACGTTGTTTTTTTTTTCTTTGTTGAAGGATGGCGTAGACATTCCTCGTATCTCTGAATGCTGTTTTGCTTCTTTCTTGGCTATCTTCTTGTTCAGTTTCTCTGATTCAATTAAAAAAACGTTTGTCAGGAACCGGCCAGTGATAGGCACATCTCCTACTGCTAATGCATGCAGAAAGTTCTGGTCCTTTTTTTTTTTTTGAGCATGCATGGCGGTGGCTTTCTGGGATCGAAATTGGTTAAGATACAACTGAACCTGTTCGACTTGTGTACGTCCAGCACAAATGAACGTGCTTAACAGGTGGGACCAGCCTGTATTACCCTACAGTCGGAATGAAGTCGAATCGCCAGGTCGTACCTACCACAGTCGCATTGTTCGGATGGGATTAAGCACGATGGAAGAAGACGACGGTTGTGAGCGAAACGATAGGCCTCAAAGAGGCTACGATACGTCCGCGACATGCTTATGGATGGAAAACTCTGGGCTGTGTGCCTAATTCCAGAGAACTAGAAGGTGGCCCGCGCATATTGCGCGGCTAGACATGATTACATTATCTTCTGGATCGTGTCACCCACCTTTATCATCCATAGCATAAACGAAAAACATAGAGTAACGACCCTCCATTTCGACATAGTATGTTTGTTGCTGCTGTAAGGACTATTTTCATCGGTATATGGCATTATGTTGCATTGGCGATCGGTGTATGGTTGCAGCCTACTACCACCACGCATGAGCCGTATTAGTAACTGAGACAAAACTGTAGCCGCTATATACGTACTACATCATCTTAGTAGGTTCATGTCTCCCTGCCTAAGAATCACTTATACAGGGATACCGGTATGGCGATACGATATACTGCGATACAGCGATACGCGAGTTTTCAAACCAAAACAGTGGTTTTATAGAGAGAGTATCGAAGTATCGGAGTATCGTCGTATCGTATAGGGCCATATCGGATACGGGTACGAAGGCCTCTTGCGTGTATCGGTGATTCAGAGCTCCCTGCACTCTTTGGATGCCCGCAAAGCTGAACGTGTTTCTAGGCTTATTGTTGCACTTTGCAGAACCAATATAGTATTCTCCATGATGTTCGCATAACCTTCACTTCAAAAAATGTTTGCAACTCTGTTTTATTTACCACTTTTGTATTGTAGCATAATCCTCCAGTAACCAAGATTTCCCTTTATCGCCTTCTGCTCATCCTTATCGTCACCCTCTCAAAGGTGTAATTGTACTCACCGAGAGCTTGTCCACGTTGTGCTCGCCTCCTCGGCAGTGACCCTGCCGATGCCCTGTTCCACATACCCAAGATACTGTCGCGTTGCCGTGCTACTTTGTATGTTGTTGATATGAAGTGGTCGGTGCAGTTGGTAATCGAGCTATTTCTTGGATCGTAACACATATTGATATCTTGATGATCATCTTCTACCTTAGTAGCGGCAAGACGCATTACTTTCAGTAACATGTGCAGACTGCCATACACGATAGTAAGAGTGGTGGAGGACTGCATAAGTGGAAGATCTCATGGACCATTTTAGTGTACTACATGATAGCTGTACTATAGACACAATGAATTACGATGCGGATAAGTTGAAGCCCAGAACGTGCACACACTGTTCTACTGAACGCATACGGCTATCTGAATCATAAATAAATTATGAAGCGTCCTAAGCCCATCCAGGGGTACACAAAGTGTCTCATATATGTAGAGCTGAATAATTTCATCGCATAAGGGTGTTGCTGTCCACCACTGGGCCGGAACAGGAAATAATAACGAAGTAACATAAAGAATGGAGTTAAGATATCCATGCCTGCGTCAGCTTAGTGTCGTCTCAATCTCATGATCGCTAGTCTTGGATCAAGAATAAACTTCACGGCCGACTCTTGCCTGGTGGCCCTTCATCCTTCCATATATGAGGCTGTCTGGTTCGCATGCCGCACCCTCCGACTACCCTTATTCACCTATCCAACTACAGGCCACCATCGCTGCTAGGTCGTGGTGATGTCGCCGGACGCGCTGGCCAATCTTGCCTGAAGCTCATGTATTGCTCATGTTGCACAAGGCTCATGTTTTTTTACTAAGCTTATTATATATGCAAGTACTAATGGAATCGAGAGTTTGTCCGTGTACTTTTCCATATCGAGCTCTATCTTTAGCTCATTGGATCTGATGGTCACGATTAACTTCATTACAATCAATGATTTTTTTAGTCTATGTAGGATTACGTAGAGCTCTAGGCCAATTTCATTTAGATAGGTTGCCGCCGGTGGCTCCTTATTGTATCTTGACAGCACGTAGAAAACGCGTCTCCATCTGAGATACGGGTGTAACTATTCTTTGCTACAATATGTGGACTTCCAAAATAACTTGATATTATAACAAATGTGGTGCTATCTATGTACTTCTAGTTTTATTTATTTTTTATTCCGAAATTATGCCCTTTGTGGTGACTCTTTGGTTAATATCCAAGCAGTCTATCAAGGATTAAGGTTATGATGTCATTTGATCTGATTTGATCAGTACTCAAACAATGTTTTGGTCTTTGTGTACATTTTTAGATCTTAAGAAAATTGAGTTTGAACTTCTGTAATCAATGTTTGTACTAATCAACTTGCAGAAATAACATATAAAGGACTGTCAAAAGCAAAATTCAAGTTATCTTGCAGATTTGCCTTTGCACAAAAAGAAAAACAAAGTGTATCAATGTTTGATCACATTGGGTGTATACAGAGAACCTGCACTTCTCTCTTTTTATTATCAAGTTAGAGTTGTTGGACCGTATAGTTTAAACTTTATCGCCATTCTGATATTCTTCATTGAAAAGCTAAACCATGAGATCAGGGCCTATTAAAGTAAGTTCGAAACTTGAACTGTGCACATATGAAAAATATGAAGGTTTATATTTCAGCCCATAAGAAAATAAAATGATGATTCTGATCCTTTTTACAGTATGGTTTGAGTTGGGATTTATACACAGTTACCTTGATGACAATGTTGTCGATCTTATATTAAGCACCTAGAATCAAATACTGAAAAGTTTTATCCATATTCCACCATCAGCATAGTTGGTGACTTGGTTGACCTTTGAAGAATTCCATGTTATTTCCATCTGGTTTCCTTTTGCATTCTAGCAGTTGTTTTTCTTTGTTGTTTATAAATATGGTGTGCTAGGGGAGCAAACTCACGTATACATACCAAAAGCTGATGCTTATTTGTGTGCACTGCTGGTTTATTTTCCCACGTTGCCCAGGTTTTTGTTAGTTCGCTATCTCCTTGTCAAAGCTTGCAAAGATCAATCTCCACTCCAGCTTCCATACATGAAACATGCATATGGTTAGCCACATCCCACGTGCATGTAGGCGTTCATCTCTTTCTCATACTCTTCCTTCTCCGTTGATGCTCCGTGCCCTTCTGCTTTGAACTGTGAAAGCAATCAACAATCATCGAGTCATGCTGCTGTGGCGTTGTCTCAACTTCAAGAATCACGCCGACCACCGTGCCGATGCGTAGTAGTCCGATGGCTCTCCCTCGTAGACTATTGCTCGCCCTACGGCAAGAAGGTGGAAGCCGTCGGTGCTGGCCTCTTCATCAGCTAGTTGACCACCACCGTACGTAAGTATTTAGGTTGATGTATTATTCGATGATTGCAAAAAGGAGGCTAGCTAGGTAGTTACGTACGTACGTACTTGGTTCTCTACACGTGAAATCCGATATCTTTTCCAGTTTTGGACTCTCTAAGATAGATATATAACTAACCAATGAGTTTGACACGTATTCTATGTTTAACCTGAACCATTGGATTATCATAACAATCAACTGCTAGATCTAATGTGGTGCTATATACTGAGTTCTATTTTTTTTATTCCGAAATTACGCTATTTGTGGTGGGCCTTATTTGAGATGAACCTTTTGGTTAATCTAGACCGTTATAGCTATTTGTGGTGGGCCTTATTTGAGATGAACTCTTTGGTTAATCTAGACCGTTAGATGTTCATAAAATCCAACGGCTCATAGCTTTTCTTTTTTCTGATTAACGTAGTAATTTCGTGGCCTTGAGAGCGAACGTGGTGACTCCTTTGGACCTTCAAATACTAAGATAATAGATAGATGACCAATGCATGCATGCTCAGAGAGGGGAAAAATACTAAGATATGCTCTATCTCTTCAGATTTTCTTTTAAGATGCTATCTTCAGAGATTTACATCAATTATATTCTTATTATCTCTTCAGATACGTACGCATGAATGCTCACACGAGTATATATATGCCTATAAGTACAGTGTAGACTCAAAACGCAAAATACTTTCAGTCACTCAACGTACCTGAATACAACATATATTCAGGACTGTGTTAAGGTAGAGACGATGGCAACAACACCCTCAGCTGCTCAAAAACTCCTCACTATGACCATCATCGTCGCTCTCTTTGTCTCCGGTGAGCCTCGTTATTGTTCTTTGGTTTGCTAGCGATCCACTAGGTAGTATGAGAATCGGTCATTTGCACCAAGTGGTAAAATCACATTCAGGTAGAGAAGTCATTTTATCAGATTGGTATTAACGCATGGATAGGATTGCAGGGGAGGCATTCAACTACGGGACGTGCCAGTCGGACTGCGATAGTAAAAAACCAAACTGTGACGCATGGTGCAAGACGATCGGCTACCCGAAGGGTGGCGAGTGCGTCGGATTCGCGCCCCACAACATCCGCTGTTGCTGCTGGGAAATACCACCAACTGAAAAAAGGAGCGATACAGCCAGATTGTTGCATGTGTGAGTGTGTTGGCTACCAAAAGAAAATAAAATGGCAGAAACAAAATGGGCTAGACATGACTGTAAGAGTGCAATGTTTGAGATGAACAGGATGTTTTTGAAAAAAAGAAAAGCCTTAGTACAAATCAGCACAATAGAAAAGAGCATAAACTGATGCTGGGAAAGTGGCTGAGACAGAATCTGCCCCTCCAACCACGTGTTGTGCTGAGACAGACTCGTGCACGTAAAATTTTCGGTACAGTAGAAATAGTAATGGACAGACTCAAAGTTGGGAACCTGTGATCCATTCGGTGTCTAAGACAAACCAAACTCATGAGACTTTTGAGACGTCGCATGACCAATATGCATTAGAAGATCCATTGAAACGGTCACAATGCCAAAGGTCAAGAACGTTTCCAAGAAGTACATGCAAGACACAAAGTGTATTAGAAATAGTGCACATGTGATTTCGTCTGGATGAAACTCCTTTCAACTCTCTCCTAATTAATCCTTTGCCATATCATAAAAAATGCTCCTAGCGAGGCCAAGGCTGGGATGTTGTTTTCCCATTATCTAACAAAAATATCATAAAAAATGCTTGCTTTGGGGGTAAGAAATCACATATGCCAAACTTTGAACAACGTAATTATCTTAGTTAATGAGAATGAAACTTCCATTAAAAGTAGCCTAAGAACAACGTATAAAATCCACGACGTCTGGCCAGCCTCCGCCTGTCAGCAACGTACGCGTGTCACGGGACAGGAGCGGCAGCAGCCGTACCGTAACGCAACAAAAAGGATGGGGACGACCTGCGAGTGAAGGGAAGCACCCGTGGCCAAGGCCAAAGCGGTTGGCAAGTAGTAGTATCCGTGGCGGGTTTATCTGATTGGATCGGTAAATGGGCTCGGCGGCCCGAGGATCGAAGGAGGAAGAAGAAGGTTCCATAACAGATTTTATATTAATCATCGTCTCCGGCCATACTAACATCTCAAACCGGTATCAGCAGCTCTGAGGTGATTCATTCTACACACGGATTTTTGTGCAGCAGAGCAGAGCAGAGCACTCAAGTCTCCTAAGTTATTCACCGAGCTGCTTTGTTTGGTTCATGCTCGCGGCCCTTGGGCGGCCGCCGCGGATCATGGCGGTTGTTGGCCCCGGACGGGGGGTAGTCGTTCACCTCCACGGCCGTCCTCGCCACTGCTGCCGCCCTGCCGCCGCTTCCGAGGTTAAGCGTCATGCCCTGCGTTTGTTTGATCACAAGTCGTCAGAAATTGCCAGCAGCGGTTCGAGCACCTGGCTGGCCATGGAGGAACTCTTGCCGAACTGTGCTCGCGGCAACAATTCCATAATAATAACGAAGGGGGAAAAAAATTAAGTACCTGGCGAAGCTGCTTACTTGACATGGGCACCGAGGAGGCAAGAGGGAGGAGGAGGAGGAGGCAGGCCAGCGCGAGGAACGGGAGGAGAGGCGAATTCTTGGAGTAGCGGCGCTCCATCGCGAGCTTGCTGAAAGGAAGTGTGTGCTCTCAAATCTCTGTACACTTTCAGAACGAAGCGTCAGAAAAGAATGCTGGGTGTGGAAGGTGGTGTCGCCGTGGATTTTATAGTTGGGGAAGGTAATTACCTTAGTTAATGAGAATAAAACTCCCATTAGAAGTAGCCTAAGAACAACGTAAGGCTACTCCCAGTGGGAGTTTCATTTTTAATAAATAAGCTGCCACATAAGCATTTTTGATGACATGGCAACATAATTATGAAGAGAGAGAGGGAAGAGGTTTCATCTAGATGAAACCATGTCTACACTGTTTCCAACACAGTTTGTCTCTTGCATGTGTTTTTTGGAAACAGTGAAAATGAAATGATGCATTGTGTGAGCTATTTCAATCATGAAGTAATTGCCTTGTTGCTTATGTGGCACTTTTGGAAACAACAAAATGAAACACCCCATTGAGACTAGCCTAAGAATCCTATTATTTTGAGGACAGAGTTAGTGCCATTTAGTATAGCAGTCACTACTAACTATAACTGTAAGGTACTCAATTAATGAGAATTAAGGTTGTGCCAAACTTTGAGGAGGTAACGGACGTACTTCTACAAACTAGCTATATAATATATGTGCCCCTACAAACTGTAATGTAATAGGAAGACTTCACTAGGACAATTTTCAGCCATTTCTTTATATCTCACTTAGGATGGCAGCAAAATGTTCTTCTGCTGTCTGGATCATGTTTTTCGCAGTAACCGCGGTTGCTATCTTCGTTCCCTTTGGTAAGCCGCCTTTCATTCTTTGGTTTGCTATTGCTAGAGATCTATGTAATGTGAGAATCCGTCATTTGTACGAGTAATAAAATCACTTGCTAGAGATCCAGCCCAACTGCGACGCTTGGTGCCATAGGATCGGCTACGAGAAGGGCGGCGAGTGCGTGCCGCCTCGCTACATCGCCTGCTGCTGCTGGGAGATACCGCCATCTGAGAAAAGGAATGATACAGCCGGATTGTCGCATGCTTTGCATATGTGATTATGTTGGTACCAAAAGAAGAAAAAAGCTGAAATAAAATGGGCCTGAAAAAACTGTAGAAGTGCAGTACTTGATGTTTGATTGCCATATGAACTCTGTTTTTTTTTAAAAGAAAATCATTAGTCCATTCATCACAATAACAGAATAACTGATGCTGGTACAATGCTTCTGAGGCCTTTTATCGGATATATCAATCCACTGAAGAAATGCCCACATAGAAATGGCCGCCGCTGACTGGTTAAAACATGTGAGCCTCCTGATGTTGACTCCATATTCCTCCAGAGATTTCTCTAACAAGATGACGTGCACGTCAGTCAATGGTGATATCACAAACAGCGTGGGAGGGTTGACCGTCCAGCTCAGTTTGTATGGAGAAGCAAATCGAAAGATGGTTTCGTTTCTCTTCTGAATGATCATCGATGCCTCCTCCACAGGTGCTGCTCTCCTTTGGTTTTGTCTCCAGCGTGGCTTTGCTTGCGACTCAACTCGAATGGTCTATGACGGCTCATGGTGCAGCTCATCCATGCCGCATTAGGCCCTAACCGGAAGTGGACTCATCCCCCTCCGGCGCCACGATGAACTGTGGCCGAACAATGAGTTAAAGGCACATTCAAGTCGGAGCCTATTCGTCCTGATACCAAGAACAACCGGACACAAAGATGTTTTTGCCACACGCTAGAACAAGGGCGATGTAACATTTCCATGGTTTGCTCCAGCATCTCAAATGTAACGTGTAGAATGGAAAGAAAAAAAATCTCCTGCCCGATCATTCAGCATTCTCTTTCTAATAGCAAATTTCAGACCATCAGGTTCTGTATGGTTGATATATTTTTAGATAAAGGGAAATTCTATTTCATCAAGCAAATGAAAGCATCCCGGCCTCTACATCGCATGATGTATTTAGCCATTCATTATTACAAAATTCAACTATGTGTAGACTCCGTCTACCCCATAGGCTAAAAAGGACATCACCGTACAAAAGGTGTATAAAAAGTAAATAGTTCATCAACATAACCTATTACTAAATTTCCACCCATGTTTGGCAAAGATGTCCATTGTCACTGTTTTCCAAAGGCGAGATGCTTTGAGCAATGCATCTCTTCCCTCCTCCTTTTGGAACAATGCCCAAGTCCTCATCCAATATGTGCCTCTGTAGATAACCTGCATAGGAGTTAGAATAACCTTTTTATCAAAAACAACATCATTACGGCTTAGCCATATGGACCAACATATGGCGCCCAAACCCACTAGCATTAGATTCCTCTCCTTAGGACTAAATCCACTAATCCAATCGCCGTACATGTCAGCAACACTATTAGGGGATCTTAGACCAAAAGAAAGCTCAATCAACCTCCAAATTAATCTGACAAAACTGCAATCAAAGAAAAGATGTTGTATAGTTTCAAGATTACTACAAAAACAACACTTGTGATTTCCGTTCCAGTTTCTTTTTGCTAGATTATCTTTGGTGAGTATAACTCCTTTATGTAAGAACCAAATAAACACTTTGATCTTTAGAGGCACTTTAATTTTCCACAAGTACCTATTAGTTGCAATTATACTTGTATTTATCATTGCTCCATACATCGATTGGACTGAAAACTTCCCCCCTTGATTAAGAGACCATTTGAAAGTATCAGGTTCTCCAACTAAATGTACATTGAGCAATTTATTAACAAGATTATGCCAAGCCACTAGTTTATCTCCTGTTATAGCTCTCCTAAAAGATATATTTAACGGAATTGAACCCATAACAGTAGATATAGTGTCATGTTTTTTCCTTACTATATTGTAAAGAATCGGAAATTGATCTCTTAAAGTACTATTACCTAGCCATCTATCTTCCCAAAATCTGGTTTGAGTGCCATCCTTTACTATAAAGGAACCAAATTGTAAAAATTGGTCTTTAACACTCATCAATCCAGACCAGAAGTGTGAATCACCAGGTTTCATTTGTACTTGAGTCAACGTTTTGTTGTTTAAGTACTTGTTTCTCAACAACTGCTGCCATAACCCGTCCTCATTCAAGAGTTTATACAACCATTTACTTAGTAAGCATTTGTTTTGGATCTCTAGGTCTAGAATACCTAGTCCTCCCTGATCCTTTGGCCTACAGATAATATCCCATCTTGCGAGTCTGTATTTCTTTTTATGTTCATCACTCTGCCAAAAAAATCTGGACCTGTAATAGTCCAGCTTCTTTAGCACCCCTTTCGGGATCTCAAAGAATGAACACATAAAAAGAGAAAGACTGCTTAAGACTGAATTAATTAACACTAGCCTTCCACCATACGACAAATGCTTACCTTTCCAACTGCTTAATTTCTTTTCAAACTTATCTTCTATAACTTTCCATTCTTTGTTGCTCAATCTTCTGTGATGCATTGGTATACCCAAATATCTTAAGGGGTATTCTCCCATGTCACATCCAAACAATTGCGCATACACATGCTAAATATGTTGACGCAGCTCAGAAAACTCAATTCTTGCTGCGTTTGACTGAATGATCAATGCATGACTTTCGCCGTGTCATTTGTGTGAGCTTCTGAAACTTTTCATGGACGGACAGAGTTCACGTTCCTGGCATGCAGTCAGCGCGCTGCTCTTACTCCATCAGCAAGACGTACTAAATAAGGCCCAACGATCAGTACAAGGAACAAATTAGAGCACACTACTAGCACAACATAATACAGGATGGATTGGACAGAGCTGAGCTTATGAACAATATAAGAAAACCAAGAATGTACCTCGAAATTAACCAAGAGCACTGCTATATTTGGGTTGGTTTCCTCCAGTATCTCAAGAAAATTGTGGCGAATCCCAACAAACAACAAAAAAAAAAAGCTTCTCATTTGGCACATCTCTATGTATCGCCATGACTGGTCAGGTCATTTGTTTGAGTTACAAAAGCTGCGCTACGTGAGCTTTTGTGCTGATTTATATGTACAGGCGCAAAAAAAGAAAAAGGCAATCCACAAAGATCATAAATCTTTTGTAAATGGAAACTTTTGAGTTGTTCAGTATCATCTAGGGACCACTACCAATTTCCTTGGGTTCTCCATATTATTGTCTAAATTAAACTGAATCAATTTCCATGTGACATGATGGGCGAAATCAAAGGAGAAGAAGACTCGCTTAGAGCAACTCTAAGAGACTACTAGGTAAAATATATTCTAAATTTTTTGGTTTTAACTAGTCTTTAAATAAAGCATATCTAAAAATGTTGGAGTAAACCAATAGACTCTCTAAACCATCAAGGGCCCGCGGGAAGGGAACAGAGAGTGAAGGTCCCTAGCTAAATATTGCTAGCTAGAAAAGTGGAATGAAGAGTTAGCTATTTTAGATATGGATTTGGAGAGACTGTTGGGAGTTATTTTCAATATCATTAGTTATATTTAGAGAAAAAACATTTTTTACTTAGGCTGTTGGAGTTGCTCTTAGGTAGGACAACAAGATTTCAAACATTAACTTGCAAGTTGGTTCTTCAGACATTAGAAATGTTTACTACCTCTGTCCCACAAAAATTGACATTCTAGTTTTATCCTAAGTCAAATCATTTGAAGTTTGTGTTAGAGATAGAGCTACGGCATCTTATCTGATTGTAACAGACTTCTAGAGATAGACTAGAATCTAGTTTAACTTGTAACTCAGCTTGCAAGGCAAGTATGTAACCGGCTGAATCTCCGTGATGATTCTTCTGTTGTAAACGCTACGATGAGGGCTTTTCTCATCTATATAAACGCGCAGGCGGGTACGACAATTAAAGGTACCACGCTTCAACCAATCTTATATGGTAATCAGAGCGATCTTCCTCTGGTTCATCCATGTCGACTTCGTCCACGTCCCTCTCGCTGACCTACCCGGTATCTGAGAAGCTTGCCCGCAACAACTATGTTTTGTGGCAGGCGCAGGTCCTATCTGCTCTGCGCGACGTGCAGCTTGCAGGCTTCCTCGACGGCTCGATCAAGCTCCCCAACGAGAAGATCTCTTATCAGGCCGATCCCAAGAAGGAGGTGCCCAACCCCGCTTACGCGGCGACGGTGGCACAGGAGCAGCAGGTTCTCAGCTACCTGTTGTCGTCGCTCTCGCGAGAAATTCTCTCGCAGGTGGCGTCGTTTGCCTCTCCGGCGACTGTGTGTTCTCACATCGAGGCCATGTTCTCCTCCCAATCCCGTGCGCGTGTGATCAACACTCGCATGGCATTGGCGACCACCCAGAAGGGAAGCTCCACTGTTGGTGAGTACATCGCCAAGATGAAATCCCTGGCGGACGATATGGCCTCCGCCGGGAAGAAGCTTGAAGATGAGGAGCTGGTGTCCTACGTCCTTTCTGGACTTGGCGCCGACTTTGACTCTGTCGCTATGAGCAGCGCGTGGAGCTATGTTCTGGCGGAGGCTCTTCCTCTGTCAATACTGCGGCCCGTTCCGAGGGTCGCACTGGCGGTCCACCACCCCGCGGCTAAGGCCGCCCCAACACCAACGGTGGCCGTGGCCGCGGCGACTACACCAAGCGCGACGAGCCCAATAACAGCAACGCCAAGGTGTACAAGTGCCAGCTGTGCAGCAGGAAGGGCCACACCGTAATCAAGTGCTATAAGCTCTTCGATCGGTCCTTCACAGGAGAGGAGAAGATTGCTGCGTCGGCATCGTCCTCATACGGTGTCGACCCCTTCTGGCTCGCCGATTCCGGGGCGACGGACCACATCACAAGCGAGTTAGACAAACTCCCACCCGTGACAAGTACTCCGGCAATGACCAGGTTCACACCGCCAATGTTGCAGGTATGAGAATTAATCACGTTGGTCATGCTATAATACACACATCCTCCCGTGATTTACATCTCAATAATGTTCTCCATGTCCCTGACGCCAATAAAAATCTAGTTTCCATACATCGTTTTGCTCTTGACAATCAAGTATTTTTTTGAGCTTCACCCTTGGCATTTTTTGATTAAGGATCTGGAAACGAGGAGAACCCTTCATCACGGTGAATGTGAAGGAGGTCTTTACCCTCTGAAGTCTCTTCCAAGTAGGCAAGCTTTTGGTGCTGTCAAGCCTTCGTCGTCTCAGTGGCATATATAGTCGTCTAGGCCACCCCTCTTCGTCCATTGTTCAACAAGTTCTTAGTCGGAATAAACTTCCCTTCTCTAGGGATGATAGTAGTGAGTCCGTGTGTGATGCTTGTCAGAAAGGGAAGAGTCATCAATTGCCGTACCCAAAGTCGTTTAGCATGTCCAAGTTTCCACTTGAGCTAGTTTTTTCAGATGTATGGGGCCCTGCTCCTGATTCCGTTGGGAAACAGAAATTTTATGTTAGCTTCATTGATGATTTTAGCAAATTCACTTGGATCTATTTGCTTAAACACAAGTATGAGGTTTTTGCCAAATTTCGTGATTTTCAGCAACTCGTTGAGAGGATGTTTGATAGAAAAATTATTGCTATGCAAACGGATTTTTTTGGGGGGGGGGGGGGGGGGGGGGTGGGGGGGTGCGAATATGAGAAGCTTAACTCCTTCTTCCAACGTATTGGCATATCTCATCATGTTTCTTGTCCATATGCTCATCAACAAAATGGCTCTGCTGAACGCAAAACATCGTCATATCGTCGAAGTTGGTCTTTCCTTGCTCGCTCATGCATCTATGCCTCTAAAATTTTGGGATGAAGCTTTTCTTACAGCCACTTACCTTATTAATCGCACACCTAGCAAGGTCATTGATTATCTTACTCCCTTGAAGAAACTTCTTGGTGAAAAACCAAATTATCTTGCACTTAGAACCTTTGGTTGTGCTTGTTGGCCTAATCTTCGTCCATACAATAAGCACAAGCTCCAATTTCGTTCCAAACAATGTGTTTTTCTTGGATATAGTAATTTGCACAAAGGGTTCAAGTGTCTAGATGTTTCTACTGGCCGTATTTATATTTCCAGAGATGTTGTCTTTGATGAGAATGTTTATCCTTTTGCGAATATGCATTCAAATGCAGCAGCTCGCCTTCGCTCAGAAATATCCTTGTCTCCTAATCTTCTCAATTTTCCAAGCATTAATCATGGGGGTGATAGTGTATTAGCTGATCAATCCTTGGTTAATTCTCACCCTTTACATGCCTCAGGAGATAATGTAACAGGAACAGGTGAAAACGGTGGAGAAAATGAGCTTAATCATGTTCCTGAAGGGCAATAAGAAGACAACGCGGCCGCACCCTCCTTGGATCAGGCGCGCGCAACTACCTCAGATCGGGTGTGTCTCCCTGACACATTGCAGGCGGGCATGTTGCAATCGCGCGAAACGGACACAGAGGGTGCGCGTCGGGACCCAGGTGGGGTCCAGCTGCCGTCCTCTCTGCTCCGCGACCTCAGTGCTCCGCGGGGCCCTCCATCAACTTCTGGTGATGTGCCACATAGCCCAGGTGGGGCTGCGGCGGGCACACTACCGTGTGCAGGCGCGTCGACGCCTGTTGTCCCGGCCTCCCCGACACGATCTTCCTCAGGTCAAGCGACCTCGGATGGACAGCCGCCAGGATCCGGTGCGGATCATGGTGTGGCTGGCGGATCTCCTGCGCCAGCCATTCTGCAGCAAGCTCCTCCACCTCCTATACGGCCGGCAACAAGGTTACAACATGGTATTCGTAAACCTAAGACTTAAACCTAAGGCTTATACCGATGGAACCATTAGATATGCTAATCTAGCTACCGTAGAAGAACCTTGTAGTTTGAAAGAAGCACTAGATAATAAGCATTGGAGGTTAGCAATGGATAGTGAATTTTCTGCTCTTATTAAAAATAAAACATGGCGTCTTGTTCCACCTAGGAAGGGCATCAATGTTATTGACTGTAAATGGGTTTATAAAGTAAAAAGAAGGGCAGATGGTTCCATCGATAGGTATAAGGCTAGGTTGGTCGCTAAAGGTTTCAAGCAGAGATGTGGTATAGACTATGAGGACACATTTAGTCCTGTAGTCAAATCTGCAACAATTCGCCTTGTGTTGTCTACTGCAGTGTCACAAGGATGGAGTCTTCGTCAATTGGATGTTCAGAACGCCTTTCTTCATGGAGTTCTTGCAGGAAGAGGTTTATATGAGACAACCACCTGGGTATGAGAATAAGTCGCTTCCGCATCATCTTTGCAAGCTTGATAAAGCGTTATATGGACTCAAACAAGCGCCTAGAGCATGGTACTCTAGGCTAAGTGTTAAGTTGCAGCAGCTTGGTTTTACTCCCTCTAAAGCTGATACCTCTCTATTCTTTTACAACAAGAAAGGTCTTATGATTTTTGTGCTAGTTTATGTTGACGACATTATTGTGGCCAGTTCTTCATCTAGTGCTACAGATATTCTTCTTAAGAATTTAGAGAAGGAGTTTGCTCTCAAAGATCTTGGTAATCTGCATTATTTTCTTGGCATAGAGGTGAAAAGGTCAGATAATGGACTTCTTATGACGCAGGAGAGGTATGCTAGAGATATACTTCAGCGTGTTAATATGGGTACTTGCAAATCTGTGAGCACTCCCATGTCTACTACTGAGAAATTGTCGGCAAGGGAAGGTGATCAATTAGGTCCAGAAGATGCTACTCGTTATAGAAGTATCGTGGGGCCTTTGCAATACTTAACCTTGACATTTCTTATTCAGTAAATAAAGTTTGTCAATACTTGCATTCTCCTACCACTCTACATTGGTCTGCTGTTAAGAGAATTTTGAGGTATCTCAAAGGAACATTGAATCTTGGATTGAAGTTGAGAAAGTCCAAGTCAACACTTGTTAGTGGTTTCTCTGAAGCAGATTGGGCAGGATGCCCTGATGATAGAAGATCAACAGGAGGATTTGCAGTATATTTTGGTGAAAATTTAATATCATGAAGTGCTGGGAAACAGGCCACGGTATCGAGATCTAGCACTGAAGCTGAATATAAGAGCTTGGCAAATGCTACAGCAGAATTGATGTGGGTTCAAAAATTGTTACATGAACTTAGAGTTTCTACTCCTGCTGCAGCGTGTCTTTTGTGTGATAACATTGGAGCAACTTATCTTTCTGCTAATCCAGTATTTCATGCACGAATGAAGCATATTGAAGTAGATTATCATTTCGTGAGAGAGCGAGTTGCTCGGAAGCTTTTGAATATTCGGTTTGTATCTTCTAAAGATCAAATTGCAGATGGTTTTACTAAACCCCTGTCTACACGGTTGTTGGAGTCATTCAGGAGCAATCTCAACTTGTGCACGATGTTGTGATTGATGGGGGGTGTTAGAGATAGAGCTACGGCATCTTATCTGATTGTAACAGACTTCTAGAGATAGACTAGAATCTAGTTTAACTTGTAACTTAGCTTGCAAGGCAAGTATGTAACCGGCTGAATCTCCGTGATGATTCTTCTGTTGTAAACGCTACGATGATGGCTTTCTCATCTATATAAACACGCAGGTGGGTACGGCAAAGGTACCACGCTTCAAGCAATCTTATAGTTTGACCAAACTTTGATGAAAATGTACTAATATTTATAGTTTAAAATTGGTATCATCGGATTCATCTTGGAATATATTTTCATATTATTCCTATTTGGTGTCACAATTATTGATACTATATATTCCCTACAAATTTGGTCAAAGTTAAGATTGTTTGACTTAGGACAAAACTAGAATGTCATTTTTTCTGGGACGGAGGGAGTAGTGATTACAGACTTCAGCACCGAACGCCTGTCTTGCAAAGCTATACATGAACAAATCACAAGACAACACCAAGGTCGCAGTCATAACCACAAGACATAACACTAAATTACGCCTGTCAGGCAACCATCTGAACCAGGCAAAAGTAAATCTGAGAACATAAGGCATAATACCAAGGTCGCAATCTTACGCATACATATTTTCAAATAGTTGTCAGTGGACGTAGACCACCCATCTTTTTGTCTCCAACTGCTCTTCCTCTCTCTTCAACGCCACAGCCTGCGAAAACATAAAGGAAAAATTAGCCAATTGGCAAAGGATCTTGGTTTGGATACACGAATCGGTGACATCCTACAGCATGAGTTAAGTTTAGTGATATGCAATTTGATGCCATTAATGCAAATCTTTACGGATGCAACTGACTTGAGAAAGCATTCTTGTTCAATTACCTTTCAAATACTCTATCTATTAGTCTGGGCCGCAATGAACGTGTGGTTGTAATACAATATCAAAATGTTCGTTCATGTATCTTTCTCCCAAACACACACACACAAAAAAAAGCAAGAAGCATTATCTTTTTTTTTCTATGAATTAATGTGAGAAATTTTTGTAGTTAACTGATTTCATTTGCTTTCTTTTATAACAGGTTGATAGAGAGGCTTGCAGAGAGAGAGAGAGAGAGAGAGAGAGAGAGGCTTCCAGTTTAATGATGTACTAACAATTATACCATAACTTGATTTAGCATTGATTAACTAGCATTCATAACATTACCAACTAAATGGTATATTCCATATTTTTCCTAGTGTTTTAAGTGAAGACAACTTATGTCCCGCAAAAAAAAAAAAGTCAAGACAACTTATAACACATGAGCATAGTAGTTTAGAACTTTTTGTCTATGCATCACTAATACGCAGGGAAAATTGTTGAACTCCTAAACAGTATTTGTAGGATGGTGCTTTGATCATTCCCACATTACTCCCTCCGAAGTGAATATTATGTAGTCCCTATAAACACTAGCTCTAAATGAGACCAAGAGGTCCAAAAGTCAGCAAAATTCAGATTCAAGTGCTCTTAATTTAGAGCTAAATGATCCTGACGTAGCTACTGCCCCTTCCTCCAGTGCAGGAAATATAAGAATAATCCATAAATGTAAGGAACTCATAGAGTGTTAACAGGGCTACGACATAATTAAATTTTATAAGTAGCACAGTAAGACATTGGAACTAATAATTGATGTAACCAATGCGTAATCTTGCATACCTAAAACCCTGAAAATAAAAAAGAATTACAACACATCATAATTAAGTTCCCATAAGTGAAGTACATACTGGAAACCACAAATATAACTCTGCTGATTATACGCGCACGAAAGATTCTAGTTTTCTGAACATTACTTGTCAAATTACAAATGCAGATAAGTTATAGGAATATAAACTTACAGTGAAAATTTAGTTCAAAGGATTCTGATGATGTTACATTGCTCAAGTATGCTTCCACAGAGTTCCAAAACTCTCAGAAGTTCCCATATGCAAACACTGTAACCATCCTTCCTGTATGAAACTTCAACCAACTTAAGATGTGGCAGATGAAGAGATTGTGTAATTTGACCGATGAATACCCTGTTCTCATGATAGGGATCTCCTTGCTGAAGCAAAGGAAAACTCAAGAGATGAATCATGCATTCACAAATATTGTCAGTTAATTAATATAGGGACTGGCTGGGTAGGGTGTGTAAGTTGGGTGGCAGTGTACCTTCGGCACCTTAACGACGAGCTTCTGCAGTAATGGTGTGTATTTAAGAAAGCAAAGTAAGTCCTGGAGGCCAATGTTCAAATTCCAGTTACCAAGTTCCAAAGTCCTTAAATTGGAAAACACGGGGCAGCATTGCAAATCCCTTTTAATAGTGAACTGTGGAAAGTGCAGGAAGTAAGAGCAGAGTTATTTTGGAGTGTAGTTTTAGAATTGTTAGGTGAATGAGTACATGATAAAATAAACATACCATTTGAGAGGAAGGATCCATTCTCAAGTATCTGACACTTGACAAACCCCCAAGAAGAACACAGGAGCGGCTATTATCATTAGCGCAACAGTTTGCGCATACGCCACAATAGGTTGTGCATTGCAGGCGATAGCCTTCATCGGTGCCTTCACCACATTGTTCCTCAGCGGTACCTTTACCACAATAATCCTCATCAAACCAGCCTAGTGTGACAAATGCGGTTTCCAGTGTTGGCATGCTTTCAAACAAAGGAGTTTGACCGTCACAGTAAGCTAATTCAAGAGTAAGCAGACATGGGACAGAAATACGCGTTATGACACCAAAGTCAAATTTGCAGTAAGTGATTTTCAACTGTTTCAGTGATGGGGAAAAGATCTTGTCAACACAGATAATGCAAGCACGCATCATCACATCTACCAAGGCCGTACAGGATGAGAAATCAAGAATGCTGCCCTTGAACTTCACCTCACTAAGCTCCAGTTTCTTCAAATGTGCCGAGCCAAAAGGCTGGCCTCTAAGCTCTGTGTGAACATTAGTACCAAGATGGGCTAGGAGCACTTGTACTTCCCAAGACAGAGCATGCCTGATCCATTCGTCAACATGGACACCGTCCACACGTGGGAAACCATCAAAGCTCAGATTGCACTCATCAAGAGGAACATGGTCACGGCGCAGCAGCAAGCAGTTCACGAACCTGTGCAACCTGTCAACGGCCACTGCACTCTGATCGCCGGATCTGCTGACAGGCTCGGAGGTCCACGGATGGATGATGCTCAGGCGACGGCTCGACTTCCAGAAATAGCACCAGCGACGGGCCAGCACGCTCGTCTGCACTGCGTCGCGCGACGGCAAGAACGAAAGGATGCGGCGGAGCACCTCGCTGGGCAGCCAGCTGATCCGGTCGCCGCCGCCGCCCGCTGCCGCTCTATTGCTCTCGCGACCCGACATTCCGTCGAACAGGAGAGGCGTGCGTCGAATGCTGCACCAGGTACGGCAATTGAACAAAGATTCAGATTCTGATGAACCAGGTGATTAAGGGGGAAGAATAAGAGAAAACCAAAATTCCATGCCGTATCTGCTCACCTCCCGTCCCGTCAGCTTCTCGCTCCGGGTGCGCCGCTCCAACAAGATGTGGGGTTTTCTTGGCCCGAGAAATGTCGGAGAAGGACGGCGGGTGATGTCGCAGGGGGGCGGAGGACGACGACAAGATCCGGATCCGGGATGAGGTGTGTGCGCCGGCGAGGTCGCCGTCGCCGGATCTCACGCTCAGCGTCGCAGTGGACGGAGGGAGGCCCGGGAGGAGGAGAGGCGGAATTGGTGAACCACCATGCTGTGAGCTTCGACAGCAGCGATCCACACAAGCTAGGGCCTCGGACACTCACAACAGAAGCACTACCACCCTGCAGGCGTTGCGTGATCAGGACTCAAGAGTGAGCAAGAGAATGTGAGGGCTTCTGAAGGATTCTTGGGGAAAGGGACGCCATGAAAGCGAATGCGCGTGTGGATGACCTCCACTTCGTGAAATGGCCAAAATACCCTCAAAAGGTGATAGCAAAAAGAAAGAAGGAAGATATTTTGTAGGGGTAAAATAGAAAAAAAGATATTTTTTATTTGAGAACACTCACATGTGGCTAGGAGCTGGTACAAGTGTTACAAACATCTAGCACATTGTCTTTGTGCAAAAAACACAAGAAAAAGTAAAATAAAATAAAAAGTCTTTTCCAACCAAGATAAGCCATCCATTGTTGTAAATCCCCGCAAACTCTGGCATAAGGAACACTATAGGCTCCATGACCATGAACTCCAACGCTGATGTATCCAACTCTAGCGGGACCTGACAATGGATCATCAATTGCCGCCAAGTCAGCGCGAAGCAATTAGGGAGAAGGTCTTGTGCAAGACGGTTAGCACATCAATAATCCATCCATCTGTTGCCTCAAGCCAGGCACATGAAGGAGAAGAGGTCGACGTTGCAGATCTAGGGTGATCAATACATGGCACGATCATAGAAACTAGGCAGGTTTGTTGATGTATCAGTTAGAAATCAAGTGAAACCCTGTCCTTTCCTTAGTTCAGAAAGGATTGGTACTGATGTACAAGGACCATTTAATTCGTCTCTTAATACAAACGTTGCTTGCGTGTTCGCAAAATCAAATTAAGATGAAATGATCATTAATATATTTGCTTCAGTTGGTTGAGTTAACATGGTAATCAACACTGATGAACTACTAGAGTTTGGTAATGAACTGTAGTTACATTACTGCAAAAAGACAAGTACCGTAAGATATCATACTGGTCGTTATTCCTCATATTAATTGCTCAAATTAAAAAAAAGACCAGATATTCAATTGATCACTTTTCTGTGAGCACTCAATCTATCACACTCAAGAACCAGATGTTCTCCCCACTAACTGACCTCCACCTCCGTAACCGTAAGAATTTGATCAGCGATGCCCTTGAACTACTTGTTGACCTGCTTCGGCGAGCATGACGTCCTTTCCAAATTCGCAGTCCAATGACATGCTGAATCCAGCAGCTCCTGTATGCGGAGGAAGTTTGATGCTAGAACCAGTGCGAAAGGTCCAATCTTGTCCTGCTTATTGAAGATGAACACCTTGAAGTTTGCGAATTACATGGCCAGTGCAGGATGAGTGAGGGCCTTAACCACCAGGTGGTGATAATAATGTCCATACGCCTGCATTCAATCATGCAGCCAGGAGCTGACGACACCTTCACAGCGGCTATTTCTACGTACTTCATTCAGTCTTCTCCAATATCTCAAGGAAAATCTAAAAGAAAGATCAAAGTAATAGTTCATCTATCAATTTCGTCTCGCATATTATGTTCGTAGCCAGTAGCTAATCTGCAGCTCAGAAAGACAACACTGAGAAAGTTACCTCGGAAAGGGTGGTGAAGGGCAATCGAATGAACCGTCCAGTTTAATCAGGGAGAAGTGCATTGCTATCTCCAGGTGGACAATGGAGCCAAGCGACGGTCTTGAGGCAATTTTATTAGTGCCCGCGTGTGGTGGAGATCGTGTGCTAGCGTCATACTTCAGCTGCCGGCGGCTGGACGCCGCCGCAGGGCTCTACCTCTTGCCTGGCAGGGGCTGGCGACACCACCATCTCGACAGGCCGTCGCCACTTCCGCCGTGTCCAGACGACTGTTTGCGCCAACTTCTGCACTTCATGATCCGATATTTTATTTGATTTTCCTCTAATATCTCAGTCGCGAAATATGTGCTACAAGAAGTAAACTATTCATCTCTCACAATAGCACTGTTGGGGGACTCGTTATATGTCCTTTATATACAAGCTGACAAAGGAGGGGAAAGTAATTCAGCCGTGAAGACTTTATTGGTATATTCAGGTAAGGATGAACATCCTTCTTACATGATTGAGGCACTTCATTTGTGTGAGCTTCCTGAAACTTAACATGAGGAGATGCATGCACCAGGTGACCAGGGTGAAACACATGACATATCTGACTCCACAAGCGGAGGAAGGCTTCACTTTAAATAAGTTACCATCACTTTAATTTAACGTCGAATGCATCTACCGTCTAGAACTGAAAACGCTATAATGATTGAACGATGGCAGATAACACTGAGTCTCTAGGCTTGTAGGTTCGGTGTGATGGAAATATTTTTCCTACGCTGGTAGATATTTGTTTGCATCAGAATTCAACTACTTAGTAACATCTCTACATTTTTTTCATGATGACAAGGCTGTAATCGTGATCTTCAAATCGCTTACCATTCCAAAATTTATCAACACAAGGAAGGCTCTCTACCCCACTATAAATATGTAGGGGGCGACAAGAACTTCATCATTGCTCCCCCCCACTCCCAACTTTTAACGGGGACGTGATCAAATTCTCCTCTGCATTTAGGGGCGAGAGGCAGCTCTAGACAATATGAGGGATAACGGCCTGGTGTACATGATGGCCTTGCCTCTCCTTGTGATGTTCGGCTGCCTAACGGTCCCTGCATGTTGTAAGTGTGCATTCCTACATATTGTTCAACTATAGTCATTTATGTAATCATGATATAATTAATCACGCGAGACCACAAAAAAAATGCAGGTCACCCGCAATCACTGCAGGAGAGAAAGATGGTTCCTATTGTGAGCTCTGCAACGTTAGCTGAGAGTAAGATCCACATAGTATTTTGCATCCCCGCGGATTGCAGTGACTTGGGTCCTGGTTGGGAGGACTGCTACTGTTGTGGTAATGCACATCATGCTCAGAGTTGCCATCAGACGCTGGAAGAGTGCAGGGCCAAGTGCCCTCTGTGCAACCCCAATTGTTCGCCGCTGCCACCCCCTCAACCAGCGACAGGTTATAGACTGCTGCATGCAAGGATGAATGCAACTCGATACTAATTAATAACAAGAAATCATCGTACGTGTGATTGGGTTGATCATTGTGATAAGTGATTTCCTACTTGGTAGGACTAGTATAATTATTTATAGCTTCAAATTTTCCTAAGCTCATTTGTGTATAAGCAAAAAAAGAAGGAGGCTACAAATTCAAGAGAAAAACGTTTACCAATGCAGCAAATAATATCATCACATTAATCTGATGGGCATGCCTCACCGAAAATCAAGCAACTGTAAGAACACAATATTACTTGTTTAACTATTATGTACAATCGCAAATGTTGTGGTTCAAAACAAGAGAAAAGAATCCATTCATATACATTTTCACAAATGAAGCCACGCATGCGATTCCTTTGAATTACAGTGCAGAAATGCTATATCACATTTATGCAATAAGCTGATGACCATACTATCAAAATAAATTAATTGCTTAGTGTCGGATTACAGCGAAGCTAAGCCGACAGTTACTAATTGTAGCGCAAAAGATCATCTGTGCCCAAAATAACTGCTAATTGTACTATACAACCAACAGTAGGTATCACCTGATCAGGAACCAAATAAATTGCTTAGTGCCTATTCTTCATTTTGTATGAGCTCTCTGGAACTAAAAGTAGAGGCATTCATGAAAAGGGATGGAATACATGACTCATCAGGCAGTCCAAAACCACAACTTTCAACTGGATTGAAGCTTCAATCGAAGAAAAAATAAACAACTGTCCTTGCCATTTTAACATTAATGTATAAGCAAGAGATTCGATCAGTCTAAAAATAAAGGAAAATGACACTACGCTAGTTAAAAGATAGCAAATAACACCACCTTTCCAGGATTTACTGCTGGTTTATAGATTAAACGATTTGATTCCTTTCGTCGATCATGCTATTTCCTACCATAAATCAGTAATCAAGAGCCAAATAGGAAGGCAAGCTGATATTGAGAAATGTGCTTCGGTTCAATGGATCGCACAATACCAAACAAATGTATCAAATTCAGTGTAAAATGGTTGCTGGAATGTATTTTCCAGGTCAATTTTGCAGATGAGCACTCATGTATTTTATTTGATTTAGATTCCACATTGAGATTACAGTGATTTGAACCAAGAATGAAAAATAATCTAAATTGTTGGTGCTCCTTCCATTATAAAATCTCATTTTCCATTTCTTACTGTATTTATACATCAGAATATACAGATGCAAATAGCTTGGCAGCACACAGAACACAACATGAAGTCTTGATCTCTCAAACAATCACATACTTGAGGACAGACCTACAGCAAGGCAAAGTGGAGACAACGTAGAGGCGTGAAACCCACTGCCACTGAAAAATTGGATTTGCACAATTTCCTCTATATTGTTTCAGATCGAGGCAACTAGGCCATTGTGGCTAAACTCCACCCATACCGCTCCAACAGCACAGTTTCTTCGACTTCAAGAATACCTTTAAAACAGACTCTACAAACCTTTCTATGACAACAAGCAACACACCAAGACTTGAGTCTGGTGTACACGCCGAACCTCACAGCCGTTTTCATGTTGTTTGCTTTGCTTTCCTCTAATACCTCAAGCAAAAACTTTATAGGACAAAAAAAAGATGCAGTAGAAAGTCACTTGCTTTGGCTTAGGCACTCACAAACTATTGTGCCATTTAATTGGGTCTGCAGAAGCACACCTTACGAGCACTATAAGTAAACAGTGGCTGAGAAATTTTTCTCCATTTAAGCAACGGATCATCAGAAACCTTTCTTTGACGGGAGATCATCACAAACCTGTGAGGATTGGAGACGGTAACAACCCCAGTCCAGCGCATCTTGAACTGCATTCCTCGTCCGAGCTGCACGATACCAAAGCGCAAAGCTGCACAAATCTGGTGCAAAACAAAATTGACTTTTCTTTTTCGTGAGGATAGCCTCAACTTCTTGCCACTGACCTCGTCGAAGCAGAGGAAGCGAAAGGATAGACGAGGAGATGGCAGTGCCCACCGTGAAACAGATAAAGTACAGTAACGTGGTCTTAAGTTTTGTTGCATCTCAAAATCATGAGATGTGAAGAAGATATTAGCACATAGAAACCAGTCGCAGGGATTTTTCATTCATTTGATTGGTCCATCCTTACATTGCCTCAATCACAACACAAAACAGAATCAGTCACTGAAGCAAATTATGATAAATGGCCAGAAATAATTTCTGATCCCTTGGAAGCGTTTCTCGCACATGAGTTCTGCACTAATTGCAGTGTTTGTTTGATCAGCTCTACAACACACAAGCAGAGTATGTATCCCATACACGGAGAACTGATTTTTTAGTACTGTTTTCTAAAAAAAAAATCACCTGACACCACAACTGTCAACTGGATTGAAGCTTTTAATCGGAAGAAACATAAGCAACCCTCATCGCCATTTTAACATTGGTCTACTTTACCAACAAGAAGGAAGAACTGCTATCAGTTCAAAAAAAAAACTGGAAAATAACACTACCACTAGTCAAAAGATTGCAAATAATACCATTTTCCCCATGATTTATTCCTACCGTCGGTAATCAAGAGACAAAATGGAAGCAAAGCTATAATTGAGATATGTGCTTTGCCTAAATTGACAGCACAATATCACAAGACTGACTGAATACTTAGCAACCAGAACACAAACAAATCAAAATTCAGTGTACAATGTTTTCTGGAAGACTGGAACTCCTTTAGAAATTTGGAAGTGTTATGGCTCATAAAGCTATCAGAAAGTATTTTCCCAAATCAATTTTGCGGATGAGCGTTGTGTGTTTCATTTGAGTTGGAGTCCACAGTGTACAAGAATTAGATAGATTACAATCATTACATAACCAGGAAATGGACAAAAAATCTAAATTGTTGCTCATTCCTCTATTCGTTCATCACAATATATGTTGCTCCACGTCCGTGACAACTTTCAGGTACAATTAACATTGCAACATATAGAAAAGAATAGCATGAAGTGTTCAGCTCTCAAACAGTAACATAGTTCAGGACAGACCTACAGCAAGAAAGAGTGGGGACACCATAAGGCAATTAAACTCAATACCACTGAAGCAATGGATTTGCACAGTTTCCTCTAATAGTTTGAGATCAAGGCGACACTCTTGAAACGCTCCCTCCTTATGACAGGCCATCGATGCTACACTCCCCCACATCGCTACAGCAGCATAGTTTCTTTGACTTCAGGAACACCTTACTCTAAACCTGTCGATGACAGCAAAAGCAACACAGCAAGACTTGTATTTGGTGTACACTCGCAGGACAGCACTCCAGTTTTCATGTCGCTTGCTTTGTTTTCCTCTAATATCTCAAGCAAAACTTTATGGGAAACAAAAAAAGAAGAAGGATTCAGTAGGGAGCCACGTTTTCAACTCGTCCGATTAATCGCGATTAATCGGCGATTAATCGACTAATCGGTGCACTACCTCCGATCATAGCTGGTGACTCGATTAGCTCGATCAATAGTCTGATCGTCCGATTAAACGTCGATCAGGGGCGATTACTCGTCCAAACTGATCGAGGACGAGTAGCCAGGCAGGCAAATGTTTTGGGCCACATAGCCATGTGTGTTCGGCCCAAGCAGGCCCAGTAGGGTTTCAGTTGCTTCCTATCCAGTCAACCTGCTGCTCTTGCCTTGCTCCTCTCCCAGTTTCAGCCGCCATCTCTCTTCTCTTCTCTTTTCTCCTCTCTGCTGCCTTGCTGCGTCCCCTGCCGTGGTGCACCTGGATCCCTGCCCCTGCGCAGCTTAGGAAGATGACCAACTCGTCGTCATCCTCCTCCTCAGGTAAGTGCAGTCCTCCTTCTCCGTGCTCTCCTCTCCTCCTCTCACGGTCTCACTCTCATCTCTGCTCCCTGCTCATGTGCTTGAACAGCTGAACGTGCTCGGCGGCGTGAGACTGTGGAAGTGGTGTTCCCTTCTGAAATGCTACATTTTGAGATATATATATACCCTGGTCGTCCTGATCGGTCACAGGACCACCGGACGATCAGACCATCTGATCGGACCGATCAGGCATCGATTAGTCGCCCTGATCGAGCGACTAATCGCCTGATCGACCTGATCGGTGCTCTGGCGATCAGATTCAGAGGACCGATCTGAAAACGTGGGTAGGGAGTCACTTGCTTTGGCTTAGGCACAGTGGCGGATCCAGCGGGGCAGCAGGGGGGGCTCGAGCCCCCCCTACTGCCCGGCGGACAGGGGAGCCCCCCCTTAGCCCCCCCTTGATTTTTGTTGCCATGGGAAGAGAGATCGGGGATGCTGGAGGTTGAAGATGAGTTGTCTCTGTGAGTTGGGCCAGCAGTTTAGTATTTGGGCCATTCTCTCATCAGTACAATCCAGTCCAATAACCATTGATCACTAAGATCCAGTAACAAAAGGCCCAACTAGATAGGAAATGAGCCCATCACGTTGCATCCCCTCCACCCAGAGAGGCTCCTCGATCCCTTAATCCAAATCCTTGCGTCAGGGCGCGGCGCGGCATGAGGGCGAGACGCGAGCGCGCACCGCGAGCAGCGGTAGCATGCGGCGTCAAGGGGAGCAGCGGGTGCGTGCGACGTCAAGGCAAGCAGCGGGTGCGTGTAGCGTCGGCAAGCCGGCAGTTGCATATACTGGCTGTGGAGGTAATGCCCAACTCAAAATTCAGGCAAATCTGAAACTCATTTTCCCTAGAAGTTTTTGCCCAAGTCTGAAATTTAGCCACAAATTTGCAAACGCTGATGGGAGCAAAGACCGATTGTGCACACAAGTGAACAGAGCTTTGAAATGTGGGTGGGTGAGTGGCCAGCATCTAGCTTCTTAGCGTCGTCTCGCGTGGGTGGCTTGCACAAAAATTGGCAAAACAATATTGTAGCATGCAAGTAGTGTCTTCTATCCAATCGCTAAGCAAAACCAACACCTTCTTTACAGTACACCGTAGCAATTGACCCTCGCTATATCTTTATTGACGCTTTGCCATCGTGCGGTTCAGCCCCCCCTACAGTTTTCGTCTGGCTCCGCCACTGCTTAGGCACTCACCAAAATCCAGTTACAAACTATTGTGCCATTTGCTTGAGTTTGCAGAAACACACCATATACCAGCACTACATATAAACAGTGTCTGTGAAAATTTCCTTTTAACTAAGCAACGGATCGTCACAAACCTTACTTTGACGGCGAGATCATCACAAACCTGTGAGGAATGGCGACGGTAACAACTCCAGTCCAGTGCATCTTGAACCGCAGTCCTAGTCCGTGTTGAGCCGCACGATTCCAAAGCGCAAAGGCGCACGAATCTTGGTGCAAAACCCTGGTGCGAACGGATAGGGTGTCTTCTCCTCCCTCCCTGACCTCGTTGATGCAGAGGAGAGAACAGAGCAGAAACAGAGTAGGGAGAGGAGACAGAAACGGATATGGCAGTGCCCACCTTCCAGCTCGCTCCCGACCTGCCGCCCGTCTCCCGCCTCTGCTTCGGTCCAGCCTCCGCCCTCTATCTCCTCTTTCTCTCTCTGGCGACTGGGCTGACTCTGCTCGGATGTGGTGGCGTTCTTGCAGGGACGATGACGATGGGGGAGCAGAGCGGGGCGGCGAGCTCGCTGCGCCTCCTCGACGCCACCTTCGACGCCGGCGTCAACTTCTTCGACTCCGCCGAGATGTACGCCATCACCTCCCCCGTCTGCTCCCCTCTCTTCCCTTATTTTTCCAAGGAACTGCTGGGAGAATACATCGAGGGGCTTCAATGCATAAACTTGTGCTGTCAGGTACCCGGTCCCACAGCGCAGAGAGACGCACGGGCGCAGCGAGGAGCTCCTGGGCCGCTGGCTGCGGGCCCGCCGGGCCCCGCGCGATGGCGTCGTCATCGCGACCAAGGTCAGCAGCAGTCAACGGTCAACACTCACTTTCCCTCGCTGTTGCTTCTTTTTAGATAATGGAAAAAGTTCCGGCCTTGACCTCAGAAGAGGCTACAGCCTAATATTACAAACTTTGCAGCACATCCGTCTGCACAAGACTCACACTTAAAGTTTAAACCAGGCAACAACCGCATCAGAAAGTTTAGATGACAAGAATTAACTAGGACCAATCCTATAACTAAATCTCCATCCATGATGCGCGAAGATCTCCATGACTGTGACCTCCAAGTTGCGACATGCAGTGTTGATGAGCTCCTTGTCGGTCTCATTCAGCTGCAACTGCCCCCAGAAACGGAGCCAATAAGTTCCCCTGTAGAGTACCTGCATATATGTTTTCAATGGAACTTTATCAAAAACCATATCATTACGACTTAACCAGATAGCCCAGCATAAAGCCGATGCACCAACTAGCAACTTCCTCTTGAGTTTAGTTCCTAAACCATTCAGCCAAGAACCAAACATATGATTAATGCTACGCGGTGGTCGTAATCCAAAACAAAACTCTACCGCCCTCCAAAGAAAAACTGCATAATGACAATCAATAAAAGATGTTGAATAGTCTCATCTCTATTACAAAAACAACACTTTTTATTCCCATGCCAATTACGTTTTGCAAGGTTATCTTTGGTAAGGGCCACTCCTTTATGCAAGTACCACATAAAGATTTTTATCTTGAGAGGCATTTTCAACTTCCAGAGGACTTTGTTGTTAATCACATTTCCATTGTTCATTAGCGTCTTGTACATTGATTGAACTGAAAACAAACCCATAGGAGTAATGTTCCATCTAAACTCATCTCTTTGGTTGTTCAAATGCACATGACAAATGCGAGATACAAGGTTATGCCACAGAGTCAAATTATTACCAACGAGTGATCTACGAAAAGAGATATTAAGAGGCACTCTTTCAAAGACCGAAGCAACTGTGGCGCTTTTCTTTCGAACAATGTTATAAAGAGTCGGATATTGATTTTTAAGAGTAAAGTTACCCAACCATTTATCTTCCCAAAATCTAACCTGATTACCATCATTAAGATGAAAAGTTCCTAGATTAAGGAAGGTTTCTTTTACTTTCATCAAACCCGACCAGAAATGTGAGTCAGTTGGTTTCCTCTCAACTTGTGTTATTGTCTGGTTCCTCAAATATTTTCTTCTAAGCATTTCCTGCCACATTCCCTCCTCATTAATAAGCTTGAAAAGCCACTTGCTAAGAAGGCATTGGTTCTGTACCTCTATATTATGAATTCCTAACCCCCCTACATCCTTAGGTTGGCATAGGATGCTCCATCTAGCAAGTCTATACTTCTTTTTATGTTCATCGCCTTGCCAAAAGAACCGTGATCTATAATAGTCTAACTTTTCTAGGACACCCTTCGGTATCTCGAAAAAAGACATCATAAACATCACGAGACTGGTTAGAACCGAATTTATAAGAACCAGACGACCCCCAACTGACATATGTTTGCCTTTCCAACTAGACAACTTTTTTTCAAATTTCTCTTCTATAGCCTTCCAATCAGCATTATTAAGTTTTTTGAAATGCATTGGAATACCTAAATACCGGAAAGGGTAGGTACCCAATTGACATCCAAATAACTGTGAATACTGTTGTTCATGCTCTTTTGCTTGACCAAAGCAGAATACCTCACTTTTGTGGAAGTTTATTTTAAGACCTGATAATTGTTCGAAAGCACATAACAGAAGTTTCATATTAGTAGCTTTGTCAATATCATGGTCCATAAAAAGAATAGTGTCGTCAGCATACTGAAGTATAGACAATCCACCATCCACAAGATGTGGCACTAACCCAGTTACCTGTCCATCCTCTTTTGCTCTATTAATTAAGATAGCCAGCATATCAACCACAATATTAAACAATAAGGGCGAGAGAGGATCACCCTGCCTTAGGCCTTTTAAAGTTTGGAAATTTTGCCCTATTTGATCATTTATCTTGATCCCAACATGTCCACCTCGAATGAAAGCATTAATCCATTCACACCATTTGTGAGAAAAACCTTTCATGCGCAAGGTTTGTTGTACAAACGACCATTTTACTTTGTCGTAAGCTTTCTCAAAGGTTTGTTGTAACCTTTCATGCGCTGTTGCTTCTAGTTCTAGCCGCCTTGCTTGCTTGTGCGGCGAAAGTCAGACACTACCACTGAATTTAACTGCCCAACTACATGCGATCTCTTGATGTCTTCGATAACGCTGCGTTGGGAATGATAGGTTGCCGGGCCGTCTGGTCAGATGACATGGATCCGTGGCGGGCCGACAGCGCTTGATTCGCAGAACATTGCAGAGGCAATCGATGATAGGTGGTTAAGTGCTGCCCTTTGATTTATTTTCTTCCTTTGTTCGTTTGTGCTGCAATAAACTTGTTGAGTTTCTTGGGATAATTGTTCTGTTTAGTTGTCCTAGCACTCTTCTGCCAGTTTCTGAATGTTGTCGTGGTTCTATGTGATCTGTGCAGTTTGCGCAGGCTGGGTGTGGATTACATCGACCTTTACCAGATACATTGGCCTGACCGGTCTCTACCTTGTGTTCTTCCTAGTTCCTACTTCATCACTTGTACAGTGCCTTCCTTTTTGTCTGTTTTCTATTCCTCCTGGTGTCTTAATCAGGCATTTGTGTTCGCAGTTACGTTCCGATGTTTGGAGAGACAGAGTATGATCCGAGCCGCCAGTACACGTCTGTTCCAATGGAAGAGCAACTAGAGGCTCTTGGAAGAGCCATAGATGCCGGAAAGGTGTGTCACAGAGATGCCTTTTTTTTGGTACTTTTTTCATGTTAACAGAAACTTTGCACAAAATATTTATGACCTGCCTGTGTTAGATCAGGTACATTGGCCTTAGCAATGAGACACCGTATGGCCTGATGAAGTTCCTTCAGCTGAGTAATGATTTTCAGTTGCGTTCCAAACTACTGACACTGCAAGTAAGTTGTGCGTTGAGTTCTGAGATTTTTATGTTCAGTACTGGAATCAAACTCAGTACTTGCATGTTGTTTCCAGAACTCGTACAGCTTGCTGTGTCGAAATTTTGATTCTGGATTGGCAGAATGTTGCCATCATGAGAGGTACGCGTAGTATATTAATATTCTGAAATCGACTCTTGCCTTCAGTTAGCTGAAGCCGTGCTTGCTAGTGACAAATACCCAACAAAAAGAAAAGGATTTATTTCACTATTTGCTTCTGAACAGTTTGGATAGTTTCTAAAATGTGCAGAATTTTATTCACTTATGTACCCATTATTTCTGAACATCCATTGTTGAACTATGGCATTTGCAGAGTTAGCTTGCTGGCTTATAGCCCAATGGCAATGGGTATACTTTCAGGTAAGTATCACTTATCTGATGATTGTGGCCCATCAGATGCAAGAATGAATCTTTTCAAAGGTACTTCTTTCTATATATTGAATAAGTTTATAGGCTGTTTCACTACTCTTTCATTTGCATCCGCCTTATCTGTAGTGTTCCTCCTTTGCAGGGAGATACTCTGAAGGTGAATCCCGTTACAAACTTCAGAGCCCCAGAGTGAAAGGAGCTGTGAAGGTGCGTAAATAATCTTTATGGGCGTGGAAACTGAAAAACCCCAACTTCTTACACACAGTATCCCAAGAAAACTTCTTACACATAGTATATCTTCTTTAGGAATACACACGAATTGCAGATAAACATGGCATTTCTCCAGCAGTCCTAGCGATTGGTATGTTGCTTCATCAAAAAACAATTATGTAAAATCACACTGTTCAACTGTTAAACTGTGGATCCTTGCCTGTTGATGTTTTCAGCATTTGTCTTGAGACACCCTCTTGTGGCATCGGCTGTTTTCGGTGCTACTAAATTATGGCAGCTTGATGAAGTGCTTCAGGCTTCTAGGGTCCATCTACCTCAAGAAATTTATGCTGAGATTAATGATGTTCATGCAAGATACCCGAATCCTTGCCCATGACTTTTGTGTACGGATGAGTTGTCTGCTGAGTGTCCTTATGATCAGAATGGAGCCACAATTTTGACAGGGCTGAGTTAATCATCTGCTTGCCTTACCACTTCTAGAACTGTGGATAGATTGTTCTAGTTTTATTTCCCTCTGTTCAAGAAATCAGAATGTTAGCTCGTTAACTGTGGGAATGAAGTTTGCAGAATTATGATATTGCTCATATTGTTCTCCTTGAAGCATGCATGCAAAATATTCAGGTCTTTGTGGAAAGTGAGAACTCTGATGTCATGCATGCGAAATATTTCAAACTTCTATGATCCTTGTTCATTTGGAAAGTTCAGTTTAGTCAATCAATCTTAAATTTCGTTTCAGTATGTACATGTGCTTGGAGTTTTAGTACACGGACATATGTGTATCCAATAACTCAATTAAGCTAACGCATTGTTTAGCACAGCTTATTTCTCGTCTTTTCACCAAAATAAGTAGAAGGTGTGCGGATTTCTCTTCTGTTCACAGGTATAAGCAAAAGCTTGTTTTCACCAGCTTTCTAAATAAGCTGTTTTTTTTTCCCGAGAAGCTGAAGTATGCCAGTCTTTCATCTCCTTAATGTATGGAGTATGCCAGTGATTTCATCTCCTTCAATCCCAAAAACTAATATCTAGTCATCCTACTGCCATGATTAGTTGGTATTCAGTGCAGATCATGTTTAATGTGCGCTGTTGTGAGTCAGCTACTTATTCATGCATGAGGTCTATTGCTCAGTGTATATTATATTTATGTCTGATGTGTATTATTTGAAAATATTTACTCTAACACAAAATGGGTCAAGAATTTGTTTGGTAAAACTAGCTGATCCTCAGAGATAAGTACATCATAGGACATGGTCATGAGGAGTGAAATGATACCCTTATTCCCACACGGTCAAAGAAAAAGAATCCAGCTTGGGACTTCTCGCACGATGTTGTCCGAAACTACAAGCAAGAAAGCGGATGAACATATCTTACTGTGTATTGTTGGAACAAAGTTGGTGAAGCAAATAAGCTCTGAAGATTTTGCATGAATAAAAATGAATCGGTATCAAATTAATATAGATTAATTCTTGGCAACATGACTGTAGGGTGACTCTTTGCGACACAAATGCGTCTTGTTGCTCGAATGCTAACGAGATAGTACCATTAACCCAATGAACCATCAGGTAGCTCCACTGAGAAGATTTTGTGTGGAAGTGTTCAGAAATCAGGTCGAGTAAAACAGATCTTTCTTTTTGGTTTCCTCAAATATCCCAAGAAAAAAAAAACCAAATCATGTTCCACAGAAAATCATTTTTCCCTCATGCCCGCACAAGATTAGAGACCAAGGGGAAAACACTTACACTGGGCTCGTCTTGTTCATATAAAGTGTACCTGGATCCCAAATCCCAATACAGCTGACAAGATCATCTTCTTGCAATGACTTTTGGCATTCATGCCAGATAAATGGGTCAGGCCTATGTTGTACAGTCACTATGTTGTGACCGTGAACAACCTTCCTAAAAGAGCCATTAATCACTGAAATAATTGCAGATCATGCTTGTTGTGCTGTCCAGAACTAGAAATGTGTGAAAATTACCCCCTTATCCTGGCATATCATCACCAGACTACTATTTACTGACTGCAATCTTGCTAGCACCGTTATTTTCCCGTCCCGACGAATATTGCATTTTTGCAACGCTCACCAAAGCAGGGCTCGCTGTTTATCAGTTCATGGATCTTGCTTGTGTGAAAAAGAATACAAATAACTCACTGTTCGTACACAGCACCAGTGGGATAATTGTTCGCTCATCCTTCGCCAGCAGCAACACACCGACACCCGTACACACATCAGGACCAGTATGGACCAATCAATGGTACAGAACAGAAATGTCCATTGCGCTCAGAATACGACGCGTCAACTGTTCTTTTGTTCTCTTGTCGACGCACGAGATGGATCTGTTCATGTAATCATCCAAAAAAACATGCACAATTCGATCAGTTAATATTCAATGATGTTCTGTACGAAAAATGGCATGACAAATATCTTCTGCTTTTTCTTTTCTTTTCCCTGCGAAAACATGACAGGCACAGCAAAGATTACATCAGTCATAAACATCAATACCGTTTGTCAATATATAAACTACCAGAAATAGACCGGTAACGACGGCTCGAAAAATTCAAAGGAACTGGATTCTGAAATGCACTTGGAGACGAAATGTAGTCATGTAGATGAGTTTTTTTTTCTTTTTGGCCAGAATGAAAATGTCGAACATGTTTACTAATTGCTTTATATATTTATGGAGGAAAAATTCGAGCAGAGACTGTTTTGGATGTTTTCGAGGGAACATTGGCACAGAAGGGCAATAATTGGATCCAATTCAAATTATTTCGAAAGAAAAACGTCGTCCTTCTTTTTGCTGATTAACCAGATGGTTACTGCCGCCACTGTTTATATAAGCATCCACACTCCACTATCCAGAGCATCACTCACACACATCCACTCCTCTGTTCTCTGCTCCCAAGCCGCCATGGCTCCCTTCAAGCTCTACTGGGCGCTGCTCGCCGCCGCGTTCCTCCTCGCCGCCGGCCCATCGGCGCCGCGCCCGGCGTCGGCGGCGTCGGCGCACCTCCACTTCTACATGCACGACGTGCTCACCGGCCCGTCGCCGACGGCGGTGCAGGTGGTGAACGGGCCGCGGAGCCACTTCGGCGACACGATCGTGATCGACGACGTGCTGACGTCGACGGCGTCGCGGTCGTCGGCGGCGGTGGGCCGCGCGCAGGGCCACTACATGTGGGCGTCGACGGGGAACCCGGAGCTGCTGGTCACCATGAACGTGGTGCTCACGTCGGGCCCCTACGCCGGCAGCTCCGTCACGGTGGTGGGCCGCGACGACATCAGCGCGCCGGTGAGGGAGCTGTCGGTGGTCGGCGGCACGGGGCAATTCCGCATGGGGCGAGGGTACGTGCTGTGGAAGACGGTCAGCCTCGACCACCCCAACGCCGTGCTCGAGCTCGACGTCTTCGTCAACCCCTGAGCTGATCTGAGCCGGCCTTGGCGTGGCGGCGCCGCCGTGCGTGACGACGTTGAGGAGTGAGTCGGCGCGATGGTGTCACTGTCAGTGTTTGTTGTGCATTGTCCGACGTGGTCTGCATTGTTATGACCTCAGTATATCTTGTATACGCATCTAATAATCGAGTAATAAGTCATCCCTGGATCATCAACATCCAACCAGACAAAATGTATTAATTAATCAGTCTTTGTGATAAGCCTTTGTGACCCAATTGGATCCAGTCAAGTAGTAGTGAATCTTGTGCATCCAACGATCACTGATGAAACGAGAAAAAAAAATGCGTAGGCCACAAATAAAAACAAAATAATTAGAGCAATGTAAACTTGTTATCTGTAAATTAACTCCAGGTTTTTATGCAAGGGAAACAGATTTTTCTCCAAATTTACTCATCAACCATCATTTTCACCTCTTTCCCCAGTTAACCCAAGGTAAGCTTCCATGAATAGTATAGTGGCATATTCATAGTTTAAGACGTATTCCATCTGCCGTTTCACCAATATATACAACGTTTTCATGTGACATCAGTTAAAATCTGTCATGGACGAATGATGAATTACATGCTCCCTTCCAGGTCATCTCAGAGTATTTATTTCAGGTATGTGCCCACCTATGGCAAAATTCTCTCTCTTCACAACTTCTTGAAGCAACAATAAGATCTTCCAGCTACCTATATGCATGTATCAATCCGAAGTGGATGGGACGGACTGCTCTTAAAAGTTCACTAGCTGATAACAGAGGGTGCATCCATTTTCAAGTTCTCAAATGATGTGCTGAAAAATTGTACATGATTTTTGTCTATCTCCAATACCTCACTGAACAAAACATAGGTCAAAGTATTTTGTGTCACTCATTGTTTGGCAACTGATCGAGGTGACCCTTGATCCAGGTAATTTATATGCACGGTCTCGGCAATTTCTCCTCATTCATTCTAATCCCAACCCAGGCAGCATTGCATCCATGTGATCATCTTTGCACATTCAATTTGCATGACTTGTACTGTAATTCAATAACTGATTAACTGACGTGACATATAGGAGTCAGAACAGAAATTGCATGAGCCTTTAAGCAAGCTGGCAGCTGTAAGCTTAAAAAACACTGTAGCTGTAAGTTCAGATCCAGGAACATTGTAGCGTATTATATGATTTAAGTTGAGAGAATTCCTTCTATGTCATTAGAAATTTACTTGGTTCCTTATTTGCCATGAAAGTCTTTGAAGTTCCTTATTTGCCATCGATCTAAACTTATGATTCCTTGAGTGCCACTTTCATTAATTTGGCCATCTAAACAGTGTCAAATGACACATGTAAAGATGACATTGCCCCTAGAATAACACGTATGTTGTTTGAGGAAGACCATCACATTCAATTTTTCGAAAAAAAGTAAATACAATACGCAGATGTCAGTGCAAACATCAGCAATGAAATGTGATATTATCTAATAAAAAGCATAAAAACAGTCGTGTCACCATCCTCCTCCACCTCATGTCGCAATATATCAAAACTGACATGTTTCAACGGTAAAAACAAACAAAAACTGTCAAAAAGTGGTACTGAAGGCATCGAAATTTAAGGTCGATTGGAAATAAAGAACTTGAAATATTTCCATGGGAAATAAGAAAACAAGTAAATTTTCAGTGTGGAATTTACTCATTTAAGTTGTGGATGTAATCAGCAGTTGGTGAAGATTTGAAACTTTTCATAGTTCCATTCCCTGTGAACTTCGGGGGCAGGGTACGTTCCCTGTGAACAAGGTGCCTACTTGTAATGTTACACCATCCAAGCACTCCTTGAGTTTAATAATCGAGAATAAATCAATCAAATCAACATCAAATCAATTGATATAATTATGTAATATCAAGCTTGTATTTGAGTCCAGTATACTTGTCAAAATTTTACATGGATATTTTATTTTACTTCTTGAGGTAATGACCACACAGGTGAGAAGAATGGGCCTGTTCGCTGGACACCTGAAACAGCCAACTACGGCTGTTTTTGGCTGCTTTCACTGTTGCTCGTGAGTAGAAACAGCATCAGCCACCAGCAGTAGCCGGCTGTTTTCAGCAGCCGAACAGGGTCAATGTCTCAGACATTTTCTGAAGTTTATAATATAGCGTTCAATTCTCTTAGATAAAGGAAACATGGTTTTTTTCATCGCAAAAAAAGGAAACATGGTTTCTCTCTCTCCAATTTCCACTATCAACCATATTTTCTTCTTTTCTATATACTAAATCTCAAGTGAGTTCGGCCAGAATGCTATTGCCCTTGCTGTCTGAAGTTTACATTTCCATTGATAACCAATAAAATTCACATGCAGCTCTGTCATTGAGCGGTCGATAATGAAGCAATGATCTAGTATATCTTGCCATAACGCAAGATCAGCAGCCAGGGACTATGTGTAGAATGGTGGTTCTTCACAGCATGTTGAAGCAGCAGCAGTTCCATCTGAAGCTCTGACCTCTGTTTATGCAGCTCAAAGGAAGCCGACGTTTGGTAGTCAAAATCACATGCAAATCACAAACGAGTCGTCAGCTGTCTCTCTCTGAAATGATGCTCTAATCACATTGTATCAGAATTTTGTTTCTCTCCGATACCCCACTGAACCAAAAATAAAATTAAAAAAGGATCAAAGTATTCTGTCGCACCCATTTTCCCTTCAGTAACCTGCATCCTGGGATCCTGCTCCCAGCTAACAGAAGCATGGCATCCATGTGATCATCATCTGAACACATCATGTTTGCATGACTAGTGATGTATCTCGTCAAAATGTAATGAACTTCTACGGATACATTAGTTACAACACAAATTTCGTGAATTTCAAGTCGGCTAGCTAGCTGCTGCTTTATTTAGCTCTAGAAGCATCATTGTATCAGTGTATCAGGTTTCAAAGCTTCCCTGCCATCTCTGAATTCCGAACAAGTGATGAACTGCTTTCACGAGTACAATTTGTCGATTTCTCTCCATAAAAAAAACGCTTTAAAGAATAATTAGCGTTGCAGATTAATGACTGTTGATTGTTCAAGCCGCTTTGAGAATTTTCAGAGTTACCTTCATTCCTTTTCCGCCGAACTTTGGAGGCAGGCCGGGAATAATTGTTTTCGTTCGATAGTGATATCAAAATTGCAGTTAGTGGTTCTTGCCATTCACGCCTCTCAGTCGCGGCGTGGAGACGACAGATGCAGCTCGGGATACGGCGGTAGAGATCCAAGCATCTTGTTTCTCCAGACCGAGATTCTCCAGCAAGCAATCACGCGCTGGAGAAGAACTCGCGGAGGCGGAGCTGGGAAAGGAGGAGCAGAAGCGCTTGGACTTGGGGTCGAAGGAGACGTGGAGGAAGATGAGGCGACGCATCCCGCCGCCGTGGCGCCGCCCGCCTCACCCGGCCCGTCGGCGTGCGCCACAGCTCCTGCCGGGGGCACCGGGGACGGAAGGAGGGGTGTATTTACAAATATTTGGATTGCGATTATTAGTCGCGATCCAGTTTAGGGGCCTATCTGTAAACTTTCCATCGACCACTTCAGCGCCGCCGGGGATGGCTTTCCGCCGCCCGCGTTCCGGCCGGAGGCGTCCTCCTCCGCCACACAGCTATCTCGCACCGTCGCGCACTATGTTCTTCCTCCTTAAACCGCCGCCCATCACTCTGTCGCCGGGCGTCGACCTCGTCGCGTGGCGAGTCCCGTCGCCGTGAGCCCGTGACTCTTCATGACCCGCGCCGGCCGGAGCGCTCGCCGGCCGTGCCCAATTCAGATGAAGGTTGGCGCTGACAGAGGTATGGGTTCCATCTTCCTTACCAGCCCGTCTGCCCGTGCTTCGTGGTTGATTCTGGGAGAATTCACCGTGTTTCGTGGTTGATTCTGGGAGAATTCACCGTGCTGAACTCGCAACCCAGCTGGCGCTGCGTCTCAGTGACCATCCGTGCACACTCATGCGCAGCATTGTAGCTCTGCAACAACTGATGAACTGCCTGCTTCTTGATTTTTGGAACTGGGTAGCTACAGTAGATTTAACTCCAGAAACGTTTTTAGTTTTGTGTCAGTTACTTTGGCTTAAAAGCTTCGAAACTTATCAGAGTTTTTTCCTTTACCTTTTGTCTCGACTTTCAACTTTGGGGCATGCAGGCAGAGCTTAATTTGAGTGATAAAAGGCAGAAGATAGAAATCAAAGCAAGGTCATGTATAGTGGCTAATGTTCTCATTGCCGAGAGAAAGCAGGTCATGCATTTCATGCAAAGGTATTATGTTGTAATCAATAAAGGTGGTCATGTACAAATGATGTTGCCACAAACTTCAAAATCTGGATGTACTTCCCCACATTGCACGTTTTGAACCAAGATATAACTTTGTCACAAATACAATCATAAACTCTATGAAGCTGCCCGATCAATTGCTGATGATCGAATTAGTACGTCCCATCATTTGTGTTGGATGCACTGGTAGTTCAATAGAGGCTCCTCACGACATGTGAAAGCAACTACAGCCTTGGCTTCGCCTCTTACCACCTCTCTGTTTGTGAAGCTTTGCAGAGGTAAACATTCACCTGTGGAAATCACTCATTATGATTTCTGTGACCAAGTTGCAGACTCACTCAAATCATGGATACATCAAGTTCTATGGGGCTTTTGTATCTCTCCAATACCTCAATGATCAGAAACCCAAAAGTGTTTTGCGGTACTCATTTTGCGCCAGAAGCGACCCCTGACCCAGGCCGTGTATATATGTGCTTAGGATCAGCTATTCCACGTTCACTCAGAGTTTCCAACCAACCCAGGCATTGCGTCCACGTGACCATCTGTCCAGGACAGAGTTTCTTCTGAATGATAAGAGATCCAAAATCAGACCTCAGGTATCAATTAAAAGTGATTAAGGAACGTTGAATCAGCAACAGGGTTCTACTTGCTTATGAAAAAAAAAAGGGAAAATAAGACATGGCTCTCCTACCGTAATGTAGTTCCAAATATCCAATAAAATGTTCAAACTACTTGCATAACTCTGCAATATGTTCAATCAGGTTCAACTATAAGGTGCAGGGCACTTAAGGGGACTCATTTGAGGATAAAGGACAGAAAAAAAAGGAGAAAAGGTCAAAATAGGGTGAAATGGTAGCCTGTAAAGTATCATATATCGGGATGCATATTTGTTGTCTCCATTTCAAGAGAACTTTTTAATTGGCATACATCAATAAATGATGTAATTTACACGTGGCTATCCTTCAATTGGCCAATCATGAATGTGTGATCATCTACCGATTGGGTTGATGGATGCAATGCTCTCAGTTCACAGCATCTTTTTTTTTTTATTTCCAAAGAACTATCATGATGTTACCTTGTCCAATCAAAATTCAGATAAATTCCATTTGATGTAAAGGACAAAACTTTTCGGCAATGCATCAATGAGCAAAAAACGTCTTGTTGTACACTCTTCAGTTTGCTCTTCCAGCAGCCACCAAATAAGCTCTTTTGTCAGTTATGAATCAGGGTTAGGAATAGCTCTGTGTACATTTTCAGTTTTATGCGCAGTTACTAAAGCTCACCAACGCGAAGGCTTTTCAGGCGGTGGTTGCAGATACTATGATGAGTGTCCGTGCTTGTGCAAGTGACCTTAATCTCTGGGCCCACCGCTGCAGATCGTCTAGTGCCGCTCAGCGGCTTCGAACTTGGAGCAGTAATTTAGTTTCCAATATGTAGTCGGTGTCTCTCTTCTTTTTCTGCTCAAAATTTGTATTCCGATCCCGCCATGTAAACTCTTAATGCCTTCTATAAAGTTCAGGTAGACCTTCGGGTCTACCGTAGTTCGTCTCAAAAAACTAAAGCTCACCAATAAGTCACGAACTACCCGGAGATTCATTTCACTCTGTGAAAACCTCTTGCTGAATCAGTGAAGTTGCAGCTGACTGACACTTGAAGCCGCCTTACGACGATTCAGAGTTTCCTTCGCTGTTCCATTTTTCTCTGAACTTTGGAGAAAGACAGGGAAGGACTCTGTTTCTTCCAAGAGATTTCGAAATTAGCTGAGCCATGGAGATTGTTTTGGCGGGGCGGAGGGTTCATGGAGCAGGAAGAAGCGAAGCATACCTCTCCGCTCCATTAACCCGCTGCCGGCGAGCGCCAGCTTCCTCGCTGCTCCTTTCCTCCGCCGCCACACGTCGACGACCGAACGAGGGGCTTATCTGTAAATATTTGGATCGCGATTCGCGATTATTAATCGCGATCCGGATCTATATGTAAATTATTTGGATCGCGTTTATTAGTTGCGATCCAGTTTAAGGGCTTCCCTGCAAAACTGCCACCGGTTCCGCCGCCCGCGTTCCGGCCGGAGACGACCTCCGACGACCACCCCAACGCAGCGACATTGCGCCGCCGCTCCTCGAGGACGTTCTCGCGACGCCGCCGCCCTCTCGTTCCGTCTCCAGCGTCGACCTCACCGTGGCGGGCCGCGTCGCCGGGGACTCCTCACCACCCGGCGGCCAGAGCGCTCGCTCGTCTCGCTGTCCCCAAAGAAGATTGGGGATAACTGAGAGATGGGCTACGTCTTCCTCGCCAGTTCCCAGAATGCTTGGGAAAATTCGCATGTACTCACCGTGCTGAATTTGCAGTTACGATAACGTTTATGAGAAGCAGCAACAATTTGTCCACGAAGTTGTACGAGTTCCAACGGAGTGGGGTCTTGGCTCGTTCGCTCCTCAGGAGTCAGGAATTCGCAGCATCTTACGTTGGTAAATATGGATATGGCTAATGAAAATTCAATATCCTAGATATTGTGAATTCAAGGTCATTTGCAAAGGAGCACACAAATCTAAACTGGAAGTGCAAGATGATTTCTCATCTCTTTATTCTGAATCAAAAATTTGGTGCACCCTGGAGTGGCTTTGTTTCAAGTGCTCAAGCTTCTGGTGAAATCTCAATAGTTCCAAAGTTGCTAGCTGAGTTCCGAAGTTACTAGCTGAGACACACCAGCTTGGCACTCTAAAGATTATTCCAACATACTTGAAGTCCATTTCAATGTGTTTGGCGATAACTGAGGCAGCATTTGCATACCGCCCTGGAAAGGCAGACAGCATCAACCATTCAGCTCTACCAGCTTGGTTTTCACCTGATCAGTCTTCTGCTCTCCATTGAACCGATGGCAACCTCAAACCATTCAATTGGTAACAGAAGTATTCCTTCACACCATGTTGAAAGAAGTTCAGACTCAGCCCTTTTGGGTGCCTCCCTATGTGCAACCCACAAAGACGACAGTCTTTGGCAGTGAAAATCACTGGCAAACAAAATCAAGAATCAACTCGTTTGTTTCACTAAGTGATGGATATAATTGTATCAGAATTTTGTTTCTCTCCATTATCTCACTGAACAAATGGCAATCTAATTATTCTTTGATATATTCAGTTTGCCTCTGAGGCAAAGGTTTTATATATGCTCAAGATCACTGTCTCAACTAACCAAGGCATTGTATTCCTGTGACCATATGTGCGCACTCATGTATGTATTGTGTTGTACCTCTGCAACAACTTATTGTTCATTTGGTTCCAAAAAAAAAAAAAACTTATTTTTCATTTGTCATTTCGCAAATGATAATAGAGCACCAAAAAATAGAATTCCCTCCGTTTAATAAGTAGTTTCATTATGCTTCCGTTCAGAAATTGAATTGCTTGTTCTGCTCTGCAATCAGTTCGATCAGATGGGTTTGACCAGAAGGGGCAGGGGCATATTGGGGAAGTCATTTCAAAACAAAAGGGAAAAGATGATAAAAGACTGGATATAGTTAATAATATCCATATATTGGAGTGGGATACATGTGATTCCGGTTTCAGGAAATCAGGTATCACTTCCGAGATTCTATCTTGTTTAGCATAAGTCAACAAAGTTTGAAATTTATATATGGTGTTTAATCATCAATAGTGTGTTGATGTATTGGTGTTCCTTCACGTCATATTTTAAAATGACATCATGAACTTTATCGATTTTATATGAGGCAGGAATAAAGGGAGCAAAAAGAAAAGTTGTTCAGACACAGGTTCAGGCCCAAAAAGCACATTCAGAACTGTCATATTAGCATATTGAAGCAACTTCACGCTCAAATCAGTCTCTTAACATCCTTGTGGAGTTCACAACTGTCTAACTATTCCACAGGAAAAAAAAAAAACTTACCTCATCCAAGAAAATTTCAGGAAAATGCTCTCCACTGATGTAATATAAGATTGTACCTGCCTTTTCATTTGGTTTAATATCTCAGTGAACAAAAACCAGTATTAAAGTTCTGTGCGCGGTGCTTACTTTTTCCTTGAAGCAACTACCAGAGAAGCTACTCTACCGTGAGCTGATGCACCCCCCTCCCTTCTCTGTTTTTTCCTTTTTTTCTTTTACGATCAGTCAGTTCCATATTCACTGTGAGCTGCAACAGAACCTAATCATTGTGTGTCAGTGATAAGACGTTAATTTTGCATTCTAGCAACTGTTCTTCGCCAACGAGTGATGAACTGTTCTAAAATAAAAAAGGTGATGAACTGCATCTCGGACCTAGGAATCAGAACAGAAATTTTACGAGTCTTTAACAAGGCTAATGCTAGTTACTTTCTTTCCAAAAACATTGATATATTGTATCAGTTAATTTGTAGCTGACTAGCAGTCAAAGCAATCGAAATTTTCAGAAACCCGTTCTGAGTACTCTGGACTGGAGGCAGGGGCAAGGGAGTTAGATGATGAACGACTCTTACAACTATTGATCCAACAATTATTGGAAGATTAACTTTTATTTGAACATGATCAAGCTACAGAATTTCACTGGTTCGTGTTCTTCTTTCTTGTAAGCATGCTCCGCTTAGCCTACTACCAGCTCTTCCTGTGCACCTCAAGAAAATGCATACAGTTGCATAGCAAAGACCACGTGGTGATCATCTGATGGAAGCTGACATTAATCCTCTCAATTGATGTAAAGGTAATATTACAGTAAGCCTTTTGCTTTTCTCCAATACCTCAACGAGCAAAACTTATCAGGACCCTCGTTTTCGCCTTTGTAGCAGCCACCAAAGAAGCTCTATTTGTGAGTCATGTTACTCATGTATATATATGCTCAGGAGTTCAGGCCTCCAAGGTGCATTCAGTTTGTATGTGCAGTTACTTTAGCTCACCGACAAATCATGAATGGCACGGATCTTTTCAATTTCAGTCCTGAAACAAAAATTCAGTAAACCAGTTGCGTTGTTCTGTAGCTGACTGACAATTGGAGCTGTTGCTAACATTTCAGAGTTCCCTACCTCGTTATCTGGACTAAACTCTGGAGGCAGGTAGGATCAACAATCGACGGGAATTTAGAAATTGAATGTTTGCATACGATTTAACATACTAATCAAATCAAATATTTTTGTATTTCGTAGATTTGCTTATCTGAGAGAGGGGAAAAAAGACCAAAAGAAAACGGGCTCTTGATATCTCAGTAGGGCTCTGCTCGTTTGTTTTTGGAGACGAGGACTTGGATTTGAGTTTGGGTAGGGATGGATGAAGCGAAGCGTCCCACCGCCGCCGTCCCGTCCACCTCGCCGCTCCGTTTCCTCTCCGCCGGCGTGCGCCGGCTTCCTTGCGGCTTCGTCCCTCCGCCGCCGGGCGTCGGAGACCGAAGGAGGAGCTCATTTGTAAATATTTGGATCGCGACTATTAATCGCGATCCAATACAGGGTCTTATTTGTAAAATATTTGGATCGCGATTATTAGTCGCGATCCAGTTTAGGGCTTATCTGCAAAAAGACCTCCGCCCCGGCGTCGATGGCTTCTGCCACCCGCGTTCCGGCCGGAGACGTCCTCCGCCCGTCCACAGAAACATCGCGCCGGCACTCCTCGAGGATGTACTATATACTATGCCGTCACCGATTCTTCCTCCCTCTCCGCGGCATTGACCTCGCCGTCGCCAGCCCCGTCGCTCCGATGCCTCACTGCCGGCCGACGCCTCTCTGACGCCAATCAGAAAAAAGTTGGATGGAAAAGAGGGAGACGAATTCATTCTTTACGAATTCAAGTGCTGTGGTTGATTCTGGGAAGTTTTGAGGAAAATTCGCAGGTGTCCACCGAGCTGAATTTGCAAGAACGTTTGAAGAAGCAGCACTTTCCCAGAATTATGTGAGTTTTAATTCCAAGGGTTCTTACTCGGTCTCAGGCACTCTGCTCACCGTCACTTCAGCATCTTATTTTGGTAAATATCAGTCCTGGAATTCACCTTGGTAAGGCCCTGTTTGGATCCACCTCCTAAAGTTTTAGTTAGCTAATTTTAGTCAATTAGGATCCAAACATAACCTCCTAAAATCTCCTAAACTTTTAGTCCACCCCTTTCTAAACTTTTAGCGCCTAGTCACCTCAAAGCTACTAAAATCGACTAAACATATAAACAAGGCAAGAAACACATTAAAAAAGGTAAGGAAAGTCTAAAAACCAGAAACATTAGTCAAAGATCCAAACAAGTACCTTCTAAAATTAGTTGGCTAAAAAATTAGCTAGCTAATATTTTAGTTGGCTAATTTTAGCCGGCTAGAGGATCCAAACATGGCCTAAATATATTGCAGATTTGCATCTTCAGGATCTTCCAGGAAGGTGTACACATATTATAATCTGGAATTGTTGGAGTATATTTTTCCTTTCTTTATGAGTCTAGAAATGTTTGTTGCGTTGGCCACATGTGTCTTGAAAGCAATGTCCTTTGCTCAAATATTTTGAGTTACTTGAGACACATGTGTTGTGATAGAAAGATGTTTTGCTTGTATTTGGCGATACATGACCCATCATTCACACACGTTCATCAACCATTCAGAGTTACCATGTAGTTCCTTGCTTTCTTGGTTTTCACCTGTCAAATCTTCTACTTTCAGTCTTTCTCCACTCGATTGGGCGGAGAACGTTTGAATTTGGTAGGTAAACAGTGGTACGCCTTCATCACGTGTCGAAAGAAGTGCACCTTCTGCTCAAACTTTTGGGGCCTTCCCTGCGTGCAGCCCAAAAAGATGACATTCTTTCATGATGAAAATCACCCTCAATTTTATTTCACTCGAATGATGCGTACGTTCGTATCAGAACTTTGTTCCTCCCCCAATACCCCACTGCACACAAAGCTGATCAAAGTATTTGGTGATATTCATTTTTCCCCCGAGTCAACCGCTGATGCTAAGGATCAGCAGCTCCATATTCACTGCGTCTGACCTTGCAGCCCATGCATTGCATCCATGGGACCATCTGTGTACACACAATTTGCATGAGTAGTTACTTTAGCTCAAGAACAGGTGACGAACTGCCCAGATCTAGGGCTCAATACAGATTTCATGAGTCTTTGAGAAGGCTAACGCTTGTTAATTTTGGCTTGAACCATCACTCTATTTGCATGAGTAAGTTGTATGTAGGTCACTAGTATCAGTTGAAGCAGCTTCGGCACATTTCAGAGTTTTTCTTTTTCTCTGAACTCTCGAGGCAGGTAGGGAGCGCTGTCCATGATTCATTTAAGGTACAGAATTAATCGATCTCATATACGAATTATTTGATTGATTAAATCTGCTTTGTTTCACAAGTTTTCTTTGTGTATGAAATAAGTTCAAAGGAGATAGGCCTTACACACCTAGATGTGCCATTTTTTATCCTAAAAAAAAGGTGCCGCTGCCCATTTTGTTCAAAGGACGAACTCCCTGTAAAACTCTAGATCCAGTTGCGTCAAAAAAAAAAAAATCTAGATCCATCAATTATTTGAAGATGAAATCTTATTTGAACATGATTGTACTACTGAAATCCATTGCTCACTATTGTTTGCTTTTTGTTCCACTTACAAAATGTTGTATCACTCTGCATGATGCAATCTTTTGTCCTTTCATGTGTTCTATCAGCACGCTAAACTCCTTCCATTTCAATTTGAGCTACTATTGATGGAAAACCTTGACAGCATGATTTCATCTCGCCAACCGTTTCACTGCACTTCCGATCAGAAACCTGAGCTCTTCTCGCAAGTTTTTACTGCCCATTCCCTTAAACATTGTCTCTCTCACCCCATTCTGCAGCCTCTTATACTTGCATTGAACGGCTGTTCCTAAATTTCATCTGCTCAGCTTTCATCAGCGTCTTATACACATATAGAAAAAGAATATGGACGATGTCAACGTATCATACATCTATCTGAAATTCATTAAGCATCCATGGTTCACAGCACCTTATGGCCACTAGCAAGTGACGCACAAAACGTTGTTATGGCTTCTTTGGTTTTCTCTAATATCTCAATCAATCTGCCAAAAGAAATGTCTCGAAATATCATTTGTCATTCGTTCTGTAACTTTTTTCCCTCATGTAGTCAGTCGCCAGAAGCGGCAGCGTGAAGCTAATATATAAAGTTGAATCTGTACATTACTTTCCTAGTCATTTATGTTGCATGAACCTGCACTAAAGTATGAAGACACGCGAGGTCCCTGTGAACTATTCGCAACAGAATTCATGTTTATTGAAAGATCGGGCACATATGATGGAGCACGTTCCTCGTGGATCTTGAGGTGGACGGCCAGAGTACACCAGGGACCTCAACCATCGGTTCCTCGGCCGGTTGGGTCCAGTGGCGCGCCTGCACCGTCAGGACCGTCCAGAGAGACCACTGGGCAGCTCATCCCGGCAATCACATTGTTGCGCGAGAAATCCGGCGACGGTGCAGGCGCGCGCACTGGACCCATCAGGCCCATCACCCATGTACTCTACTACAAACACAAGAATGTTCACATATCTTACCACTACCCAGCTGATTCCACACTACCACTTCATCAAAGGTGAAAATCCTGGAGATAAAACTGAACTGAATTTGTTGCAGGTAGAAGCAAACAACTAAATACAATGGTAAACTCAGTACCCACTTCTGCATAACTTACAGGACATGTCCAGGTATAGCATATAGTCAACGGATACAACAGTTGGAGTCAAAAGGACAGCTTTACTACATACTATTAGTTAACTCAGTCAAAGCCAGGAGTGTCATCTGACTTGCTCTAGAAACTGCTCTCAAGACCCATGATCAGGCCTCTCATTTCTGATCCTAAACCAAAGGTTTTTCTCTAGTTGCTGTGCTTTTCTTGTTCTTCAGCATCTTATCTACGCGCCGCGTACATTAAAAGAAGGATGTTTCCTTTTTACTCACTACACCACGGGTGATAGCCTGGACACATCCCAAGCTACCCTCATCACGCCGCCATTCCTGGATTCCGACTCTTGGAATGTCCTTCCGGACGCCTCCGAAGGGTGCGGGACCTCCCTCCATTTCTCAATCTTAAGCTCAGTGACATCAACAACACAAATGCGGCTCTCCACCAGATTCTTCCCTTGCCCCCTGCCCTCAACCAGGGAAATCTTTCCCCTGCCGACTTCCTTCCCATCGCCGTCGATCAGTATGACAAGACGGCCGGGCTCGAAGGAGAATGACCTTGTGAGGGGGCGGCTTGGCTCACTGCTGTCTGGGCTAACCAGTCTACTGCCTTTGGATATTCCTAAAGCAGTCATTACCCTTGCAGGCGGCAGATAGCTGTCCTCACTCGCGCTTTCAGAGGACTCACCAAGATGAGGAGCCGGTGTAGATGGCTTATCAGTAATCTCGCCCTCATATGGAACTCCTCTTTCTTTTGCGATACGAGCAAGCTTAGCTTTCCTATTGTTCAACCTGAAATTTACACAAAAAGATTATTACAAATAGCTGTTGACAAAAGGCAGAAAAGCATAAACGAATAAAATTTATTTAAAAAGGCAACTAAATAAGATTCAGTCTTACCAGTTTTTAAGTTGCGATGCTGTAATCTCCGGGCCCTGCAAAAGCACAATCTTATTTTCTTTGTGAATGAGACATCAGACATGCATCCACGGTAGTAAGAACAAGAGAAAGGATTTTTACCTGCACACTTAACTTCTCTGACCATGCCTGCAATAAAGGTGTGTTCTTGTGCATCTCAGGCTCAGCTGCAAGAGCCTTCTCTATTTCATTTATTTGCTCGTCATTCATAATGGTTCGCTTCCTTCTTTTAGGTTGTCTGTCATCGTACATATTAGCCTCTCCTTTCTCATCCTCCTGGAGACCACTTTCTTTCATGAGTTCTGGAGTTTTGAAATGCTCTGCACTGCTGGGTGCTGCATCAAGATCCATTTTGATGCGCTGATGTCCTGTATTAAGAACATTAGATACAGGTGTATAGCCCGCACTGGTTGTTCTCGCAACACCAAGATGAACAAGGTCTTGACCAACTGCATTCTGCAGAAAACCACCATTTCTAGGCGCACAATTTCTTGGAGTCTCCTCCTTACCAGTCGCCTCTTGCTTTATCAAGGGTGCTGGTGTAGACACTTCCATACTCTGCTCAACCTTTTGGCATCAGCTTTCGGTTAGAGACCGGTGCACTTAAAGCCAATGTAAGTTTGCTGATGTGGTCAATATGTATTCACCTTTGGAATGCAATTCATACTAGAGTCCCGGGAGCTTGCTGGTGTCGGCAAGGGCTGCTGCACCGGGTGCAAGTCTTCCTTGATTTCTGATGCTGTAACATTTTGTACCACCTGAAACATCTCATGATGAGGACATCCAACGGTCGAACAGGCATTGACGAAAGAATAATATAACTATAAACATCACTGAATGCAGTTATCCAAGGAATCAATGACCAGAAGTAAAGAGCTTACGGTATTACTGGTTAACAAAATATCTCTACAGCTCGAGTTATTTGAAAATTCCCTCTACTTCTTGTGCATGCTATTTAGTTGAACATTATTATAAAACTGAGAATTTGCTATCAATAGAAAACACAATGCTTTAGTGTTGTCAATAGCTATTTGACTCCAGTATTCGGTGGTTGAAAACAAACCTGAATGGTTCCTTGTCCAACATGTGATTTACACCATGATTGTAGCTTTCCAGAAAAATCACTGACAAAATAGAAACAAAACTAATCAAATCTTGGAACAATAAATTTAGGCATAAAAATGATTAATCGTCCATAGTAAAAACCTAGAAACATGACTTTAAGCACCTCAATAATTGCACATCTTCCTCATTTAACAAGTTAGGAATCAACGATTTAGCATAATCGGACAAAGATTCTGCAAAATCAAGAGAGAAGAGGTGAGACAAGCAATATAATGAAACCCGACATATGACCAGAATATCAAATCTAACTTTACCTAAGTTTCTACATACTGTAGCGGCCTTAAGATCAGCAGAAGTTGAGTGGTCCGCTGACCGTTTAGGACCCTCTGACTCCAGGTATTCTTGAAATTTCAGAAGAAAAAGGTCTCTTTCTTGCTCTGTGGACATGGGGAACAGAACCTTTTTTAATAATCTCTCTCAAATAAGATTATTAATAACAAGTTAGATTCGTCTGACCTTCACATATGTTTGGAACAAAAACATGCAAATTTGCTATTATCTTCACTACGCATGATGTTCTTGTCTGTGCATAAGCTATTGAAGGCATGCTGCCAAGGCGAAAATGGCAAGAATAGCTAGCTTTAGTTTCAGTCAATGTATCATCAGAAGCTAACAGTGCCACCTCAGCTGCACTAAATGGATCATAATCTAAATTAGCATCTTCCTCAATGACTGGTAGATTGACAGAGCACCAACTCGAAACAAACTCATCATGAGGAATTGCAAGAATCTGTGTCAAAAAGGGAACCTGCAAAAAAAGATGAACAAAAAGAAGCATGAATGATTGTTATCTTGGATTCTTGGCTTAAAAAACAGCTCATTCAGTTGCTAAAGAAAAAGCAAGACCTAAAAAGGTAACAAAAGAAGTTACTCAGCAAAAACTTACAGTGTTCGTCATAAAGGAAGATCTAAAGTTTGAATCATCTGAAAAAACATCCACAAGACGCAATGCGCTGATAAGCACAGACCCCATGGGATAACTCTTATCGTGAGAATCAGCATTCTGTTTCTGTTTTCTTCCAAATGCAGTCTTCAGCAAATCGAGAACCTGAAATAATCATGCGTAGTAATGTTTTAAGTAAATGATTGTAATTTGCAGTAACAGCAGAACCAGAGTATATTATACTGGGAAGTGGTCAGTCATAGGGGAACTAACCTCTAGAGCCAAGGTATGCCCCAGTTGCATGCTGTTTGGGGAAGTAGCAACTTCATCAAGGTACGAGACACTTTCAGCTTCACAAAGTTGCAACAGCTAGAAAATTGTTCATATCAATAATTTCGTTAGTGACTAAGTATGCAGTACTCTGAACTATAATCAATATGTGCAGTCATTTACTTACAATAGAAAGAATCTTTGCCTTCAATCTGGAAACGGAAGCAACAATATCGCCCTTCAAACATTCAGGGGCAGTTAACTTCAGTATACTGCGTGAAAGTGACAGTATGCCTCCATTTCTAGAGAGTTCCTGCAGTTGGTTAGAAATTTCTTAAGATGTCAGCTTCTAAGGGCATTACATGTAACATTATGTAGAAGCCAAATTCAGGGTTGGGTTTACTGGTGTTCTTCTTTTTCTTACACAGAAAAACGGAAATAAAAAGTCTTTACCAAACAAAAACATGTATATATGGTTTCACAACTTGAGTCAATTTCCGTTTAACTAATATCATAACCAGTAAAGCAATACAGTGGCATGTAAACTACAATATCACCAATATAGAGGGAAAAAATCATAGTCAGCATGATATAGATATACTCATATACATACATTTATATCCTGAAATCAATGTCACCAACTACTGATCTCTTCCCAAGTCATACTACAGAAAGGCCTTGTTGTATAGTTTTCTATAGGGCTCTCTATTTTGTTCTTTTTGTCTGTACAGTTTGCCTTTTATTTTGATAAAATTTCCAGTGGGAGCCTCTCCTATTGTACTTTTGTCAAAAAAAAAAACAGAAGAAAAGGAAAAACCTTGTTTTTTAAGATACGATCTCGAAACAACTTCTGCTGGCTCAGCAACAAAAGAAACTGCAATGATGCTTCACACTGTTGGCAGATGAAGTGAGTGAGTCGACATTCCAGAGGACCAACAGGAAAGGAAACCAAGCCCACCATTGATGATAGCCTAAGGCTCAACAGCCTCACATCTTCATGAAGACTATCAAAGGCTACATCCATAAAGATTTCAACCTGACCATGAAATATTAAACGTCAATATAGAGACAAATAGACTAAATAATGTGTTTAACAAGCAGATACACATAATGCTGGACAAAACGCATGTTCAAACAATACTGTTGTAAATCCGGAAACAAACAAAGTGCCATTAAAAGAAAAAAGTATAACAGGATATTTTTCGAAGGATCTTCTGAACAATATAAACACAAGAACAACTGCGATTTCTAACCAGCATAAGTGTATAACTAGACATACAGAACATATATTGGACAATGGTCAGCAAAATGTTTTAAAAACCATGCTATTATGAAAATTGAGATGGCATGTGCTATAGGTTACATAGGTATACAGTATTCAAGCAGAAGAACTCCAATGCAAGAAAAAATAGTCTCCATGTATTGACTTTCTAATGCCACAAGTATAGCATTAACAAGCAGCCTACAATGATTGCTAATATGACTGAACTACAACACACAGGGATAGTACAAACTAATTAGAATAGAACAGCAATGCTATCACTTAAAATAATGCTATATAGGTCAGGAAGAAAAATAAAAGCTATGTAATTTGGGGTGCTAAAATCAACTTTGCTTCAGATAATGTTCTAGAGATATACTAAACACGGTACGAACTATTGAAGAATGATCCAATGACAAATGAATATATGTTACCTTTGGATGTGCAAGCAGAATATGGACAAGTTCATGCCACTGGGAAGAAAAGTAACTTGTCAACAGATGAAGACTTGTTGCTACAAGTGATGCGTGTACAAACGGAGCAGCACCAAGACGATTTTCCTAATATAAGACAATACTGTTACCAGCATTAGAAACAGATTAGCACACAGAACTGAATAAATATTTTGGTTGAACTCGACGAAACCTTCTTCCGCTGGGCAAGAATAGAAAGTAGGAAAAAGATCAGGTCCATGACTTGTTCAGATAATTTCACATCATCCAGAAGAACCTGTACAAAAATAAGCATGCCTCAGACTAAGTCCTCATCATTTTGGCTAAAACAACCAGAAGCTAACGGTGCAAACTGTAACAAACTGGTCTTGACTCAAGACTCGGACCATCTGTCTAACAATGATAGCAAAAGTCCAACACATTAGAAGCAGGCTCAGAGCAGACGACTTGAATTAGTTCAGCTTAAATTGTAAGGAAACAAATATAAAGCATTGTTGTACTGCCTGTGATGAGATTCACTCACTAAATTCCAGTACAAGATATAAAAAAAAAATACTCAAAGCACATAATAACCCAGAAGAAAAGAAAGACAAGAATAGTGTTGTATGTGAAACTTGTGTGAAATAATGAAAGAAATAACCTGCTCCAGTCTTGTATGGCGAGTTGCTAGCTCAGATAAACTATGCAACAAGCGCATGCCGCGAAGTACATATGCCAAATCTGAGCCTTGCCCAAGCTCCAAACATACAGCAATGAGATGAAGAGGAAGCGAGGTCACAAGTTTCTCCATGTCCACCTACAATAGAGAACATGTGTCAGGGAAAAGGCATCACGACATATGTAAACACTGAGCATAACTACCTGCTTTGGACCTCCATCTTCTGTCTTGGACTGCAAAATAAAGTTGTCTGACTCCTTCAGCATCTCGCTAAGTTCTTTTGTAGTTAGCCAACTAAGCTCTTCGACTGCAGACACCATGTCTATCATCTGCACCAATTTAAAAAAAAAAATTGGAAATTCTTGAGATCCAACAGGAAGCATGAAAATTCTTGGTGAAATATCCTAGCTATTCTGCCAGACCTCATTAGAAAATATGCAGTAGTTATAACAAATAGTCAACATTTTTTACAACCAGCAGTAGGTAAATAGTGCCATGGCTTGCAAATTGCATTTGGTAGGTAAAATAGCATGTATCCACGGGATGTGATTATGTAATACGAACTGAGATATTTCTGGGGTGCAAAAATCCATTTTAAGGAAAAGGATAGTAGGAAACAACTGTTGTGGTGTGCATGTTGCTGAACCCCAGTCCAGTAGCATCCTCTGTAACACAGTGCAATCAATTTTTAGCAACTAAGTTTAGGTACCTAACAAAATTTTTACAAGTTTGATTTCAATTCAGAATTATATAAATATAGCATAAACACAAAATATTTCAGGGAAAGGAAAACATCACACTTTAACATTGAACTGTCATAAAAAACAAAAATGAGCAGTCTTTGTTCGACATATACAGAAATTTAACATGAACTATACTATTCGCACTTGGATTAGCCCCTTCGAAAGTCCACTCAATGCCTCTTCCAATAAAAAGACAGAATTTTTCTTGTGGCCCCAAATGATGTGAAGGGTCCACAGTACAGACGCACAGTATATATAAAAAACCTAAAAACTCTAAAAATTCTTAAGCAGTTCGACTCGTTCTTCTGCTGTTCTCATTTGTAGTTGCAGCGAATGGAGACAGCACTGAGATTCCAAGACTAAACAGGACATAAGGAACTAAAGACCTGACAGCGCATGAAATCCAACCGAAATCCTAACCCCGGAACCAGAGCAAGGCCGTTTCCTCGCATTGTCTCCCCCACAAACGACGCGATTCCGCGGCGAGACCAGCGGATCACAGCGGTAGGTAGGTTCAGGCAGCGGCGGGGGCGAGGAGAGACGGACCGTAGCAGGCGTTACCTTCGGTCGGCGCAGTGGAGCCCGCGCCAGTTGGATCTCCGCTACAGTCCCCTACCAGATGACGGTTACGAAGACGAGGAGGAGGACGAACGTAGGAGGAAGCGGCGGAGGTGGCTCGCGGCGAGCTTCGCTTCGGCAGGGGGAGCGAACGGGCGGAGGCGAGCTCGGCCGCCGGCCGCGAGCGGAAACTGGCGAGAGAACGAACAGGGAGATGGACTGATTCGCTAGGGCTGTGGAAATTAGGAACAGAGTATATGCGGTGTGACCGTGTGTCTAGGCGGCGGGGTTTTTTTCCTTTTTTTTTCCATCCGAGGGTTATCTCATTATATTTTTACCAGTGTTATTTAAAAGGTGGAATTTGTTGTGGCACACTGCAAAAATATGATTTTTGGTTCCACACAGCGCAACTCGCGGTTGTAGCCACAACACACTGCAAATTTGTGGCACTTCGTTGGCACACTAAATCAAAGTGATGTGACATTTTCAACGGTTTTATCTCAAGAAAAACATTATAAATTGTAACTTTGCACAACAATCCATTATTGTATTTTTTTATCCATAATTTTTTTAGATTTTTCTCAACTGTTCATATAACTTTTCATTTTCAACCAAACTATGTGAAAAGTTGAAAAAAAAATCTACTTGTGGTATTTTTTAAGAAAAAGCTAACATTACGGTGCAAAGTAAAAATTAACTTCATAAAAGGTCAACAACAGCTGGAATAGCTCAGTTGGTTAGAGCGTGTGGCTGTTAACCACAAGGTCGGAGGTTCAAGCCCTCCTTCTAGCGATTTTTCCATTTTTTTCCCCCTCAAACTACGGTTGTTTCACATTAAAATATTTGAATCACGTGAAATCTGTACGTAAATATGCACTATTCCCTATTTTTGTTCGAACTTCTCGTTTCGAATCTGTAAGTGAATATGCAATATGTTCCTACTTTTGTTCAAACTGCTCGCCATGTCACGTTATCCTGATCACATGAAACAAATTTGAATATGTTCTTGAAGTACGCGGTATGTTGTTGAAACAAAGTCGAATCTGATAAGATGAACAAATTCTCATTAAGTTATTCTCACCACATGCATCGCATAAAACCAAATTTGAATGTCCGTTAGAAGAAAACTTGTTAAATATTTGAGTATGCATTGTTATTGTCCCACTACCAAATGCACCTCGTATTTGACTCAGGCCATACCAATTTTCATTCAATAACCCCCCATTTCAACCAGAAATTACACCCGCACCGGGTATCCGCAATGTAGAAGTCATCAGATAGTCAAATAAGAACTACCAGTCTAACACCACGTCTCGATACAGCAAGATAATGAACAAAAATATATATCTACCATCTGCACCACAGCATGCCAAGAAAACAAAAACAAACACCTTGTCATTGTTCATATAATTGTTAATGTGCTCTGACACATGATAATATACACGGGCAGAAATAGAAACCTACTAAGGAGTATCTAACAGATGGTGTACAAAGGGGTGGGCACCTAAGCACATCTACAAGGCCTACAATATTTAGACAAGCAATGGATTGGCAGATGAAGACTGCAGCTCCCCATAGTAGGAGGTCCTCATGAGAATGCCTGTCGTCATGAGTGATGAGCCTAGGGTTAGAGTGCATCACCTCTGCTATTGCTTCCTGAAATTTACATGCACTGATTAGGAAGCAGGAAGGTGAAATGAAAAAAGACATTCCTCCTGAAACTTAGACAGGACCCCCTATGAAATTGGCAAGAGCAAAATGCAGAACTTTACCTGATGGTCCAGGAGCTCGCTTGTGACTGCTTGTTCCCTGTTGAGACACCTTCAGTGATCTTAGCTTAGATGCAGAAGACGCCCTAATAGTATTAATCAAGGGCTGGTCTGCATCGTCGTCGGTGTCATCTTCACCATGTCCTTGATGGTCAGAGGCACTAATGGACTCTTCGTCACTAGAGTTGTGCCCATCAAAAAGTTTCTTCGCCGGTGCATCTCTAACTTTTCTTGGACGGCCCCTACGCCTCACAGGTTTTTCCTCCTTTTCCTCTGGATTCAGAACGACAGAATCAGCCACAACACCTAGAAGAAAGAATTTCTCCGTTTGGGAACAAAAGACAGGCACACACAAGGAGAGACAGAATTAAACAAACCTTGGAAAACATCATTATTTAGTCTCTCCCGCAGCTCTTTTACAAAGGTAAAATATGGACCCCAAGCGCTCTGGTCTCCATTCATGTTGGTATCTTGAGTCCTCTTCTCTACATCTGCCAGGCTACGGTCAAAACGATCATCAGTAAAGAAACCAATGGACGCACCAAAAAATATACGATCTATGACATACATATCTGGTATATCCGTCGAGGGAAGTTTAGAAACAAATGGCAGAATAGCAGCCTCAAGGAATGATAATTGCTTTGGAAGGTCAGCAAAGGCAAAAGAAAAGCCTTCGTGGATAATCTTTAAGATCTCAGGCTTGTTCTTGTTACGGGCTGTGCCAACATAGGACCCTGCAAGTCGGCTAGCAAGATCTTGACATTCTGAATAAGCCTTGCCAATTAAGGTGTTTTCTTCATCATGGACATAGGACATGTACCGATCATACGCCTATATGGATACACAAAAAAAGAAAAGAATAGTAATTTATAAAAGAACAATCACAGTACATTAATTAACCGCATCCGAATATACAAGCAAGATAACTGTTGCAGGTGTAAAATTCTTAAATTTATTTAAGCAAATATCTAAAACATTGTAAAAGCTGAAACAACAAAACTATGATGAGTAACATGCGAATGGAGGTGAGAGTAAATTAATACGACATCCAGTTAAAAAGAAGGTGACAGTGTTATATCAAAGTCAACTAGATGGCATTTTTTATGGTATGTTCTAGAAAGGTCAAAGTGTGTAGTATACAAATATTTAAGAGTAATTTTCATATATCCAAACTAAATATTCTACACTACATATTTTATGTAATTTCGAACAGTTTGGCTGCAGCTATTTGGGTGTCAATACTTTTTACTGCACAACTTGCTGAGTAGACACTAGACAACCAACGAACTTTTCAGCATAGATTATATAGCTCCTTGCTGTCATGGATTCCTGGTTTAGATGAGTTAATTTCCAATTACCATACACCCTCAAGACTTCCTATGTTATAATCAGCTGATGCTTATTATTATGAGAATTTCTTCTGTGAACTGTTACTAATTAAAAATACAAAACAAATCGATATGGATGGAAATGCACGTCGAAATATCTACCCTTGACAATAGTAAATATTACCCTATGTGAATTTATAAATAAATATTATATATGCTTCAAGATGGAAAAAGAAGTGCTTCGAAATATATACCCTTCTCAATGCCTCAAAAAACAGAGCACCCATGTCGAAGTTTCCATTTTTCCTTAGTGATGTAATTAGATGTTTAATTATCTCTGTTGTACTTGCTCCATGAGATACATAGTGAGAAACAATCTCCGGGCCAAGATAATCCTGCAACAAAAGTAAATGCTGAAACTTCAATTATCTTTTGGAAGGACATTTCAATGTCACCGAAACTGGATGAATGAAAGGCTTGTCAGCAGCATTGCAGTCAGAAGAACAGCTACAGGATCAATGGGGCAATGGGTGGGGCAATGGGGTAGGGGGTATGCAGCACAAACCTTTGATATTATCTCAGCAAGCACTAGCTTTGATGCTGCAATCATGACAGCATCCTTATTTGTGTCATCAATATATTCATCGTTTGCATCTTCATCTTCTGTTTCATCTGAGGATGAATAGTTTCGATTCCAATTGTTACAAATATACTTAAAAAAAGTTAGAACTGCTAATATCATGAAAAAAGCTCTTATGGGACCATAAACTTATCATCTAAAGACATTTAATGCAGAAAAGTGAGTGTGCAATGGGACCTGATATATTGAGCTGTTGTTCACATAGTTTCCAGAACTTCTGAACCATATCTAATTCTGGGAGATAACCCAAACTTTCTAGTCGTGTTGAAGAATATTTTGACTTCTTAAACAAGCACCACATCTCTGCAGTAATGATGCATACCTAAAAACAAGCAACCACTGACAAGTTAGCTCAATGCAAAGGCTTTAGTCCCAAGCTAGTGGGGCAGGCTAAGAGGCTTCTGTGCATTAAACAAAATAAAAAAAAAATCAATTTGACAGACTCACCCTGCAGGAGAGGACAGTGGTGCTCCTTCCTTCTTTCTGATACGTAGGCAGAACCACCAAATAATAATAGAGTTGATCGAAAAGAGATCTTTGCTTGGATGAAAGCTCGTCAATAGATGCTTCAGATGGGTTTTCACCATCAATTGCATGCAGGCACCATGCTACTTGAAGGTACATATTGAGAAGGAGAAAGCTCTTTACCTAAATGCAGTATGCACGACAGGAGTAGCTCAATATGTTATTCAAAGCTAATTCAGGAAAGCATAATGAAGTTCTATGAACTCAAAAACAAAAGAAGGTTTATACCTCGTTATCCATATCCTTCAGCTGACTAAGAATTCGGTACATATCCTCAAACAAACCATCATTTGTAACAGGTTTTGATAGCTGAAGTTCATAAAGCCGCTTCAAATTAACCAAGAGGGAGTATTCATCATCACCCGCCTGTCATGATAATTTTACCACATTATATACACAGCTCAGTACAGACAACAGTTCAAGATAATTATACCACATTATAAGACATACCTCTACTTCCTTGATCGCAGTTTTGACTTTCAAAACCAGTTCGTCCTCAAGATTTTTAAGCTTATTTTCAGCATAATCTTGAAGATCAGCCTGGCACTCAGCGCAGCAGAAAGTAATTGCTTTGATGCAAGATCTCAGGGTATCCTTCTCACCATGTTTGAAAAAGGCATCAAATACGAGGTCTATGGCAGCCTTGAAATTCTGAACCAATATATATTAGAAACCTTTAAGAAGCAAGTATATGACGAAGAACAAATTATAGCTTTGGCAACTGACCTTCTCTTGTCTCTTGTACGAGTACATCTCAAGTTTCAAGAGAATCATCATATCAACTAGGGGTGATATCTTAGCTTTGTCAGATATGTATTTCCTCAAAAGCTGTGGATATCTCGTCAGCAAGGCACTAGTTATTTCACGCTTGCTATTTTCCAATACCTCCTGTAAACCATTTATGCATTAGCAATAATGCAAGAAACAATTTAACAGTATAATATCATTTGTCCAGATACAGAACCATTAAACAGACACAAGAAACAAAGCAGAATAATGCAAGGGAAAATGGCACCAAGGACAAATCTGAGATGGATGCATAGGATCTAGATGCTTTTGGTACATAAAAGAATTTCCAAGGATTTTTTTTTTGCATTCAACAAATTAGGTTAGTGCTTATTATTCAAGGGCAGATGATCCTATAATTTACCAATTTCCTATAATTTCCAGATAAAAAAAATAATTTACCAATTTCTATAAGCTGCGTCTCACTGGGATGGGTAAAACTACTGGCAAAACTGATCCCAGAATAAACCGGATCATATCTAGGTCAGGTTGATGCTTAATAGCGGAACTGCAAATCATAACTGCTGCAAATGTACACCGAATTTACCCGGTCAATCTCAAATTGGACAAGCCAAATTATAAAAGCCTCTGTCTTTTCTCATTCCTTCCATCTCGCAAGCACAACCGAATTAGCCACACAAAGCTATATGTGATTGCCACTATATATGATTTATCTGCATCGGACGTTTGTCCAGAGAGAAGCTTTCTTTGTGTGAAACAAAATCAATATCTACATTGATATTTCCAAGACTGTTAATTTCTCCAATGCGCTATGCAAAGTTCTTGTGGTGTTGCGTAACTAAACCCTTGTGGCAACCCACCCCCTCACAACAAGCTGTGAGAGGCCCGAGCCGTGCAGTTTACTAACACATTAGTTCTTTTAAGAGGAATATAATAGGCTTTTAAGAGGTGGTGAACAATCATGGTTTAGAGGAAACTGGAAGGTGTATAGGACCCACACACATTGCGCTGGACCTTTGCTGCCAATTACATATGTACTGGTCCATTTGCAACACTCAAAAAGCACAAACAAGGGTAACCTAGAACCAAGGACACCTGCAGGTTAGCTACATATACACCCAAACATGCACAGACTGGGCCCCACGTAATCCCATTATAAATACGAAATTAGAGCCAATGAACAAGAGATATGATAATGGTCAAGAATGCAACTTCCAGTCATCGAGACAGAAGAAGCAATATATGATCCAAAGAAATAGCACCAGCACCTTTTGGTCTTATTGTAGTACAGCTTTCTGTTGTCCATCGCAGGAACTATTCTTTCCCCCACAGCCTTCTTCGCAGAGGCTTGTAGCATACGAACTAGATTTGTTCCGTCCATATCAGTTAGCTCAATTGCTGGATTTTCATCCAGAAGCATCGAGATCATACACCTCCAGTCCTACAAACAAACATAGCAAATGTAGCAGCAATGGAATACTGACAACATATGATAATTCTATCAAAAGTAATGAAGTTAACATAAAATATTTGTAGAGTATACCTTCATAGCTTTCATGTCATCCCAAATATCATCAATGACGTACGAACTGAGGACTGGGTCATCTGAAAATTCCCTTAGTATTTGCAGCATTCGACCAATATGAACCTCAGAGGATTCGTTTTCTTCATCTGGAAAAAACAAGGAGTAAGCTAAAGGATCGTTTGCTAACAATGTATGGCCACACAAAAGTGCAATAACTCCGAGGAAAGTACCTGTAGCTCCGGTATGAGAAGTTTTAATGTTTTGTGCTATTAGGTGATCATAAACTAATTCCCCTATTGCACGCCTAATCATCGGAGGCTCGTCAATAAGCAAATCATACAGTGGGCCCAAATCATCATCACTCAACAGTTGATGCCTGCAAAAGAAAACCCATTGTATTTCATTTGTTTCTAAAACAAAAAAACCATGCCTTTCACTTGTCTGCTACTGCAAGATGATCATTTGAGTATAGCAAACAGAAGGGAGAATGTTTGGTAGGTAAAGTAACTAAACCAGGCCGGATAAATCTTTTCTGACAGGCAGAAAGCTCATACAAAGAGAAGCTGTGTGCACTCATCACACCCTCATCCCTCTCCAACCTAAACCCATTATCATTCTAACACTATCCTCTCTTCTTAGATGAAGGCTGTTATGCCAAGCCTATCATCTAAATTAGCATCACCTTGTCCACTGTGATAGTGTCCCATGATATTTCCTACCCTTCTGTAAAGCACTTAATGGTCCCTGAACTAAAATTAGTGAGCATTTCATAATAATTTTAGTTTATTCTTTTTATTTAAGCTTTTTAGTGGCATGACTCAAAGATATTTCTGAATAATACATGCACAAATATTTCTTGAATTGTCTGTGGAAAACATAAAATATGAAGCTCACTACACTAAAATGGAATTATAAATGCTTCCCGTACAATATTTGGTTATAGGTAAATTTACTGAAATATTGCACTGGCTGCTCTCCAGCTATAAGGCAAATTTTCTATAAAAAAAAATAATTAACAAGTTTGACCACCAAAGCTATATATCTCAAAACCTTGTCTAACTTAGGAAGACATTGCCAAAAAAGAGTAAGCAAAAAAATTTGCTTGCTTACCTCAATAATTGCTTGATGAGTCCTATAGCTGACACAGCTACAGAAATATCAATATCATCAGCAAGCTGGATCATCCTTTTGTAAAACCTCTCAGTAAAGAGGCCAAGAGAAGGTATGTTGTTATCTACTTCATACAGACTTTGCAAGGCAAGGACGGAAGCTCTTCTAACTCCAGCATTCTACATATGTGAAAAAAGACTGCAAGTCTTTATGGTTGCAGAATATACCATAAACTAAATAAATGAACTAAATGTCTCTTTACCTTGTCATTCAGTGTCCATCCAAGATATTTCAGATAAATATCTTGCAAGAAAAGTGATGGATATGAGACAACCCAAATACCAAGAGATTTAATACATGACGTCCGGATCTCAGGATCAACGTCGCGGTAACGGTGCATAAATAACCTGCATTTGGTCAACAGAAGCTGAGCGACCAACTACACCGCCATAAATGCATAGAGCACAGCAGAAGCAAGTAAGCTATTTCAGGTATCCATGTGTGAATTTCCACGTTTTTGTAGACGCTAAACGTTCGGTGAGGCTGCGTTTAGCGTTTAATCTGTTTACACCGCGTTTAAACACCGTGTTTTGTACTGTAGCAGCTTAAAAAGGAAGGGAAAATGAAAAGAAAAAGAAAAAGGAGAAGGCAGAGGTTGATTGGACTGGCCCAGCCCATAAACAAGGCCACGATCTGTACCTCTTATCTGCCTTATCTACTCCCGCAGCTCTATCGACCTCATCTCCCTCCCTCCCTCTCTTCCTCACGTGGCTGGCGGCGGACCGATGCTGGCTGCTGGCGCCGACAAGCTGATCTGGAAACGGCATCTCCTAGGCACGCGCTGCTCCCGCGCTGGAAGGCGGGATCCTCGGCGCACGTCCCCACGCTAGAAGACGGCCGCGGCAGCACAGCGCGCTGGCGACACGCCGACGGCGACCTGCGTTGGAGTTGGGGGCGGCGGCGCAACGCGGGACGGCAACCTGCGCTGGAGCTGCTGCTGCATCTTCCCCTGCGCGCATGCAACTCCTGCTGCTTCTTTCCGTTCCCACCAGCAGCTCCCGCCTGCTTCTTTCTACTCGCCCATGACGCAAATGCTGCAGCACACGGCCAAAATGCTGTCCAGGAACATCTCCAGGCCGTCCCGTTCTGCCCGTTTCGACCGTTTTTACTGTCTTTGACTATCAACGGGTCAAGAGTTTACATGGCCGATTATCCCCTAAACTCCTTGGCACCATGGCGTCTAGCGTCTATGCGCGTTTAGACGCCCGTCTAAACCCGTTTAGGAAAACATGGGTGAATTTACATTGGAATGCATGAAATAGTTTAAAAGGTGCTGCACAAATCAATATGTACAAAAAAGTAAAGTGATTTGTAATTGGGAAATCTCACCCAGTGAATATCTTCCGCATCAATTCCTCCAAGTAAGTAATGTTTTCATGTGTAAGAGCTAATCTTTTCTCGAGAGAGTCAACAAGCGGTCCATCACTCAGCTTCTTCTTCTCTGCATTCAACTGTCTTTGAGTAGTCTCACGTTGTCCACTGAGTGTCTTAGCAACAGATATGAATGATGTTACAAGCTGGAGCCCAATTAATGAAGCTACTTGACGATACAACCCTTGGAGGAGTACTGAAGGACACCAAATCAGAATATTAGATACATGCATACAACTATACAATAATTAAATAAAAAATCGAGAGACCAAATTACCATGATAAAGCCACCACATAATCCTTGATTTTTTGGAATAAGATATCATCAAACAGTGGACCATTCTGACACTCATGGACCAAGTTATCCCAAAGGAAATCAGGTTTTCTTTGAAATTCTTTAGGTCTTTCTGTTTTGAGTTGTAATATCTTCCACCAGACCCTATATGGTAGTTAAGGTATAATAATCCACTCTCAATAAAAATCATAAATGTCAGCATGAGCTTTATGACAACCAATATGATCTAATATAAGTGTACTAACTGAAATTTTGGATAATCTACAAGACTACAGATGAAAATTCTTTGTTCGAACTACAGAACAAGAGAGCAAAGGATACTTTTCTTGCAGTATCAACAAGGACATCACAACGTCATCCACATCCGACTCATGAAGGTAATCTGGATAAATCTCGTGCTTAGCGCCACAAGCCTGTCATAAAAGAATCACAGGTTTACCAAACAATTATTATGCAGAGACCAAAAAAGGAACATAGTAACGCAATAAGAAGCTATTGTTACCTCAAACAACATAGTTAAAATTTGAAATATCACAGAATCCCTCTTTGATTCATACTCCTCGACCAACTTTTTGACAGCATGGCTGATCAATCTGCCATTATGTTTGATAATATCTGCATATTGCAAGATTGCTAGAACTAAGAAAGTTTTCCAAAGATGAACCAATGTAAACAAGTCATATAGTCGATCCTAGTCACCATGGAACCGATCAGGCGATTAGTCGAGCCTGGTCGGTCCTGATCGTCCATATAGCCATCCCCTATATTCCAAGATTATATACCTATTATATATATACTACTATATAGCATATACACAATGTAGCCCACATCAGAGGAGGACAAGCACATGTACACCACATCAGAGGTCGAGCAGCCAGCATATAAGAGGAACCAGAGGAGGAAGGGCAGGTACCAGCAAGGGGAATCAGAGGAGGACGAGTAGCCAGCAGAAAAGAGGAATCGGAGGAGGACGAGCAGCCAGCAGCAAGAGGAATCAGAGGATGACGAGCGCATACACCATTGTCAGAGGAGGACGAGCTCATCCTGCTGCAGAGGAGGAGCGCCGGCGGACTGGAGGCGGCGGCGTCCCACATGAGGCAGGCAAAATATTGGCAACCCTAACGGGCCAAACTGCCAGCCCAATAGGTCACCTCGAGGCCCAGCTACTCAGGCCCGTCAACGCTCATCCACCCCCTAGTCAGACGACTAATCACAATTTATCGATGATTAGCCGGACGACCAGTCGACTAGGCAAGCTAATCAGGTCGGCACCCCTAATCGAGCTCAAGGAACCGATCAGGCCGACTAATCGTGATTAATCACGATTAGTTGGACGACCTGATAACATTGATATTTTCATAATAAGAAATTAATTAAAGCATGTTAGGATAAGATTGCTTAAATCCTCAGATGGTAAACAGCAGTCTCCAGTGCAGTCTAAGGGTGTTCTTACATTTTACATTCAAGCAGCTTGCAGCAAATTCCAATTTTACAAAGAGTAGAGGCACATGTACGGAACTATTACTATAAACAGCAATATGGGTGTGATCTTTTGCATGGCAAAAAAAGTGTGACCGGTGGTTTAATCGTGCCTAATCAATGCGGACAATCAACTTGTTGTAAACCAAACGAAAACAATTAGGAAGGTTCAGTTAGCTGTTGTCGGTCGGGCTTTCGTAGAAAATAAACTCATACCAGTACCAGGGCTTGTTTACCAGGTGAGTGCCAGGGCAAGATAATTAGGGCCAAGCTAAAAGTTTCGTTGTAATTGACAGGGCACAAGTCAATCGTATTGTCAGCCGACAAATAGTGTGGCCTAGCAAACAGCCCTCCTAGGTCTGACAAATTTCTAAATGCTAACAAGGTATCACAAGTAACCGGAGTTCAGGGAGCTCAACAAAGTAAACTAAACTAACCATAGGACAGGCAGAGGAACCACCAATTGTCCAATTCACCATAATGGGAGGTATGAAACGAAAGGATAAATGTCAGACTGGATCACAGCAGCAGGACGGCTAGTCCTCCTAACCCAGCAGCCAAAACGAAACCTACGCAGCAGGTTCGAACCATGGCAGGGCAGCACGCACAATTCAGCAGTATCGCGTATAGAGTGAAAGAGAGCGAGGTGGCTCTAACCGATGAGGGGCTGGTCCAGCGCGGCCGCCGCAGCTGCTGAGGCCGCGCGCTTCCGCTTGGACTGTGGCGGCGCGAGCCCCTGCGCCTCGTCCTCGTCCTCGAAGTCCCCGCCGGCGTGGTCCTCCTCCCGCGGCCGCGGCGGCCGCCCACGCTTCTGCAGCAGGAACCCACCAAAAAAAAATCACACACACGAAAAAAAAAGTTACTCGCCAAAGTATTTACCGGCTGCAGACGGCCGCGAGGCTTACCGGGCGGCGCAGGGAGGCGAGCGTCTCCTCCATTGGAGTGGGGGCTTGGATCTAGCGGCGCGTTTGGGAGGAGCAAACCCTAGCAAGAGATTTCGGGGGCGCGTTTGCGAGGGAAATGGAAAAGGAAGGAGACAAGCGTGCGGAAGGAAAGGGGACGACTGCTGTGCTGACGCGCAGGGTCGTCGGAGGGAGGCCGCAGAAGGCGTAAAGGAACAAACCCGCCTTTCCCGTCAGGATACGGAATGTCAGGTTATCAATATAAGGTGGGAAGTTCGCTTTTAACTTCTAGAAAATTTCCCCAATAGAAAAAAAAAGAGAGAGAGAGAGAAACCTCCCGTGAGTAATTAGTAATTACCACTATAGCTACTGATCACGAAATTGAACTTTCTCAGAAAGGGTTAAAATTTGCAACTTCAAGATGGTTCTAAGGCCTGGAAAATCTGACTAACTGATTTCATACATTCCAGATGTTATTCTATATATACAGAATCATATGATGAATTAACTGATGGAGAGCGAAAGCACTGACTCATGAGGTTGAAAGTTTCATATATGTACAGCCATTACACAGGTCAGGCAACTAGCCTACATCATACCATCAATAGCACTAAACTACTTTACAAAACTTTTGCTGGATTTCATCCGCTTGCTGTGCAGTTCTGAGTCTTCTAGGTCTCAGTTCCAGCAAGTAACGGCATGCTGCTCTCAGTTGGCGATCCAGGGACGAAGGGACAAAGCCTCGGCCGCCAAATACTGGCCGCATGAAGGCATCGTCAAACTTGCGCCAGTAATAATGGACGGACCGTGTCGGGCTCGCCAGGAGCAGGCGGAGACTTGAAGGGCGGCGTAGGCTCACTCCATTCTCAAGATCAGCGTCAGGACTGTTCTCTATCAGCTGCTCAAGGAAGGTCTTCGGGCTAGATGGTTCGGATAGAGCACTCTGTTCCCTTGACAGTTGTCTTGGTGGATTCAAGAGTCTTATCAACGGCTTTGTCAATATCCCAAGACCTGGGTGAACATTGAGAAAATTCATTCAATCAAAAACTGGATGTGGCACAGTAAAAAAAATGCAAATTCACTTTGCCGTATGTAAGGATATAGAGGCATTGGAGTTCGAGAAA